>SJRY01000095.1:0-81754 GCA_011319805.1 Macrocybe gigantea | reverse complement strand
TATTTGGTCTTGGAAGAGGCTCGCCATCATTCGGCTAAAAGTGCCTGTGCGGCACTGTCCAAAGTAATGACTGTTGGTTCGAAGAGTCCTCTTGCTGTTAGGAAGGCTGCTGCCATTCATCCCCTTTCCGGATGCGCACGTTATTGTATCCCCAGATAATGTCGATCTTGCTAAAGTATTTGCTCCTTGTAGTACGTCGAGGAGTTCGCTGATGTGTGGTAGTGGAACTTGTCCTTGACTGTATATTTATTTATCTCCCGGTAGTCTTGGATGAGTCGTTTGCTTCCATCCTTCTTGTTGCGAAAGAAGCAGGGTGCCGCATAAGGTGATTTCGATGGGCGTATTTTTCCTGTTCATAATCCTTCTTCGACGAAGGCATCTAGTTCCTCTAGCTCTTTCTGTGTCATCAGGTAGACCTTGCTCGGTATCGTTTTGGGTGCATCCTTCGTTAGGTTTATTTCATGGTCCCATTCTTTATGGTCTGGTAAATGATCAAAGTTCTTCTCCTTGAAGAGGTGTTTGAATCTGATCAGATATGGGGGTATCTGGGTTCCTGTCTTGTCGCTGGCTGTAGTTTTCGCTGATTCAGCCATCTTTGTATCTTAATCGTCTGGTGGTTTATTTTGCACGTTTTAGGGCATCTGTCGAAGACAACTTCTCCTGTCCTCCATTTGATTGTTGGGTTGTGGTAGACAAGCCAGTCATGTCCTAGTAGCATGTCGGTTTTTCCTATGTCGAGTACGATGGCTTCCATGCGCTCCTTGTGTCCTTTAATGTCGATGTGGACCTCCGCTACTTGGTCTGCTGTTTTCTGGCGGTTGGGTGATCCGTCTGCATTTATGATGGGAATCTTCTTGATTCGTCGTGTCTTCAGTCCTGTTTTTGCTACTATCACAGTGTTGATGCAGGTCCTATCCACTCCGCTATCGACTTCTGGTGTTATTGTTGCGATTCCTTTTCGTGTTCGTATCCTCGCTGGTACTGCGAGTTCTTTCCTCTTTGGTGGTTTGTCCCCTTGGATGGTTTTCCTTGGTGCTTCAGATCGCTTGGCAGGAATGGTGTATTTCAGAGTATGGGATGATCTACATCCGGTATCGAAGCGAGTCTGTTTCAGTTGTATGGGTCGCGATTTAGCACCTCCTAGTCGGACCCTTCGGCAAAACCCTCTTTGTCAGAGCTTTCTTCATCCTTGTCTTCTTCGTCCTCTCCTTCTTCTTCTTTCACTTCTCTGACCCGGGATTTTCCTTTCTTCTTCTTCTTGCAGTTCCGTGCATAGTGTCCTTTAAGCCACAATTGAAACATGTGACATTTGCTGCTCCTTTTCGTGGTTCCGGGCAGTTTTGTGAGAGATGTCCTGGTTTATTGCAGTTGAAGCAGTTGTTGCTTTGTACTTTGTCGACTTCCATGGCCTGTCCTGCTCCTCGGCTTGGATTTCTGGCCTTGCGCTGATTGCTTGTGAATTCTCCTCTCATCACATTTCTGTGTTCATCGATGTTTCGTCCAATTGCTCGAACTGTCTTGATATATTCATCTCCATCTGTTGGGAGTGTGGAGATCGAGTGTACGGCTTCTGCTGTCCTTCGGTTTAAACTCTTCTCGAGTAGGAAACGAGGGGCTGTTCCTGTCATTCCTGCTTTCCCTGCGAGGTCTACGAATTCATCCAGAAATTCGTCGATGGGTCGGTTTCCCTGTCTGATGTTGAATAGTTTGCTTCCTGCTTGTGATGGCAACATGACGTTGCTGAATCGTGTCTCTATCTCGGTTATGAAGTCAGCCCATGTGCTTTGGTTGGTAGTGGTGTCGATCTTCTTTGATGCCCAGTGGGCTCCGGGTCCGTCAGTCATTCTAGACAGGACCGCTCCAATCTTCTGTGTATCCGTGAGGTCCCCATGTGCGGTTATGTAGAGTTTCATCTTCCTCCACCAAATATCGAAGGACGTTCGATCTCCTGTAAAGGATTTCAGGTCGGCGATGATTCCCTTGTATTCTGTCGTCATCCTTTGGGGGTTTTCTTCGTCGTTCTCTTGGTCTTGGTCTTCCTGTTCCTGGATCTGTTGTTCTTGGGTCTGCTATGCTTGTACTTGGGCTTGCTGTTCTTGGAGCTGTTTCTGTCTTCGCTCCTCTCTCTGTTCTTTCCAGTAGTCTAGGTCGACTCCTGCGATCCTACAAGCTTGTTCAAAATCGGCCCACTCTGCGGCGGTTGGTCCGGTTGTCTTTGGTAATCCTTTTCGCTCCCTCCACTGATAGTATTCGTCCCAGTCACTGTTGCTTACTTTCGCCATGGTGGTGCGATTCTCTCCTTATGCAGTGCTTCGGCGGATTGGTCCTCTGAAGGGATTCGGCGGTTTCGTTCCTGTGTGTCCTTGACTCTGGTGTCGTTCTCGTTGGTTCTGTCATATGCTCTGTGCGTCGTGCCCTCTCTGTATCAGTATGTCTTCCTCCTGTGTTCGGCGATTATAGTTCTCGATCTGTTGTCACCTAAAATCTCAGGCTTGTGTTCATTCTTCTCTCGTTTTCTTGCGGATGGGTTCGTCCTCTTCTTCGGCAAGAAGATTCTGGTCTGACCACAGCTCTTCTGGGCTTATCCCATATTCTCCTTCTAGGAAGAGTTCTGCAATGAGTTGTGCTGCTCCTTCGCTGAGGATCTCAGTGGGCTCGTCTGTGGTGGTGAAGGCAAACTCTCTCAGAAATGCCTGTTCTTCGTCGTCGCTACTTGGTGTAGGCGTGCGCTCTCTCTTTCGTTTGTTTGGATTGCTAGTGTCTCTGCGGGTGGCGTGGACTGTCTCTGCGAATGGCGTGGACTGCAATGTCTGGTCTACTTCTCTGAGCCAAGTGCTCTCGTCGCTCGTGCTAGTGCTCGCTGGGTCGGTGACCGCTTGTCATCGAATGTTGATCAAGTCTTTGATAAAGCGTGACGTGGTGTGTGTGTGAGTCTGAGCGAGTCTCGACGAGGCTTAATATCTTGTTAGGCTAGACGAATCTCAGAAGGACTTGGGCAGACTAAGTGCGAGAGTGGTCTTGAGATGATGGCAAAAGGAATATTAAGCCTAGTGCTACTGGTACATCTGGGAGTCCTTATATACATTACAGTACTCGAGCACGGACCATGGGCTGCGCAATGCTGTGGACTGCGGATGAGTAAGACTGGAAGGAGATGACTCAGGATGACTAGGGAAGTGGAATGACTCGAAGGCTGCGCGCTGCGCAGCATGATGGGGGAGATAAGGGATGTGGGAAAGATAAGATAAGAAATTGAATGGTCCTTTGGGTGACGTCTGTAACACCATCAATGCATATGTCAAGCCGCTGATTGACAAGATGTTGGAATTTTGGACTGGTGTCTGGTTTACATGCACATGTTGTCAGGAGTTTGGCTGGCTAATTCTCTGTGCTATCATCATCATTGTATGCGACCTGCCAGCAGCACGTAAAATCTTGGGAAGTGCATCATATGCCCACAGGTTGTACTGCAATCTCTGCACATGCCACAAGCCCGATAAGCCAGGGGCAGAGGATTTGGGATTCAATAACTATAACATGAAATCATGGACTCCACGGACAAGGAACGATATTTGCAGAGCTGCAGAGGAACATCGCACTGCGTCGACACCAGGAACTGTGCAGCGCTTATTTGACATGAATGGGATTTGCTGGTCTGAGCTATTCCGCTTGCCATACTACGATCCAACCACATTTATCGTTGTCGATCCAATGCATAATCTGTTTCTGGGCCTTATCAAGGAACACTTTCAGGGCATCCTGGGCATGCGGAAGAAAGGCGATGGTGCTACTCTTCATCGCACACCGCACAATCTCGTTCTCAAAATCATGCCATCCCAAGACAATCCATTGCCCGATACTGAAAGGGCCCAAGGACAAGTGCAAAAGCTAATAAACTACCTTCAGGAACCCATCGCAGTTTCATCTGAGAATAAAACGTCAGGCGAGGCAACAAAAATTAAATGGGTGAAGAACATAAGCAAACCAGCACTTCTCTTTGTTTCGAAGGCCTTATACTGTGCACCTGACGGTGCAAACCTCGAAAAACTCACGAAATTGGATTTAACTGAGCTGTTATGGGATTGGGTGAGTCATTGTCATTTCCTGGATGCGTGATTCTTACATCCATGCCAGAAAATAAAGGAAATTCGTCAACTGTCAGAAGTTCCAGATTCACTCTATGACGGAATTAGTCATGGAAATATTCTCACTGATGATGATTTAAAAGAGTTCCAATATGATGCAGATCGTCTCGTCAAACCCTCCTGGGTGACATCGGTGCCATCTACCTTTATGGCATATGGTCCAAAGTTGAAAGCTGACCAATGGCGGACCGTCGCTCAACTGTATGCTCCGGTTACTCTGGTTCACATTTGGTGGGCAAATGATGAAGGAAACCTTGATCGCGTGGCTGTCCTTCAGCTCGGTCTACTTAACTTGACAGTCGCTCTACTCAGCGCAGTAGCATTTGCGACATCGCGAGTTACATCTTGGGTGCATGCACAGAGTGCTCTTGGATATATGCTTGGATATCGCAAGAGTCTTGAAGAACACTTTCCCTCATATAAATGTCACATAAACCATCATATGGCTCTTCATCTTCCCACATTCTTGCTCTTACATGGTCCAGTGCATGGTTGGTGGGCATACATACAAGAACATATGATCGGTATCATGCAAAGGACTTCTACAAATTTCAAACCAGGTGTGTCACCCTACACAGTTCTTTCTTTCATTTCTATGTTTTGCTCATGTCGGTTTTTTGAACCTACTAAATCGCGATACAGGTCAATACGAAGAGACCATTGGCAGGTCTTGGCATCATGCCTCAAATTTCTGCACACTGTTTTTGAAGTCGTCGTGTCCCGAAGTCATTCGGAAATGCAGTCCGATGTTCGAGAAGTTCCTAGGGGCACCCGTGCGCAATTCGCTGAATGCTGATACCCTTTTCCCAATCAATGACGATGACCACAATATCGAGGAGGAAGATACGTGCCCATCTGGAAAGCTTGCTCTGATCATGTCCGAGACTCACAGTGCATTATCTATGCATCTCGGTCGTACCTCACTGCCATCTAAAGGAAAGACTCTCCAGATGACCATCCACCATGGGATTACATACAGTATCAAGAACCGCCACGAAGGGAACAGCTGCGTCTTTTTACAGCACTCATCCGTTCCCTGTGCTATTGAACAAATTCTGGTTATTTTGGAGTCATCAGGTAAAGAAGAAACATGGCTATTTGTGCGCGAACACCGTCCTGCAAAGGTTCAGGTTGATCCATATAAAAGATATCCTGTACTGTGGGCTCAGCTCTGGAGCACTGATCTGGAGCCGCAATTAAAGGCCATGCAGCTTCAGGAGATCGATTGTCATTATGCGAAATGTCCTATCACATGGGAAAATGAGAATTGTATCGTGGTCATTTCGCTCTCCAGGGTGAGTATCAAAAAGTGCCCCTTGAACTTTGTGCTAAACTGGTGAATAGGTATTTAACCAGATGCAAGTTGCGGAAGAGGGAGAGCATTCATCACTTTTTGCCCCTGCTGTCATGAGTTTTATGCCGACTATGTAGTCCCTTAGTACTAGCAGACAGCCTAAAGTCATAGATTTTGTCCAATCTAAGATTTGTGAAAGAAGTCAGCACCAAAAATGGCAAAGGTGGTTGTCTCTGCAGAGGCCTCCATGGGACAGTCGGACTTCACCTTTACCGCCAGGAGTGAGTCGCATAAAACGATGTCATGTAGATAGCAGTCCTGTCAGGGGACATCCCGTTCTCCACCACCAAGTCCCCTTGACAACACGACCCCAAGGTGCTTCACATGACTGTCGCGCGACGTTCACACCTGCCGCACGAGCCGTCGTGCCCTTCGTGCCTTCTGCATCACAGCGCTCCCAAATAAGGCCGCTTACATGCCTCATTCCTGCCTCACTTCCACCGCGTGTCCACCTCGTGTAGTATAGTATATAGCTAGGTAGTGCCCTAGAGGGGAACTGTAGAGTATTCTCTTAGGTTTCCCCTCTAGGTGAGTTGGTGTACATATGTAGCTACCTCAAGGTACTTAGGTTTCCCCTCTAGGTCCATCTGAGCCTCTCGTGCATATCGTGTGTCGTGTTTAGGCCATACCCAGCGGTTGCCCTAACAAGTCCCTGATCACGTCAGCGCATGTCAGTGGAATGATTATGCAATAATTGCCCAAATGCGGACACAGAAATAGAAGGTGTGGGGCCATATTTATGCCCGTGAGTACATAAGGTTGAACTACTGTGCGTGACTGCAACTTTGTTCTGTTTTTTTTCTCACATCGTTCACACATATGGAGCTCAGCACCAAGCAGAAGAAAACCGCAGATCATGCACGAGAGGTCATGGAGGCTCTTATGAAATCATTGCCCGAAGGTATCGCTGAAGATGAGGATTACGTCTACTGGGGCAAGAAATTCGCCAAACAATTGGTCATTCAGAAAACTTGTGATCTGCGTATGATATTTGCTCACAAATTCTGGCAGGATGTTTATGACAGCATGGTTCTAAATCGTGAAGAAAGAGTTGCTGAAATGGTTGCAGAGGTACAGACAGTTTTAAATGAGAAAGGTTCAGAGTCATGGCTAGATTGGGGTGAAGAGCTTATGCCAGCAATCGCACAACGCAAAAAGGAAAGCGAGGACATGGAGAGGGAGCTGAAAGAACAGAAAAAGACTACGCCAGAAGCCAAACTCCAACCAAACGTCCCTCAACCTTGACCAATGGGCGGGCATAAGCGGCTTGATCCATCTAACGAAAAGGCTGAAACAAAACAATTTGATATAGCATGGCTGGTAAGGACTGCACTCTCATCAGATGAAGCTAGGCTGACATCACTTTTTCAGACCTTACTGATCAATTTCACTGAAGAAGATGTAGAAGTGCCAGAACTGACCACAGTCAAAAAACAAGCCACTTCCTCGATGATCGCTGCATCCGATCACACTGCTGATGGCGAACCAGCTAAGAAGAAAGTAAAAGAGGACACTGGAGCCATGGAGATGAAACCGGACCCCATACGAAGAAGAGGGAGACCGAAAGTAGAGGCCATGTTGTTGACTGGGACCGAGCGAGTAAGTCTTTAGGCTGCATTTAAACAATAGCTAACAACTGTGCAAGTGTACTGGTTGTCAAAACGTTAGAGGCTGAGTCTGCAAATACGTACTGGGGAGGGCCAGGTGCAAGGCATGCGAAGGCCGGCGCCGGCGCTGTTCTCTCGCTCCCACTAACAAGAGCGATGATGATGCTTCCTGCCTCAAGGTGCGAGTCACTCGAAACACACAAAAAGCCTCCGAAGCAACACGAGAACCAGCGCCTTCTCGTGAAGCTTACGAGCATGTCTACAATGACGTTCGCACCCAGCTCTTCACAAAGAAAACAGAACACCATTTGCTGATCATTGTAATCAACGCATTAGAACAACAATTGCAGGACATAAAAGAAGCAGGATACGAAGGGGAAGAAGGGAACACTGAGTAAACCATCCAGCATTTGTAGTAGAATGTCACATAATATCTGCTGCACAACTAATTGAAACCAGTATCATTGACTTTAAGTTTCTTGAACTCGTCAAGCATCAATGTGAAGGATCATGAAGTTCATTGGCGTCGATGTAAAAACAGCATTGTGAACAGTAGGACAGGGAACCGGCAGTTGGTGAGCAAATATGGACAAATACAACAACCTAGTCACATGCATTGCACTCGCCCAACGTTTGGTTAAAGATCACTGGCATCCTGCGCGTATATGCTAAAGCAGATAAAAAGGAAGATTGTAGAGTATGGCGAAGCGCTTGCTCTGTTTACCTTAGCTTCCGAGTCTGTACCCGACTCAGACATCGCCCAGCACAATTCTACTGCAACCATCTCATTGACACACATGAAAACATAGTTAATCTTCTGATTCCACACTAGAATGCCTTAGAGCTGCCTCAATGCGGTTATTCCTCTCCCGGGTGCTTTGCCGTCGCATAGCTTCCAACCTATATTTGAGTGCCAACTTCAAAGCACTTCGAAGAGGCCAGCAATCCTCGTATTGCCGCAAAATAGGCCATCAATCCTCTCCCATCATCTGTGAATATTGATGTCAGCAGACTGATCGCATCTAGATAAGGACAAGAAGTGCCACTTACCTTTTCGCAGAGTCGATCAATCGCGTGCTTGTCCTGACTTCGAAACGAAACTGTCATATTCAGAACCTTCTTCGCTTCTGCTCATATTTCATTCTAAACTCATCCATTAGTGCACGATCTAAGGAAAGTCAGAATTGCATACCATCAAATGTTCTACATCTTTCTTCGACCACTTGTAGGTATTGATCAAGATTGCTTCCAGCCCATAGCCGCCTGACCCAGGACGGCCCGGCTCTCCAGGCGGCTTCGGAATCTTCATCTGCTCTTCGTCTCATGGCGGAGCGATTTCTAGGTCAGGTGACAGCCCAGCATGTCTAGTCCTGTCGCCACCATTGGTCTCGCTATGGTTTGATAGTTTTTCAGGATGCCCAAGAATGACAGAATCTGTGAACTTGATGTGTGATGCCATGGTCGGCATCGGCGGGTCAGGTGAAGGATTAAACTCTATACGGGACGTAAGCAGAGGATAGTGTTGCTGAATGTAATATGCCATGTTTTTTCCGACTGTCAGTCCATCGTCTTTTATGTGAGCCTGCCGCGCGATTGTGTACTGAAAGGAACGCATCAATTGAGAGCCATCACTGAGGCAAACCTCGATCGGCATACAAAGCCATTATATGGATCAAACAATAGGATGTCTTACAAGCGTATTCCAAGGAATGGGGATGAAAGGATTGAATCCATGCTCAACAAAGGGAGTACCACACAAATGAAGACAGTGCCACATGCCTGGTCGCCAAACCCAGTGAAACATAAATCTTTGTCTCCTGCGATATAAAGGGCCTTCGCACACGATGGACCACTCATAAGATCATTGTTAAGGTGCTCTATCATTCCCATTTTTGCATTTTCCTATTGAAATATCTTTGTCCACCATATGCCTGCTTATGTGCCATAGGGTGAATTGAAAGGAACACAAGGCGGTATCAACGCATTATTATTTTTCAAAGATGGGTGATCATTGCTCAGTGGTGGTGGGTTGAAACTTTCACTCATCGAAGTTGTGCTGACTTTGTGGAATATAGACAATGATGGGTATGTCTGCATCTGGGATCTAGAGAACCTCAAGTCAGTCCAGTGCCTGTGGAGCAGCAAATGGGGCCAGATTATGACTTTGAACTGGATCGAGACTGGGTGCTCTTTTCTTTGTGTTGGTTCCGTTAGAGGTGTTATCACCATCGCATTGGTGAAGACCGAACAGAATGTATGATCTGCTCGCACTGCTATCCTATCCACACCGCTTTAATCGCAGTCCAGCATCCAATTTCAATGGAGTACAATCATGTGCATGCCTTCGACTTTAATGACATAGTCGAATCTGTCGCGTTTGATGATGTCGATCATCGGCTTGCAGTTGCCAGTCATGCGGGTGTATTGAAGCTGTTTCAAGTGGACCCTAGAGGTTTGTGCTCCTATATTATTATTTTAATCTTCTGTTAATGTTTAAAACATAGGATCGCTATCCATGACCTGGAAGAGCAATGTCATTCTTCTATTCCCTGTAGAGTACTTTTCTATGGTTCCGATAACCAGAATCTTGTCATACATTCTTTGGAAAAAGGAGAAATGTCAGTCTACATCACTGCCATCATTATTTCCCTATCTCATGCACACTCAGCACATGCAAAGATGCTCAGACCTCAAACGATGTCTGGAAACAGTCAGTTGCGGGAGGGATGTAAGTTCATCATTTCAGGCACTTTTACTTATTCATCATCAATCGCAGAGGGGATGCGACACTCTCCCTGGATAGGAGCAAACTTGTTGTCCATAACCTCAAAGCTGGACATTTCGACATCTACCACTTTCTGACTATCAAGCTAATGATGTCAATTAAGCTGGGGGATACAAGGCGCTTCACATGTCAATGCGTGTTCGCTGAAGAGATGAGCATGCTTGTTTGTGGGAGCACTACGAACAAGGTCCATGTGGTTGATCTCGTGACAGGACAGCTCCGTCAAACGTTGGAGGCAGCAGATGGTATTTTTTTTGGGGATTTCGGCTTGCATATCGCTTAATTATGTCTTGTATCCTAGATGGTGGAAGGATGCATTGTATCACAGCTATGTCAGTTCCTGGTGTAAAGCAGATCATCGTCAGCGCATCCACATCGGAGAAGCCGTCTCTTCATTTATGGGAGAAAAAGGTCAGCTTCACTTGCTGATATAAGGTTTACGCACTGACATTCTATAAGTCACAGTCCGAGATCGCATCGTGCGACCAAGCTCGACGTCAAGAAGGCTCGATAAATCAGCTGCACCACCATCTCAGCCCACAATGGATATACAATGCGCTTGTTATACCCATTGTTCTCCTGGCGACATACTCCAATTGGGCACCATTTCTCTGGAAGGTATGGTTTACTTACTGCCTTCATTTCAGTGCCTTACATACAAAGCAGACCATTGGGCATGCATTGAGCATGTCGCAATCAGGTAACGTTGATACACCATACACTCCTAGTCACGATGCACAGAATACCGATTATATATGAAGTCCGCCGCGGTCCGGACCTTCAGCATTTGAGTCGCCAAACAATTTATTGGACAAGTACTTCAGGGCGATTGCCTTGATTAGAGAAAGGGAGTTTGCTGATGCATTAGGTCTAAATGATGCCGATCTACCTGGGGGAAGAGTCAGGAGCTGACTTGGCAGGAGTTCACAAGTTCAGAAGACAACAGCAGATCGCCTAATGATCGTACAACTACATCGGGCTTTGTGGGACCTCAAAGCAATGATCGGCAATCACCAGACCATCGCAAGACATCTTTTGACCTCCTCGTAACTCAGGGAGATGACACGGTTTCTAGTTCTGTACCTCAGGTTTCCAGCATATAACCTAGTAGAGCTGTTGATATCGATTGAAGTATTACAACCATTTTATGATGCTGCAGTAGTCTTTAATTGTGAAAGTGTGAATATCAGGGGGCCGTGTCTGCTGGATGTTAAGATAGTGGCTATACTTGTGGATCGCATATCTCTGCGAGACCACATTCACAGGCAAAACAGGTTCCTCTTATACGCATTTGAGAAGGAACTCAAGCCAGGTGTTAAAGACATGATCTACTATTCTAATATGCATGCCTCTACCAGTTGGGTCAGCTCGTATTTATATCAGCTGCATTGGTTCCTTCCGCATCACGTGCAATCGTTGCGCGCAAGGGCGCGCGAATATCTGGCTTGAGTCGCAGCTTGGAGTTCCTCAGCAGGACCAGGCAACCGCTCTTGCAGGAAATACGACTCGCGTTGTGCGTAGATCCTGTGCATTTTGTTTTGCTGCAAGCACTACAAGTGCTCGTGGTACCCTCCTCATGGAACAGCATTTTCTCAGTGAGTCCAGGACAGCATTTACTTTTCATGGCTGGAGACTAATGTACGGCAGCATTTTACTTGCTGCACGGCCATCTGCTCATGTTCCTTCGGGTGAAGGATGGGTGAGTCTCCAGTAATAGTAAGTGGCGAGCAGTGCTGATGGCGCAGGATAACATTTTACAGTTCTTAATGAATATGATAGACCGGATCATCACCTGCCACTGCTTATGAGAGCGCCATTACATTCTCAATACAGCAGACAGCAGTATATCTGCATGGCCATATCGCTGATCATAACGATCTGCAGCGCGAGGTTAAAATCAGTGCGCTTTTGGAAGACCTGTGTTCTGTAATCATGGATGCACATGCCACTTTTCTAATGCTCAAACAGCTGATCCGGGCATTCTACACATGGTTGCAAACTCTTGATCCAGAAAAGCTAAAATATAGGCAGTTGTGAGAGGTGCTCGATAAGCGGAAAGAATGCAGGCAGCAAGAACGGAACTGCAAGTGAAAATTCATATAAAGGACAGGATTTGGATGGACACCGCACTGGCAGAAGGCAAAGCTGGGACACATGGAAGTGCTTCGAAGGCCGCCGATGCCAAAACCATATCCTGATCCCGGCCATGGGGGATTGAAAGCAGTGATATCGATAATCACTGGAGGGAGTATGTTACAAATGGACCATTACCAGACAGATGCATGAAGCATCGACCTATATGCTGCCTGAACTGGAAGCAATTGACAGTGGTATTCTGGCGACGGACGGACTACCATGGCACGAGCCTTCAAAATTACCCACCAGTAGTCCGCTTCTCTTTCCACAACCCCCACTTGTAAACAACTGTAAACAACTCTCACAAATCGCACTCCTCGTTCTACGGTGACGACACTTGGGACGATCTTCGATCAGGTTGCAGATCTGGATACCTATATCCTTGAGCACTCCCCGTTTCTAAAATCGCGAAAATCGGCTGAAAATCCACCGATTTATTAGAGTTCTTCGATGAGCGACGATCCGCTCAACATTGTCGGCGGCGGTGGACCTCCACCGCTAAATCCCCACCCGGGTCGGACCTCCTCTGGTCCTTCTCGATCCTCTGCTCCACCCCAGCTCGCTCTGGAGACAAGAGCCTCCTCTTTCAAAGCGGCAACGGCCTTATGGACACCGACAACGCTGGCCCTTCTAACACTGGCGGGTCTGCCGAACCCACTGTGCCCCCTTCTCCGTCGATGCTGTCCACTGAGGCAGCTTACAATGACAATTCTATCGGGATAGCGATCTTTCCAGAAGGGCATCAGTTCCTTCACGGTGAAGCGAAGGCCGCTACCGAGTCCCTCGCTGCCCTCAAGGATTGGATCCTTAAGGTCGGCAAAGCCTCTGTCTCCATTCCGGCGGGCTACCAGTTTGCCATCGCTGAGGGTATTGCGGCCTTGGTCGCTACTGCTGGCAATGTTAACATGTTTTCCGTCCCTACATTGGAGGGACCTCAGCATCAACTCGGTGCGCGCTTGCAGAGTATTGTGAACGCGCACCTTCCTAGTCGCGGGAAGTCGACCCGCTTTGCCGACCCTGCCACTCACCACTCTCCTTCCAGTACTGTGCGACCGGAGGACTCTCGTTCGAATCAGGGCGCTCCCCCTCCGAGGCCGGCTCGGAACCCTAACCGCCCTCCTCCACCCCCTCGCGCGCGATCTCGATCCTGGACTCCTGGACGTGGACCGCCCCCCCTGGTCAATAGGGCTACTCGCCCATCTTCCGGCAAGCGCTCTTATGCGCAGGCCTTGGCCCAACCGGCCAATACTCCCGCCGAAGCTATCGTAGCTCTGGCAAAAACATTTCCACACCTCCCTGCTGAGAAGATTGTTTCCTTGCAAAAGGAAGCAACCGGGGAGTCATCAGGACCACCTAAGAAGAAGGCGAAGTCCACCTCTCACGGACCGTCCCGTCGTAATGTCCGGGTCAGTTACTCTTTTCTGGCTGACAACGATTCTGTTGCCGCCGGAGCTCTCCTTAATGCCCTTAATAGGGCATTGACCACTGGTAAGTCCTGGATTCAATGCGAATCTATCCAGGATCATTCCGCCTCCTCATTCTCTTGCTTGATGACGAGGGTGGCTTCTCGAAAGACCTCAGCATTTTGCGTGAGGCCACTCTCCGCTGTGCTCGGCAGGATTACTGTTGAGCTCGCAATCCCGATGAGCGTTTCTTATTTGAAACTGCTCGACATTCCTATTTCAATGCCGATGGTAGTATTATCACTGCCCGGCAGGCTTACGAGATTCTCCGAGACTCTTCCTTCTCGGATCTCATTACTCATTGGGGTACCGCGTGTCATGCGCCAACTCCAAGAATTCCGATACTGCAACCGTCTGGTTCAACATCGAAGACACGTCAACTGGCCAGAACGAAAGGCTCTGGACAATTGTACAGTTATGGTCAGGAATTGGCGTTGCCGATTCAAGGCTGCCCTCTTTCGCCGGGAGTTCCTCTTTGCGAACGCTGCTGGCACTGGGGGCACTCTGCGTTGAAGTGCAACCAGCAATCTTCTCCGCTGTCCGATCTGTGGGGAATCTCACAGAAAGGAACACCATCGTACCCTGGCGTCGTGCTGCAAGGCTCGACCCAAGGCTAACCCTCCTCGCGAGGCTACTCCGGCGGGCCAGCCCTGCCCTCATCCTCCTAAGTGTCTCAGCTGCAGCCGAGACCACTCCACGACGACCGGAAGTGTCCCTCTGGAAAATTCGCTTTGATCCAGATTGGATCAAGGAACACTATAAGCTGGTACGTGATCGCAAACAATCAGGTAGCAATCATCCTAATGCCTCCCTGGAGCGTAATGCGGAGGCCGACGCATCATGAGTGTCCCTAGGGTAGCACAGCCTCGGCTGTGGTCCCTGGTTCAAGGGGACGCTCATTGATTTCTTCTTTTCGTATTTTCTCTCAGAATGTAAATAGAAAATATGTACACATGGACATGCCCTCTCTACTCTCGGGAGGGATTATGATATCTGTTTTTCCAAGAACCCCGCTTGGAATCTCATAAGACACGCTCCGTCTGCCTCAATGTTGAGGGCGAGGCAGTAATTGGTGGTCCCACTCATCCAGACTGGACCTGTATCGTCCGCTGATCATCTCTCGAGGATCTCCTCGGTTATGGCCTACGTACATGAAGGCTTTGTCCTGCGTCCATCCCTTCGTCATGACCTAGTTGATAGTCACGATCTTATGATTGTTAGCTTTGCCACCCCTGGCGAGCCGCTCTTTCTCGCTAATGCATACTCTGATGTGGATGCTAGCGCCATCCGTCTCTTGCATGATTGTGCAGAGCATCCCGATTTCCCCACTGATTTATCTCGGAGGGGACTTCAATTGTCATTATGAACTCTGGGATGGAGTCCATAATTCGCAGTGCTCTTGAGGAGAGATGCTGTGTAATGCAGCTCTTGACCTCAGTCTAGAATGGTCGGAACCTAGTAATCCTGGACCGACTTTCATTTCACATAACCCGGAGCTTCGGCCCCGGTTATCGACCTGATGTTCGTCCCCATCGATAGTGGGGATTGTCATCCTCGCATGATAGATGCTCTCAAGCTAACATCGGACCATGTACCGATGTCACTTGTACTGGACATTCCTCTGCTAGACTTATCCATCCAGCGACGAACGTTAAGCAAAGAGAGCCCATCACACTCCCCCCCCTGTTCTCCTAAACTCCAGGAGGAATTTAGCAGGAATTTACAAGGATGCCAGGAGGAGTCCTGTAAGTACTGAAGAAGGACTTTTCAGCCAATTCTTTGATTTTGAGAGAGCCTGCCAAGTCCTTACACAGTCCTGGGAAAGTCCTTCTAAAGTTCAGGTTTAGAAGGAATTCTACAGGAAGTTTGGAGGGATTGTCACTGACAATCCTCCTGGAGTCCTTATAGAGTTTAGAAGCCAAGCCCAGTTCTCCTGGAGTTTAGAAGGATTCCAGTAGGATTCCTAATTAATATTAAGAGAAGATAAGAAGTGATAGAGTTTAGAAGACTCCAGCAGAATTGCTAATACAATTGACAGAAGTAAAAGGATAAGTAAAGGTGAATCAAAGTCCAGAAGGAGTCTAGAATGACGAAGTTCCACCTGGAGTTTAGAAGGAATGCAGACAAACAGCAGAAAATCAAGTTTAAAAAATGGACATGAAAGGGATTGAACTCGGGACTAGGGGAATTGAACGGCAGAGTGAGGGCTTAACCACTGGACCAGGAGGGCTTGCATGGAAACAAATGGTTTCAATTGACATACCGGTGGGGTCATGTGCAGTCACATGACCTTGTTGATCAGTCTCACGCTCGCATTCCGCTTTCTCATCATCGCTCCCACCCCTTCCTCCACCTCCTTCCCCATCACCACATCAAGCACCCAGACGACGAGGAACCACCACGACGCAGCGCCGCCCAACGGCAAGCCGGACACAGGGGAAGGAGGAGAATGGGCGACAGAGGCGCGTTGACGCCTCTGTCGCAGAGGTAAGCTTTTTTTTTCTTTTTTTTCTCGTTCCTGTGCGTTTGACCGCCCACCAGGTGCACGGCGCAACGCCACCCGACGCAACGCCGTTACAGCGCCGCCCAGGGCCCGCCTCCCTCACCGGCGCCCAACGCCGTCTAACGCGCCCACGCCCACGCCCTCCTCCCGCCCTCAGGCGCAAACGCCAAACGGCAGCCAACCGCAGGCGTGAGCGCCGCCCACGGCCCACGGCCTGCCCCCGGATCGACACTGCCATCTGCGCCCAACGGCAACGGCTGTCAACGCCGCCACCGCCCACCGCTCCCTCCCACCACTCCCGCCCACCCTCCACCGCCCAACGGCAATGGCCGTCAACGCCGCCCACCGCCACTGCTCCCGCCCACCCTCCACCGCCCAACGGCAACCATGCGGCGCCCACGGCCCCCCGCTTGGCCCCAAACACCCCGCCCGCCCTCCTCCGACCAACGGCAGCCCATGGCCCCCCGCCCGCCCTCTGCGCCCAACCACAGCCGTCACCGCCGCCCAATGGCCGCAAACGGCGCGCCCTCAGCGCCACCCACCGCCTCCCGCCCGCCCTCTCCCCTCCGCCACTCCACGGCAGCCGTCGGCACCCAGCAGGACCCCACCCCACCCTCCACGCCGACTCCCCGCCCTCGTCGCCCTTCAGTGCCCGTCTACGGCTCATCTCGCCCGTAAGTCCATAATTTCAACTGGACATTACATGTTTTATTACTTCTTCATACTTTGAAAGTACTCGAAAAACAAAGTAAAAAGGCGGCTAAAAATATTATATCAATGGATAGTGAAGAATTGGAAGAAGAATTAGGAATTGAAATGGATATAGTACATTAGTCTTTTAGATAATGATTTTTGTTGTTTTTTAAATCTACAACAGTTCAACTTTGGCCTATAAAATTATCAATTCCCACTGGAGTTCACAAAGAGTCCTGGTAAAGTTCCTGTATAGTTCTGGTAAAATCTTACAGGAATCTCATGAGAATTTATAAATATATATTGCTACACTACTGCTATATTTGCTTTGTATTGTAGAGTCCTTGTAAAGTCCTTGTGGAGTTCTTGTAAAGTTCTTGTCAAGTCCTTATGAAATCCTTGTGCAGTTCTTGTAGAATCCTTGTGGAGTTCTTGTAATGTTCTTGTAAAGTTCTTGTGGACTCCTCTTAATGTTTTTCCTTGTAGAGTTCTGCTGGAATCCTGCTGGAGTCCTGCTGGAGTCCTGTGATAATAATGTTCTGTTGAAATTCTTGTGGTCCTGAAAAAGTTCTTGTAGAGTTCTGTTAAAGTCCTTGTGGAATCCTATGAGAATCCTTGTAGAGTCCTTGTAGAGTCTTGTAGAAATCCTGACAGAGTTTTCTTAAGGTCCTTGTGGAGTCCTTGTGGAGTCCTGATTCAGTTCTTCTGAAATATGCCAAATGTCTGTGAATATGTGAATATATATCAGAGTTCTGGTATAGTTCAGTATAGATTCTTGTAAACTCCTTCTAGAGTCCTTCTGATTCCTTCTAAAGTCCTCCTGGGGTTCTGGTTGAGTTCTTCTGGAGTCCTGATAGAATGAGTTCTGCTGAAATCCTTGTAAAATCCTCTTTCAGTCCTCCTTCAGTCCTTCTTCAGTCCAGGTAATATATATATTGGACCTAACTAGGACTCAACCAGGACTCAACCAGGACTTTACAGAAACTCCAGAAACTCAACAAGGACCCAACAGAGACTCAACAGGGATGCCAGGAGAACAGGGGGGGGAGTGTCATGTACTCAGCAAAGACAGCGTGCCGGAGTTTATCTTCGATATTGCTGGTGATCTTCTCGGAATGGACAGTGTCCCTATCGAGACTAACAACGACCTCGAGAGTGTCCTGTTGACACTATTGAAGGCCATTGATCGAGCCTGGAATCGACATTCTAAGGAATGTAAGCTCTCAAAATGGAGTAAGGGTTGGTGGAACCAGCACTGCTCTGAGACTCTTGATACTTTCCGACAAACCCGGTCTGAAAGAGATCATCGCATCTGGCGGCGAGCTGTCAAAGATGCTAAACGTGCCTTCTTTGATCAACGGATCAAGGAAGTTGCAGAAAAGTCTCGTCGTCCATGGGATTTAGCTGCATGGACAAAGCAGAGACCTCTACCCGACTACGAAGCTATCTCTTTCCAGGGACAGCCTTGCAACTCTATCGAAGCGCTTCAGAGCGCGCTTGATAAGTCTTATAACGCTGCATCTGACCGTGCAGTTAACTTGGACCGCCTCAATGACCTTGAAGCGCATCCAGAGCAGGATTGGGTCCCGTTCTCTGCTACAGAGCTCCGAGAGTCCTTGGAGCCCTGTAGCAATACATCGGCTCCAGGACCAGATCATCTGTCTTGGAGCCATGTCAAGCAGCTTGTGAAATTCCCTCACATAGCTGCATTTATCTTAAACATTTCCAATGCATGTTTAGACCTGGGGCATTGGCCCTCTTACTTCAAGCAGAGCTTGTCGGTTATCATTCCGAAGCCTGGCAAACCTGCATACGATACCCCAAAAGCCTTTCGTCCGATTGTGCTTTTGAACACCCTCGGCAAGCTTGTCGAAAAGATGCTGGCACGACATATGCAATACGAAGCGACCAAGTTTGCTGTCTTCGATCCGAAGCAGTTCGGCGGTATCCGTCAGAATTCTACTGAGGATGCTGGAGTCTTCCTTACACATATTATCCGTCAGGGATGGTCTAAGGGATTTAAAACGAGTGTCATTGCCTTTGATGTCACTCAGTATTTCCCTTCACTTAACCATCGCATGTTAGTGAAGATTCTTCAACACGGAGGCTTTGCACGACAAGTGTCAAAGTTCTTTGAATCATACCTCATCGGGCGCAAGACTTCTTATGCCTGGCGTAGTGCCATCTCTCCAGAGTTTGATGCCGATGTTGGAGTCGGTCAAGGCTCTGCACTCTCTCCAGTATTGTCAGTGCTCTACTTAGCGCCAGTGCTGAAACTATATCAGAAAACTGGTGACATGCCAGTAATCATGTCATTCGTCGATGATGGACTGATCATCGCTCAGTCCAAATCCACATTGGACAATGTTCCGAAACTGCAGAGGGCTTATGCCTCTGTGCATAACCTCTTCACTGACTTCGGTCTTGTTGTAGAACACAACAAGACTGAACTACAGCACTTTTCATGCAATAGTATGGACCCTTGTCCGTCTATTGACTTGGGTTTCGCTCCATTTACGGGCAATACCCCACTCCGACCCAAGGATATCTGGCGATACCTAGGTTTCTTTCTGGATGCGCGCCTTTCTTTTAAGGAGCATGTTCAGTTTTACGCTACGAAGGCCTTGACTACAGCCAGAGCCTTCCAAATGTTGGGCAACTCTGTCCGGGGTTTATCCCTCAACAGAAACGCATTCTCTACCTGTCATGTGCACGTCCGATCGCAACATACGGCTGTTTATTATGGAATTTCAATGGCATGCGTAATGTCGCACTATTGAAACAACTGCGCCAGATGCAGCGTAAAGCTTGCATTTGGATTAATGGACAGTTTCGCACCACTCCCGAGGGTGCGGCTGAGACAATGGCCTGTGTCGAACCCATCAGCGGGTTCATTCAAAGGCTGAAGGTCGGGTCCTCTGCCCGCCTTGCCAATTCCAATCTAAGGCACGCCCTCAGATCCATTAGTACGCCCGCCTCAGTTGGGGTGACCCATCTAAAGTGAGAAATCTCGCTTCTTTGTCAGACAGACAGCGTGCTGCGCTTAAGTCCCCACTCAAGGATTTGGTAGATCTGAAACCACCACTCTTTCTAACCACGGATTATTTTGCTGATGCAAATAACCCGGGCAGGCGGCTTGTTGATGTGTTTGGCAGTCGCTTTGAGATCCGTAAGTTACTTGGCCGAGACGAGGACTCGGTCAAGGCTTACCGTGCATCACTGGATCAAACACTTTCCCAGTGTTCGATCCAGCATGATTGCTCTTATGTGAGTAGTGATGGCTCCGTGCCTGCGAAAGCAGAAGTGCTACTTAAGCAGTCTGTGTCAGCTTCGCGTGTTTATCGCGAGGGCAGGCTGGTCTCTGAGATTCATCAGCCAGTTGGTAAATCAACGAGCGATGATGCTGAGCTTATTGGGTTGCGAATGGCAATCCAAAAGGCTATCGCACAAGATGGAGTTAATTCTGTCGTGTGCTTTTTGGATTCGATGAATGCAATTAATCACATTATCGATTGCAACCCTCACTCTGTGCAGTCGCATTCTATTGCACTTTGTGCATCACTTAAAGCTTGGCTCTCTGAGTCCGAGCAGCGCCGGATTGAATTCTGGCACGTCCCTTCCAAATGGAAGTGGGCAATACAAGTCGAGGCTCACGAGCTTGCCCGGAGCCTGGATGTTCCCCTGGGGCATCGTCCCCTTATACCACCGATGGCCTTCGAAAGGAGGCTGATGATGATATGCATAGCACTTGGTTCCAGAATTCTGGGAACAAGAAATACATTGGTGCTTCCACATTTCGTTTTCACGAAGCAGGAAAGCCAAATTCCTATGAACGCCCCTCTCGTAAGAGAATGGGCTTCATGAAGTTAGTGACAGATAATGAGCTTTACGCTCGCTGCTCATGTCTTGCATGCGGCCACGCCCCGATCAATGCGTATCGGGCACGGTTTAATTTTGTCGAGAGCGATTTATGCTCTTGCGGACGAGGGGCTGAGGACTCCGTCCACGTCATGACTCAGTGCCGTAACTGGCACAGGCCAACCGAACGCCAGTTTGACGCCTTTGTGCGTCACTGGTTCATTAAGTACCTGACATCTAATAAGGCTGCAGGTGCTTTTATTCCGGATCCAGGCGGCGGGTGACTGCCGTTCTGTAGCGGAGATCGTCCGGGGCAACCTGGACAATCTTAAAACAGTTGGGTCAGTGACCGAAGCACTGACCAAGCGGTATGCGAATCGCAAACTCTGCAACAGCATTGTTATAGGTCCTTTTGGACCTTTTACGTGGAATTGACCACAGCCGGCCCTTTGGGGCTGGGGGACAGTGCTCGAGCGAGTGAGTACGCGTGAGCTCGAGCCATATGGTTCGAGTGCGGGCACGAGAGAACAGGGCAGTACAGCCCTCTATGTATTTTCCTTCAGTCTGGTTTGCCTCGGACTAGTCGTATCTATAGTAGGTACCTTGGTGTATTTACAAGCGGACTGCCACCGTGCACCGCTATATAAATTGTTGATTTAAAAAAAAAAAAAAAAAAAACCCACCAGTAGTCCGCAATATTCCTGACTTCAACCAAACTTGGTTCGCTATCGTGACATCCAACCACTTGTGACTTTCATGGGCAAGATATGAGGAGGGACTTATTAATGTCAGACAGGCTGTATGGCTTGCGATGGAGAGGATCAGGCATTCGATTGAAAAGGCACTACTATATTGGCAACACGTTTTTTGTAATCATTACATTGCTTAGTCTTGCATGATGTGACTACAAATGTCATGGACTTCCACCGCAACTCATGCACTGCCGGCGTGATGATTTCTATAGACTATGTGTCGCACGTGCTACTCACTTACCCAAGGAAGCATGACAGTGAACATCCAAATAGTGCTGACCAAGTGAGCTAATCAAATGCTGCTTCTCTGTCTCCACCCGCAGTGAGTGCGCAGCCAAAATCCATGAGGTGATATAGCCGCTGTTCAGCATCTGCAACGCGTCACACTTCGATGGCTGAAGCAAATCATATCACCTCCAGAGAGCGTTCATGTTGAAATAAAGAAATGCGTGGCTTCTCTGCCCGTTTCTGCCCACACAGGCTGTCAGCGATGCAACACGCACATCGCGCTATGCGTATTAACTAATTGGAGTACAAGTTGTGAGGTCTCAACCTCACCTCTGTTTCTACCGTGGACAATTTTTGCCTTGGATTCTTGTTGCTTTCATTCATTGCTGCGACCTCGATTGGCTCCACCTCGATTATAAGATGCGAAAGGGCAGCAACAGTTCTCAACCAAGCATCTTGTGAACATGCTTCATCCACCGAATTCAATGCACTGCTACAGGACACTTTTAGAAGTGCCACTCTCTACACTCATGGTGCATGGCGGCCTCCATAGAGATTTCCAGCCATCTATCTTCATGCAGTGCCTGCCCAAGGTAAGCCATTTATTAGTGCAGGCATTCGTAGGCCAAGTGCTGGATACAATGAACGAGGTACACAGTACTCGAAATATATGGACAAATGAGAAGAGGCTGATTGGGGGCGTCTTCTCGGTCAGGATCATGTAGGGTGGCAGGCCTCACAGCCATGGAACTTATGTATGTGGAGGTCGATAGTTGTGGACTGGACATCTCTACAAGTATCCTGCGTTGCAAGATACTATCTGACACGCAAAGAACAAGTATTCAGCATGCCTTGCATCCTGCGGACAAAAGCATTTCCTTTGAAAATAACAGATACTGCACCTAGAAATGACCCACATGCCTTCCCGATGACTATTAGTGGCAACAAGTAGAGTAAAGTAAAGAATTAATCTGATAGCTCAAATGAACGTTGGAAAAAAAAAGAAGGAAAGGATAAAGGAGAGGCGCATTGCTATGAACAAAGTGTATATCGTGCATTAGACATACTCGAGAACACAGCGGTCATCTCATCAACCTCATCACCAAACGTGAACCTGTGTTCACAATCACCATCATTGAAACACGCAAATCGTGCTGTGACAGGACCTCCTCAAAGTATGAGCTCAAGAGTGACATGTGCCCTGCGTGCCACGGAGGCGGAGGGAAGTCGGACAGGTTGTACATGCACGATGCCGTGGACGCCGTCATGTAGCTGCTCCGTATCAGGTCGGCAGAGGGCTGGCTGGCTGGACGACGCGATGAGTGGCTGCATGATGGTGGACTCGCTTTCGTGCTCATGCGCACTAGCGTGCTCCTCGGACCTGCTATAGTAACCCTCTGATATCTAGCCTGCCATCAATGACAGGTGGTCTGTCTGCACCACTGGTGGCGTTGTCACGGACTCAATGACTGAACAGTTCTTCGTCCATCATGCGAGACGTCAGCACAAGCATTTCCTTGTTATGAACAGTTCTTACCAGTTCCACCATGATCCGGATCCATAGGCAACGACGACCCTAAGCACACCACCTCTACCTCAGCTTCTACATCCACCGGAAGCGTCCCAGAGGGCTTGAACGCCTGTATCGGATCCATCAGCATGCCTGCCCTGGCGTGCGCACCTCCCTCCGGGGGTCCTCCTCGAACACAAACTCCAAGCTCGACTCCCCCTGCTTGCCACCACCATTCAAGTCCGCCGTGTTCGGCACTGTAATGCTCGACCGCTGATAACTATCGGGTAGCACTAACCTACAAACCAACAAGGTGGAATGAAGGAAGCGTCAGTCCCTATCCGAGGCTGTATAAACTACGAGCTGTTCAAGTCACAGAGTAACCCGAGGGACTGTAGCGTGAAAGGGGAGGAATGGAACGAAGTGAATATGGATGGTTTCGAGCGGATTTCGGGGTTTTCGAAACAAGGCTGTTAGACTTAGCTGAATTCCCGCGCGATATCGAGGGCTTCAGTGAGGGTTTCGGAAGGGTTTCGATGATAATGACTTCCACGCGAAGCCAGAGACACTGATTTCGAGACTGAGTACGGTGGCTCCACGCGAGCGTGACACTTTGAGATCGGATAACACAAGGACTCCACACGAGTCGTAGACTGCGAGACTGCTGAAGGACTGAGACGGTAACTTTTTCTATGTTTTTACAAATGCCAAGTACATGGGTTTTATAGATGAGAAGATTTCGAGTATCGGAATAACCGGCGGAGTCGAAACCGAATGAGAGAACGTATCGTATGATTTCGAAAGGGTCGTTTAGTGGCTGAAACGCCGGGGAGATGTAAGTCCATTCGAAATCTGAACATAAAAGGTGAAACAGTAGGTAAAAGAACATCCCGAAACCGGTGCCACGCATCGTAGAATGGAACGTGAAAATAATCTAAGGAACGTAGAATGTATCAGTGAAATATGAGTCATGAATTTCGAAATGAGAGTGGATGAAACGGTAGCGCGCTCGAAATCCCTTGTTTCGAATGTACTGCGGCGAGGCAGTGTCGGGAACGCGGGAAGGTGTGAGGCGGTGCGATATCGAAAATGGTAGTAGTCTTGCCATATTGGGATCTGGGAAATCGGGGGAGGCATATAGGAATAAGACTGCCTGACTGTATTGGGCGGTATAGGAAGCGCAGAAGGTCCGGAATGTACGGGTGCGATGCGTTTGGCGAAGTGTCCGGACCTGGAATGGAAGCCTCACGGAGTTGTCGACATCCCGAGTACTCGAACGAGAAGTCAGCGGCTGGGCTGCGGTATCATGCTGAGGGGGCCGAGTAGTGGTATGATTTCGAATGCGGGGGCGGGATTACCAAATTAGGACTTATCGGCGGTCAGCGGCGCGGAGCGCTCATCACCGCGAGCTGCTCGTACTCCTCGCTCAGCCATCACGCGAGGCTTGTCAACCCACTGCCCATCCGCGGCAGCCGCGAACACAGCAAGCTCGTCAACGTCATAGCCCCCAGTGATGCCGCTGTCACCGCTTTCCTATCGTTGTCCCAAAACGCGAACATGTCATGGGTTGTCAGACACCACACCTGGCAAGAGGCTCAACCGGCAGAGATCATCCATGCTTGAGGTCCGGCGCATCGTTGAGGTCGCTTCCGAGACCTCCCGGGACGTGACCATGCCGCCCAGATCTTCATGGTCGGAAGAATGTTGCTGTCTTTTTTTTTTTTTTTTTTTTGAATCAACAATTTATATAGCGGTGCACGGTGGCAGTCCGCTTGTAAATACACACAGGTACCTACTATAAATACGACGAGTCCGATCCAAACCAGACTGAAGGAAAATACATAGAGGGCTACAATGCCCTGCTCTCTCGTGCCCCGGCTCGAGCTAAAAGACCCGAGCTCGTGCATACTCGCTTGCTTGAGCACCGTCCCCCAGCCCCGAGGGGCCGGTTGTGGTCAATTCCACGTAAAAGGTCCAAAAGGACCTATAACGGATGCTGTCGCAAAGTTTGCGGTTCGCATAATGCTCGATCAGCGCTTCGGTCGCTGGTCCTGCTGCCTAAAGATTGCCTAGGTTGCCCTGGGTGATCTCCGCTACAGAGCGGCAGTCACCCGCCACCTGGATCCGGAATAAAAGCTCCTGCCGCCTTGTTGGATGCAAGGTACTTGATAAACCAGTGACGCACAAATGCGTCAAACTGGCGTTCAGTTGGCCTGTGCCAGTTGCAGCACTGAGTCATGACATGGACGGAGTCTTCCGGCCCTCGTCCACAAGAGCATAAGTCGCTCTCAACGAAATTAAACCGTGCCCAATACGCATTGATCAGAGCGTGGCCGCATGCAAGACGTGAGCAGCGAGCGTAAAGCTCATTATCTGTCACTAACTTCATGAAGCCCATTCTCTTCCGAGAGGGGCGTTCATAGGAATTTGGCTTTCCTGCTTCGTGAAAACGAAATGTGGAAGCACCAATGTATTTCTTGTTCCCAGAATTCTGGAACCAAGTGCTATGCATATCATCATCAGCCTCCTTTCGAAGGCCATCGGTGGTATAAAGGGGACGATGCCCCAGGGGAACATCCAGGCTCCGGGCAAGCTCGTGAGCCTCGACTTGTATTGCCCACTTCCATTTGGAAGGGACGTGCCAGAATTCAATCCGGCGCTGCTCGGACTCAGAGAGCCAAGCTTTAAGTGATGCACAAAGTGCAATAGAATGCGACTGCACAGAGTGAGGGTTGCAATCGATAATGTGATTAATTGCATTCATCGAATCCAAAAAGCACACGACAGAATTAACTCCGTCTTGTGCGATAGCCTTTTGGATTGCGATTCGCAACCCAATGAGCTCAGCATCGTCGCTCGTTGATTTACCAACTGGCTGACGAATCTCAGAGATCAGCCTGCCCTCGCGATAAACACGCGAAGCTGACACAGACTGCTTAAGTGGCACTTCTGCTTTCGCAGGCACGGAGCCATCACTACTCACATAAGAGCAATCATGCTGGATCGAGCACTGGGAAAGTGTTTGATCTAGCGATGTGCGGTAAGCCTTGACCGAGTCCTCGTCTCGGCCAAGTAACTTACGGATCTCAAAGCGACTGCCAAACACATCAACAAGCCGCCTGCCCGGGTTATTTGCATCAGCAAAATAATCCGTGGTTAGAAAGAGTGGTGGTTTCAGATCCACCAAATCCTTGAGTGGGGACTTAAGCGTAGCACGCTGTCTGTCTGACAAAGAAGCGAGATTTCTCACTTTAGATGGGTCACCCCCAACTGAGGCGGGCGTACTAATGGATCTGAGGGCATGCCTCAGATTGGAGTTAGCTAAGCGGGCAGACGAGCCAACTTTCAGTCTTTTAATGAACGCGCCGATAGGTTCGACGCAGGCCATTGTCTCAGCTGCACCCTCAGGAGTGGTGCGAAACTGTCCATTAATCCAAATGCATGCTTTGCGCTGCATTTGGCGTAGTTGTTTCAACAGTGCGACATTACGCATGCCATTGAAGTTCCACAATAAACAGCCGTACGTTGCGATGGGACGCGCGCACGACAAGTAGAGAATGCGTTTCTGTTGAGGGGATAAGCCCCGAACAGAATTGCCCAACATTTGGAAGGCCCTGGCGGTAGTCAAGGCCTTCATAGCGTAGAATCGAACATGCTCCTTGAAAGAAAGGCGCGCGTCCAAAAAGAAACCAAGGTATCGCCAGACATCCTTGGGTCGAAGCGGGGTGTTGCCCGTGAATGGAACAAAACCCAAGTCAATAGATGGACGAGGGTCCATACTATTGCGTGAAAAGTGCTGTAGTTCAGTCTTGTTGTGTTCTACAACAAGACCGAAGTCGGTGAAGAGGTTATGCACAGAGGCATAAGCCCTCTGCAGTTTCGGAACATTGTCCGATGTGGATTTGGACTGAGCGATGATCAGTCCGTCATCGACGAATGACATGATTACTGGCATATCACCAGCTTTCTGATAAAGTTTCAGTACCGGTGCCAAGTAAAGCACTGACAATACTGGGGAGAGTGCAGAGCCTTGACCAACTCCCACGTCGGCATCGAACTCTGGAGAAATGGCACTACGCCAGGCATAGGAAGTTTTGCGCCCAACGAGATATGATTCAAAGAACTTTGACACCTGTGGTGCAAAGCCTCCGTGTTGAAGAATCTTCACCAACATACGATGGTTGAGTGAAGGAAAATACTGAGCGACATCGAAAGCGATGACACTCGTTTTGAATCCCTTAGACCACCCTTGACGGATAATATGGGTAAGGAAGACCCCAGCATCCTCAGTTGAGTTCTGCCGGATGCCGCCGAACTGCTTCGGATCGAAGACAGCAAATTTGGTCGCTTCGTACTGCATACGTCGCGCCAGCATCTTCTCGACGAGCTTGCCGAGGGTATTCAAAAGCACAATCGGACGAAAGGCTTTCGGGGTATCGTATGCAGGTTTGCCAGGTTTCGGAATGATAACCGACAAGCTCTGCTTGAAGTAAGAGGGCCAGTGCCCCAAATCTAGACACGCATTTGCAATGTTCAAGATAAATGCAGCTATGTGAGGAAATTTCACCAGCTGTTTGATGTGGTTCCAAGACAGATGGTCTGGTCCTGGTGCCGACGTATTGCTGCAGGGCTCTAAGGACTCTCGGAGCTCGGTAGCAGAGAACGGGACCCAGTCTCATACTGGATGCGCTTCAAGATCGTTGAGGCGATCCAAATTAACTGTGCGATCAGACGCAGCATTATAAGACTTATCAAGCGCATTCCAAAGCGCTTCGATAGAATTACAAGGCTGTCCCTGGAACGAGATAGCTTCGTAATCAGGTAGGGGTCTCTGCTTTGTCCATGCAGCTAAATCCCATGGACGACGAGACTTTTCTGCAACCTCCCTGATCCATTGATCAAAGAAGGCGCGCTTAGCATCTTTGACAGCTCGCCGCCAGATGCGATGATCTCTTTCAGACCGGGTTTGTCTGAAAGTATCAAGAGTCTCAGAGCAGTGTTGGTTCCACCAACCCTTGCTCCATTTTGAGAGCTTGCATTCCTTAGAATGGAGATTCCAAGCTCGATCAATGGCCTTTGATAGTATCGACAAGACGCTCTCGAGGTTGTTATTAGTCTCGATAGGGACAATGTCCATTCCGAGAAGATCACCGGCAATATCGGATATAAACTCTGGCATGCTGTCCTTACTTAACGTTCGTCGCTGGACAGATAGGTCCAGCAGAGGAACATCCAATACAAGTGACAATGGGACATGGTCCAATGTCAACTTGAGCGCATCAATCATGCGAGGATGGCAATCCCCACTATCAATGGGGATGAACATCAAGTCAATAACCGAGGGCCGAAGCTCAGGGTTATGTGAAATGAATGTCGGCCCAGGGTTGCTAGGTTCTGACCATTCCAGACTGAGATCAAGAGCTGCATTACACAGCATCTCCCCTCGAGACCGCTGCGAATTATGAACTCTATCCCAGAGTTCATAATGACAATTGAAATCCCCTCCGAGATAAACTAAGTTGGGGAAATCGGGGCGCTCAGCACAATCATGCAAAAGACGAATCGCGCTAGCATCTACATCAGAGTAGGCATTAGCGAGAAAGAGTGGCTCGCCAGGGTGGCGAAGCTGATAATCATAAGATCGTGGCTATCAACTAGGTCATGACGAAGGGATGGACGTAGGCGACGAAGCCTATTATGTACATAGGCCATGACTCGAGGAGGGTCCTCGAGCGATGATCGGCGAACGATGCAGGTCCAATCCGGATGGGTGGGACCACCGATTACTGCCTCGCCCTCAACATTGTGGGCAGATGGGGCATGTCTTATGAGATTCCAAGCGGGCTCTTGGAAAAACAAAATATCATAATCCTCTCCAAGAGTAGAGAGGAGCATGTCCATATGTACATATTTTCTATTTACATTCTGAGAGAAAATATGAAAAGAAGAGATCAATGAGCGTCCCCTTGAACCGGGGACCACAGCCGAGGCTGTGCTACCCGAGGAGACACTCATGATGCGTCGGCCTCCGCATTACGCTGCAGGGAGGCATTAGGATGATTGCTACCTGATTGTTTGCGATCACGTACCAGCTTATAGTGTTCCTTGATCCAATCTGGATCAAAGCGATTTTTCCAGAAGGGACACTTCCGGTCATCGGTGGAGTGGTCTCGGCTGCAGCTGAGACACTTAGGAGGATGAGGGCAGGGCTGGCCCGCCAGAGTAGCCTCGCGAGGAGGGTTAGCCTTGGGTCGAGCCTTGCAGCAAGACGCCAGGGTGCGATGGTGTTCCTTTCTGTGAGATTCCCCACAGATCGGACAGCGGAGAGATTGCTGGTTGCACTTCAACGCAGAGTGCCCCCAGCGCCAGCAGTGTTCACAAAGAGGAACTCCCGGCGAAGAGAGAGCGGCCTTGAATCGGCAACGCCAATTCCTGACCATAACTGTACAATTGTCCAGAGCCTTTATGTTCTGGCCAGTTGACGTGTCTTCGATGTTGAACCAGACGGTTGCAGTATCGGAATTCTTGGAGTTGCGCATGACACGCAGTACCCCAACGAGAGTAATGAGATCCGAGAAGGAAGAGTCTCGGAGAATCTCGTAAGCCTGCCGGGCAGTGATAATACTACCATCGGCATTGAAATAGGGAACGTCGAGCAGTTTCAAATAAGAAACGCTCGTCGGGATTGCAAGCTCGACAGTAGATCCTGCCGGAGCACAGCGGAGAGCGGCCTCGCGCAAAATGCTGAGGTCCTTCGGAGAAGCCACCCTCGTCATCAAGCAAGAGAACGAGGAGGCGGAATGATCCTGGATAGATTCGCATCGAATCCAGGACTTACCAGTGGTCAATGCCCTATTAAGGGCATTAAGGAGAGCTCCGGCGGCAACAGAGTCATTGTCAGCCGGAAAAGAGTAACTGACCCGGACGTTACGACGGGACGGTCCATGAGAAGTGGACTTTGCCTTCTTCTTAGGTGGTCCAGACGGCTCCCCGGTTGCTTCCTTTTGCAAGGAGACAATCTTCTCTGCGGGGAGGTGTGGGAATGTTTTTGCCAGGGCTACAATAGCCTCGGCAGGAGTGTTGGCCGGTTGGGCCAGGGCTTGCGCATAGGAGCGCTTACCGGAAGATGGGCGAGTAGCCCTATTGACCGGAGGAGGCGGTCCACGTCCAGGAGTCCGGGAACGAGATCGCGCGCGAGGGGGTGGAGGAGGGCGGTTTGGGTTCTGAGCCGGTCTCGGAGGCGGGGCGCCCTGATTCGAACGTGAGTCCTCCGGTCGCACTGTACCAGAGGGGGGTGATGAGTGGCGGGATCGGCAAAGCGAGTTGATTTCCCGCGCGAGGGAAGGTGCGCATTCACAATACTCTGTAAGCGCGCTCCGAGTTCATGCTGAGGTCCCTGAAGAGTAGGGACGGAGAACATGTTAACATCGCCAGCAGTAGCGACCAAGGCCGCGATACCCTCAGCGATGGCATATTGGTAGCCCGCCGGGATGGAGACAGATGCTTTGCCGACCTTGAGGATCCAATACTTAAGGGCGGCGAGGGATTTGGTGGTGGCCTTCGCTTCACCGTGAAGGAACTGATGCCCTTCGGGAAAGATCGCAATACTGATAGAATTGTCGTTATAAGCTGCCTCTGTGGACAGCATCAACGGAGATGGAGGAATGGGGGTTCGGTAGACCCAGTCCGATTCGAGGGGCCAGCGTCGTCGGTATCCATTAGACCGTCGCCGCTTTGGAAGAGAAGGCTCCTGTCCCCCGAGGGGGAAGGAGCAGGGGGTCGAGAGGGGCCTGAGGGGTCCGCCCAGGGTGCGGATTTAGCGGTGGAGGCCCACCACCACCAACAATGTTGAGCGGATCGTCGCTCATTGAAAAACTCTAATAAATCGGTGGATTTTCAGCCGATTTTCGCGATTTTAAGCGAAGTTTAGCCCCCCCCTTGCGGAGGAGGCTGCTACCTAGGTGGGTCTGCTGGATTAAGGCTAATGTCCAGCACTTTCACCCCAGGGCCATCCATGCCCAGGGGAACCCTTAACCTAGGACTCCTTATGTGGGTCCAGTGTGCATCCGTCGGGCTTACGCCCTCCCTATTTGGTCTGCGGACCCCCCCTTGCCAACAGCCAAGGCCTCCCCAAATTGGGTGTGGACTCAGGGATGGTACCGTCTTACTCAGCTGTGGTCTGCCGGATTAAGGCTTTTTGTCCGACACTTGCACCCCAAGGCCATCCACGCCAAGGGGAACCATTTAAGCCTGCCAAGTAGGTCGGCATGGACTTTCACCTACACACTGGGGTCCCCAGAGTCCCACGGAACCCAGGAGTTCGCACTTCGGATTCAACTTAAGCGGCAACCTGGGTGTATTATCCCAGGGCCACCGACAGAGGAGTTAGGTCTCTCGAGCCAAGGACTGGAGACTGTCCAGCCTTGCTACGGCCCAGCGGTGTCTGGGGCGCGACCCCCAGTCCTGCCTTCCCGTCCTCTGGCAGATGGTTCGCTGATGCCCCTTAGGGCGCGGATCCCCATCTGTCCAAGGTCTCTGTCTTGCCATGTGCCTGCCAGACTGGCCTCCGATATCACAGCAAGGTCCATGGTCCTCCCATGACAGGTTCCCACAGGGGAAGCCCTTAGCTGAACGGGTCTGGATCTACTTCCGCCAAAGCGTACTGCGCCATGACTAACCTCCGTGGACCCCTACTTCAGGCAGCTCACACGGTACCGGATGCCCTGTTGGCTCAAACGCCATCGGGTGGTTATCAGCCCAATTCCCGGTATAATCCCTTATCCTTTCAGCCCCTACACTTTTAGATCGGGGATCATGTGCTTGCACGTGAGTTAGGGTCATGTGACACTTGACCCACATAGTGGGGTAAGTCATATGTGTGACGCATAACCCAGCTTACGTCACGTGCCAGCTGCTTAGTCACATGACCAAGTCACCTCCCTCGTGGGAACAACTGTCACAGGGTCATGATACTTCCTGCCCGCGTCACGTGGAACCAGCTCTGGACACTTCCGAATGCAAACCTGAAGATGCTACCTCCAGGACTAGAACCTGCGGCTTCGTGGCTTGCCACAGCCACAGGACTACCTGACTCGCGTTTACCGCTATGCCAACCAGCCCTTAAGAATGTTGCTGTCAGGCCGTCCTTGAGCTAGCGCCATCGTCGAATGAATTGCGCGATGCCTGGACATATGAATGGAGATGCGGTGGGCGCTGTCGCTCTGGGCCTTCGTCCTGTTGCTGTTCTGGAGCCTTGGCTGCCTGCGAAGATTCACTAGACTTCCTCAACACCGATCACCCAAAGGAGTCCGTCATGGAGTGGTCGTAAGAATTGGATGACTTGGACAGCGTCTTGCTGAGCGAGCTTGAATATGCATGGGATATCTGGCTGAATGTGCCCGTACTGGTGCTGATCATCTGCGAATTGGACTGCTGTGGCGGACGTGGGCATTTCAGCCTGGCTTCCAAGGTAAGCACAGACAATGAGAAACTCGAGATTGCTGGGGTCTTCTTTCTGCTTTCCCTTGTCTGTGAGAGATTTTGAGCACCCGCGAGGCATGCTTTGCATCTGCTTCTTTTGGAAGGAATGCGTCGCTCATGCCTGCCCTTGATCATCATCATCTTGGTGCACTTCATGTGTTCGCTTCAACTTTTTGCGGCTCCCAAGCCTTCGGTGCATTTGTAGTACCATTGCACGATGAAGTCATTGTGCACCAGCAATTGTGGCAGTTAATGAGGCAAGGACGGGCCACCTTCTGTGCCAAAATTCGACCTCCCTTAATGGTTCTGCGTGCCAAAGGACTCACCAACATTTTGCCATGTCAAAGCCCTTCTGGTGGGTCTAATATGTCGCTTTAAATTATGTGCTCATTTCCTAGGATCACATATATTGCGCGGAATCTGTATGAGCAAGACATGTCTCCCTAGTCTGCCACCGGCTGTCGGTGATCGTGACGCAGTCATCGTCATGCATGAACTCACTGAAGCGCTTGTTCTGCGGGACTACGTCTCTATCTGTAGTGACAACGTGATGCTAGGCAGATCTGAAGACTCGAGTTGCAGTTTTGATATCGCTACCTAGCATGTATTCAATGCTACAGCGATGCAACCGTAACGCACTACTTGTGCATAGCTAATAGCTGTCGCACATAACCAAATTCATTGCACGATGGCTCACAGTCGTAATCCAGAGGGGACGAAGGGAAGACACTATCTCTGTATGTCGCGCGATATTCCAAATTAAAAGGCGAAGCTCGAAAGGCAAGAAATCAAGACTTGTGATGCGCAATTCCGCAAATGATGTTACAGTGCATATCCCATTCACAGTTGCAATTTTACAGCTTATGACACATTTTGTTAATGTCCATCACATGAGCCCGTCTACCCCTCCCTCTCCATTTTTTCCCTCCATTAGGAAACCAATCTGCGCCATTCCGTGCAGGATAAACATGCAACGTTCCATATGCATGACCTTTGATGAACCCTCGCACTGTCCAATGCAATTCACGTTCATCGGAAACGTGGAGTCCACCCCTTCAAGGTAAATAGGTCTACTATATTTGTGCTTCCAGACCAGTAAACATACTTACATGACAACCCAGTCAATGCTTGACCCCTTGAAGTGGTCGAGAATTTTTTGTTCATGCTTGTTCACCACCTGCTTCACCCTTTCGTGAAGTGTATCAAGCTGGTGCTCTGGAATTGCGTCGAAGGAGAAGATGTGCATATTTTAAGAGTGCACGTTTGCTGTTAGCGGAACGTGATGAGCAACGATTCTTGCACTGCGAAATTAAGCTCAAAAGCTTCTCTGTTGTTGTGATGCCATGCACATGTCACGACTAACTCATGGACTACTACGGCTGCATCGCTGAATACGACGCTTATCGTCTCGCTTGGGACGTGCTCATCGCGCCTGGCATCGACGTGATGAGAGACGTGATCAGTTTTTCCTTGGCTCTTTCACAGTGAAAAATCATTTATTTATTTTATTTTATTTTTCGCAGGGACAGGGGATACCTTTATTTATTTATTTTCCACTTCAATAAAACTAAGATATAATCCTGTGGCATATCTATTTTCAGCATTAAATACTGATTGCACATTACTAGCCATTAATCAATATCACCTTTTTTATGCAGAAAAAACTTGAAGAAAGGTGATATTGCCTGTATGTATTTCTACTAGTTTAAGCTATTATAGACCTCAGGTTGATATTCTTGAAAAATTTAGAAATAAAGTGGAAGTGGATCTTAGTAGCTTTCTCCCACAGTTCTATCTACCGGCCGCAGCAGTGTTGAGCACAGATTCTGCAGACGAAGGAAGCAGAATCGAGCGTCCAGATGAGTGAGCACGTGACACACCCTTCCTCATATGGAAGGCATGAACGAAATTTTCTCCACCGTCTTTGCCATCCACATCACAGTACCGTAGTAATTGCCTCATCGTATACTGCTCCCTACCTCGAATTATTCATCATCATGCACGCTCACCTCGGCCTAGACTTGGGAGCCCCGTCAGTGGGTCCAGTGCTGACCCCACCAGTGACACAAGCTCCAGCTCCCAGCACCGGTATGGCCCCTGTGGGCAACGCTGCTGACCCCATTTGGCAAGAAAGCGACGCACCACCTGGAGGCGTTCCCTCGTGCGACCACGACCCAGAGCCAACGCTGGATCCACCAGAGACACAGGTGGCACAGCCAGACATACGCCTTTTCTCAGCCAACGTGCAGCTGGACGACAGTGCCAAAGACACGGCCAAGAAGCCTGCATTGCCACCCATCGTGCATGGGTTCAAGGCCAATGCCCTCGAGCTCTGTAAGTTCCCCTCCTCTTTTTTTTGTTTCACACATGTCAGGCACTTGTCGCTGCCTTCACAGCGGACCCGCAGCACGCCTTACAGGGGTGTGAAGGAGGGTCCATGCACACACATGTGCCATGGTGCCATGCATTCAGCCAATTTCTCGTTTGGAATTCTTGGCCGATACAGTGCCACAGACAGTGTCATTCCGTAACTGTGAACAATTTGCAGGCTCTGACTGGCCTCTTTGTTCCACAGTTGTATCACTGAAGATCGATGACCTCTTCAGGAACTTTTGCTACATTCCTTACTCAGCCCTTGCTCTGGGCTCCCAGGCCCAGCTGGCCTGGGGTGACGAGGAATTCTTCATCAATGCCCAAGGTGGCCTCACAGCCTGGGGAATCGACCGCAAAGGAGAGGAATCCATCTCCTTCCTGCGGTGGACTGCTGCATCTGAACTGGCCGAGAACCATACAGAACACCACCATGGCCTGGAGCGGGCGAATGCCCTGCGAGCACAGCACACTACAAGATCGTGCGAGACCTGGCCCAACGTCACGAGTGGCCTGTGGTTGTGGCCTATAACATCCAGCAGCGGGAACTTGTTGCGATGCAGCCTGAGCATGACCTGAGCACCCTAGATGAGAAGGCCCTAACCTTGATTCTCACATCCCGCCTGCAGTCCGCAGCACGGAGTTCTCTCCCAACCCCTAAGTGCTCCCACTCACCCAGTGGTACAGCTATGCCCAAGCCACTGAAGAAGCAGCACTCAGGTCAGTTTCACTGCTTTCAGTGCGGACTTGCCGATTGCCTCCCAGCCTCCTGCAGTGCTGAGGAAACCACCGTGGGCATTCCTACAGCCCCCCTTGCCAAAGCCGCGAAGAACAAGCATGCACTTCAGTCTACTGATGGATGACAATTCTGCTTCAAGTGGGCAAGGAAATCCACCTGCTCCTTTGGTGACTCCTGCTTCAATGTCCATGCCTGCTCCTTGTGTGGAGACACTGCCCATGGAGCTGGCGACTGTAGCTCAGCCAAAGGAAGCTGATCCATGTAGGGTAGCCACACCCCTCGATCCAAAAGTACTTACCACCACTCTCTATAAATACAATTTGTTTGGTGCATGGCAGCACATTGTCCGTGGCCTCTCCGAAGGCTTCGACGTGGGTTTTCATGAGCATATTCCACATACCCTAATTTTTCGCAAACCATGCCTCCTCGCATCTGGACTCTTCATTTATTTCCTCCTACATATCCTCCGAACAGCAGGCCAGCCGCTATTCTCATGCCTATGTGCCAAGCAAGCTCGAGGCTATAATTGGTCCTTTTCGAACGTTGCTGCTTGGACTGGTTCCCAAGCCCCACTCTTCCAGCTTCTGTTTAATTCAAGACCTGTCCTTTCCCCACAACAAAGCATCCACTCCCTCTATCAACTCCTTTATCAATGCCGATGCCAAGGGCTGGTTGGCATAGCGGTAAACGCGAGTCAGGTAGTCCTGTGGCTGTGGCAAGCCACGAAGCCGCAGGTTCTAGTCCTGGAGGTAGCATCTTCAGGTTTGCATTCGGAAGTGTCCGAAGCTGGTTCCACGTGACGTGGGCAGGAAGTATCACGACCCTGTGACAGTTGTTCCCACGAGGGAGGTGACTTGGTCATGTGACTAAGCAGCTGGCACGTGACGTAAGCTGGGTTATGCGTCACACATGTGACTTACCCCACTATGTGGGTCAAGTGTCACATGACCCTAACTCACGTGCAAGCACGTGATCCCCGATCTAAAAGTGTAGGGGCCGAAAGGATAAGGGATTATACCGGGAATTGGGCTGATAACCACCCGATGGCGTTTGAGCCAACAGGGCACCCGGTACTGTGTGAGCTGCCTGAAGTAGGGGTCCACGGAGGTTAGTCATGGCGCAGTACGCTTTGGCGGAAGTAGATCCAGACCCGTTCAGCTAAGGGCTTCCCCTGTGGGAACCTGTCATGGGAGGACCATGGACCTTGCTGTGATATCGGAGGCCAGTCTGGCAGGCACATGGCAAGACAGAGACCTTGGACAGATGGGGATCCGCGCCCTAAGGGGCATCAGCGAACCATCTGCCAGAGGACGGGAAGGCAGGACTGGGGGTCGCGCCCCAGACACCGCTGGGCCGTAGCAAGGCTGGACAGTCTCCAGTCCTTGGCTCGAGAGACCTAACTCCTCTGTCGGTGGCCCTGGGATAATACACCCAGGTTGCCGCTTAAGTTGAATCCGAAGTGCGAACTCCTGGGTTCCGTGGGACTCTGGGACCCCAGTGTGTAGGTGAAAGTCCATGCCGACCTACTTGGCAGGCTTAAACGGTTCCCCTTGGCGTGGATGGCCTTGGGGTGCAAGTGTCGGACAAAAAGCCTTAATCCGGCAGACCGCAGCTGAGTAAGACGGTACCATCCCTGAGTCCACACCCAATTTGGGGAGGCCTTGGCTGTTGGCAAGGGGGGGTCCGCAGACCAAATAGGGAGGGCGTAAGCCCGACGGATGCACACTGGACCCACATAAGAAGTCCTAGGTTAAGGGTTCCCCTGGGCGTGGATGGCCCTGGGGTGAAAGTGCTGGACAATAGCCTTAATCTGGCAGACCCACCTAGGTAGCAGCCTCCCCCGCAAGGGGGGGCTAAACTTCGCCATTTACGGGCAATACCCCGCTCCGAGCCAAGGATGTCTGGCGATACCTTGGTTTCTTTTTGGACGCGCGCCTCTCTTTTAAGGAGCATGTTTGATTCTATGCTACGAAGGCCTTGACTACTGCCAGAGCCTTTCAGATGTTGGGCAATTCTGTTCGGGGCTTATCCCCTCAGCAGAAACGCATTCTCTACTTGTCGTGCGCGCGTCCCATCGCAACGTACAGCTGTTTATTATGGAACTTCAATGGCATGCGTAATGTTGCACTGTTGAAACAACTACGCCAGATGCAGCGTAAAGCTTGCATCTGGATCAATGGACAGTTTCGCACTACTCCCGAGGGTGCGGCTGAGACAATGGCCTGCATCGAACCCATCGGCGGGTTCATCCAAAGGCTGAAGGTCGGGTCCTCTGCCTGCCTCGCCAATTCCAATCTGAGGCATGCTCTCAGGTCAATTAGTATGCCCGCCTCGTCTGGGGGCGACCCATCTAAAGTGAGAAATCTCGCTTCTTTGTCTGACAGACAGCGTTCTGCGCTTAAGTCCCCACTCAAGGATTTGGTGGATCTGAAACCACCACTCTTTTTAACCACGGATTATTTTGCGGATGCAAATAACCCGGGCAGGCGGCTTGTCGATGAGTTTGACAGTCGCTTTGAGATTCATAAGTTACTTGGCCGAGACGAGGACTCGGTCAAGGCTTATCGCGCATCGCTGGATCAAACACTTACCCAGTGTTCGACCCAGCATGATTGGTCTTATGTGAGTAGTGATGGCTCCGTGCCTGCGAAAGCAGAAGTGCCATTTAAGCAGTCTGTGTCAGCTTCGCGTGTTTATCGCGAGGGCAGGCTGGTTTTCGAAATTCGTCAGCCTGTTGGCAAATCAACAAGCGATGATGCCGAGCTTATTGGATTGCGAATGGCAATCCAAAAGGCTATCACACAAGATGGAGTTGACTCCATCGTGTGCTTTCTGGATTCGATGAATGCGATTAATCGCATCATTGATTGCAATCCCCACTCTGTGCAGTCGCATTCTATTGCACTGTGTAGATCATTGAAAGCTTGGCTCTCAGAGTCCGAGCAGCGCCGGATTGAATTCTGGCACGTCCCTTCCAAATGGAAGTGGGCAATACAAGTCGAGGCTCACGAGTTCGCTCGAAGCCTGAACATTCCTCTGGGGCTTCATCCCCTTTATACCACCGATGGCCTTCGAAGGGAGGCAGACGATGATATGCATAGCACTTGGTTCCAGAATTCTGGGAACAAGAAATATATTGGTGCTTCCACTTTTCGTTTTCACGAAGCAGGAAAGCCAAATTCCTATGAATGCCCCTCTCGGAAGAGAATGGGCTTCATGAAGTTAGTGACAGATAATGAGCTTTATGCTCGCTGCTCACGTCTTGCATGCGGCCATGCTCCGATCAATGCGTATCGGGCACGGTTTAATTTTGTCGAGCGCGATTTATGCTCTTGCGGACGAGGGGCTGAGGACTCCGTCCACGTCATGACTCAGTGCCGTAACTGGCACAGACCAACCGAATGCCAGTTTGACGCCTTTGTGCATCACTGGTTCATTAAGTACCTGACATCTAATAAGGCTGCAGGTGCTTTCATTCCGGATCCAGGTGGCGGGTGACTGCCGCTCTGTAGCGGAGATCGTCCAGGGCAACCTGGACAATCTTAAAACAGTTGGGTCAGTGACCGAAGCACTGACCAAGCGGTATGCGAATCGCAAACTCTGCAACAGCATTGTTATAGGTCCTTTTGGACCTTTTACGTGGAATTGACCACAGCCGGCCCTCTGGGGTTGGGGGACAGTGCTCGAGTGAGTGAGTATGCATGAGCTCGAGTCCCATAGCTCGAGCGCGGGCATGAGAGAACAGGGCAGTGCAGCCCTCTATGTATCTTCCTTCAGTCTGGTTTGCCTCGGACTAGTCGAATTTATAGTAGGTACCTTGGTGTATTTACAAGCGGACTGCCACCATGCACCGCTATATAAATTGTTGAATTAAAAAAAAAAAAAAAAAAAAAAGAGCCATCTGCATTGCGTTTAACCTTGAAAACCCATCCATAACCAATAGCCTTCTTTCCTGGAGGCAAGTCCACAATCTCCCATGTCCCATGTCCCATAAGAGACATAATCTCTTCATTACATGCTTCCTGCCACTTGTGAGCATCCGGACATTGCATAGCTTGCTTGTAAGTGCTTGAATTTGCACCTTCAGCTAGACCAGCAAATTGGACATCCACAAGACCAGCCTCTTCATCAGGATTAGGATCAGGATCCTCATGAATTGAGTCTTCTGAATCAGAATCATCTCGAACTGGTGGGGGAGCAGGTCTGATGACCCACCAATTACCAGGTGGTTTGACATTTCTGACTGGTTTCCTGATAGCAATGGGCAGAGTTTTGGGAAGAGGTGGTGGAGTTGGGACTCTGTGTTTAACAGGAGGTGTGTGGGGCAGGTTATCATCCTGGTGAATAGCAGGAGGCGTTCTAAGACGAAGATTTGGACTTTGTGGAGGGGTAGGATCTGGATCAGGAGTAGAGGGAGCTGCTTGCACAATAGGGCTTGTTGCATCAAAGCCTCCCCCTAACTCCAGCACAGCTGAGTCTGGAGAAACTGGTTGCAAGGCAGGTGGGTCAAGAGGAAGGATAAGAGAAGGTTGAGTGCTGTAATGTTTCTGAGAGGTACCAGGGAAGTATCTCTCATCAAATTCAGCCCTCTCCGAGATAATGGTCTTTTTGGTGGTAGGATTGTAAAACTTCCAACCCTTGTAACTATCAGGGTAACCAATGAAGATGCATTTCTGGTAGTGTGGTTGCAGTTTCTTCCTCTGATCCTTCTGCACAAAGACATATGCAGTGCATCCCCAGATTCTGAGATGACTGATATCTGGTTTCAACCAAGCCTGATAAGGTGTAGTCCCAGACAGAGCAGAAGTAGGTACTCTGTTCCAAATATGCACCATAGAAGCAAGACCATTTCCCCAGAATGAAGCAGGCAGCTTGGATTCAGACAGCATAGCAGTTAACTCTTCTGCCATAGTCCAATTAGCTCTTTCTGCAACTCCATTCTGTTGAGGCCTATTCCTGACAGTATGTCTCCGGATAATGCCACAATCATTGGTGAATTTGATAAAGGCATTGGACATGTACTCTCCACCCTTGTCATCCTGTAAAGCTTTGATCTTTAAGCCAAGTTGGTTTTCAGCATAGGCCTTAAACTGTCTAAAGGCATCAAATGCATCACTCTTCTGTTTAAGAGGTATTACCACTCTGAATCTGGTACAATCATCAATGAAAGTAATCCAATACTTGAATCCAGAGTGGGATTTAACAGGAAGAGGGCCATAAAGATCAGAATGGACAAGTTCTAGGGGTTGAGAAGCATGACTGTCTGAGGAGGGGAATGGGTTTGAAGACATTTTGCCTGCAAGACATGGTTCACAGATGGGGTCTGGCTTGTCCGAGGTTTTGAGATCCAATCCAGTTACCAAGTTATCCTTGGCTATCTTTTTTTTTTTTTTTTTTTTTTTTTAAATCAACAATTTATATAGCGGTGCACAGTGGCAGTCCGCTTGTAAATACACCAAGGTACCTACTATAAATATGACTAGTCCGAGGCAAACCAGACTGAAGGAAGATACATAGAGGGCTGCACTGCCCTGTTCTCTCATGCCCGCGCTCGAGCTATGGGACTCGAGCTCATGCATACTCACTCACTCGAGCACTGTCCCCCAACCCAGAGGGCCGGCTGTGGTCAATTCCACGTAAAAGGTCCAAAAGGACCTATAACAATGCTGTTGCAGAGTTTGCGATTCGCATACCACTTGGTCAGTGCTTCGGTCACTGACCCAACTGTTTTAAGATTGTCCAGGTTGCCCCGGACGATCTCCGCTACAGAACGGCAGTCACCCGCCGCCTGGATCCGGAATAAAAGCACCTGCAGCCTTATTAGATGTCAGGTACTTAATGAACCAGTGATGCACAAAGGCGTCAAACTGGCATTCGGTTGGTCTGTGCCAGTTACGGCACTGAGTCATGACGTGGACGGAGTCCTCAGCCCCTCGTCCGCAAGAGCATAAATCGCGCTCGACAAAATTAAACCGTGCCCGATACGCATTGATCGGAGCGTGGCCGCATGCAAGACGTGAGCAGCGAGCGTAAAGCTCATTATCTGTCACTAACTTCATGAAGCCCATTCTCTTCCGAGAGGGGCATTCATAGGAATTTGGCTTTCCTGCTTCGTGAAAACGAAAAGTGGAAGCACCAATATATTTCTTGTTCCCAGAATTCTGGAACCAAGTGCTATGCATATCATCGTCAGCCTCCCTTCGAAGGCCATCGGTGGTATAAAGGGGATGAAGCCCCAGAGGAATGTTCAGGCTTCGAGTGAACTCGTGAGCCTCGACTTGTATTGCCCACTTCCAAAATTCGGTTACTTCAGACTCTGTAGCCTTGTTGGCTTGCTCCTGCCCTTTAGTCTTTTGCCTAGCCACCTTTTGAGCCTCCTTGTAAAGTTGGCAATTCCTCCAGAAGTGATCCAGACCACAGAATCCGCATGTTTTGTCCTTTTTCTGTGATGTATTAGAGTTGGAGTTCTTCTGTTTAGATGAATTGGAGGAATGGGAAGAAGTGGTGGTGGCCTTTAAGGCAGACTCTGCAGCATCAGCAGATCTTCTAGTCCTTTGGATCTCTTCAGTAACAAAGGCTTGTTTGATAGTGTCTTTGTCAAGCTTGTCATGAAGAAGGAGGGAGGAGACAAAGGAGTTGTACTCCTCAGGAAGAGCTCTGATCAAGGCCATGGAAGCAAGTTCACTATCTAGGCTAGATAGAGTGAAGTCTGCTGGGCGAAGATTTTGAATTTTGACCAGATAGTCCTCAACTCTGTTCATAAGGGATTGCAGAGTTTCATCCTCCTTCTTCCTGATAGAGAAGAGATCATCATAGGCATTGAACCTAGAGCCAGGCTTCTTTTGAAGATGGACCTTTTCCAAAGCAGCCCACATCTTCACAGGATCATCTTTAATCCCATGGAAATGAATTCTTTGTTCCTGCTCCACCATAAGGTAGAGCTGGCCAGCTGCTTTGTCTGACTTTAGGTCCCATGCTTCAGCAGAAGTGGAGTCTACTGGTCTTGGATTTGAACCAGAGACAATCCTCCAAAGGCCACAGGCTCTGAGCCAAGCCTCCATTTCTCCAGACCAAGTAGGATAGTTGGTGGAGTTGAGTTTGGTGAATGAAGGCATGGAGGTAGAGGAAGACATGATGGCAAAATGCTAGAGGCAGGGAGATGGCAAAGGGATAGAGGCAAGGAGATGGAATGGAATGGAATAATGGGAGGTTGGGAATACAACCACAATCCTCTTGCTTGGGCAGGGTTCCACAACAGAAGGACTGTGCTACTGGCCTTGCCCTCAGGAGAGTGTGTGTCAAGAAAGGTCTAGCTACTGAAAGTGCCCTTGGTCTACTTAAGTAAAGTAAAAAGGCTATCTACTGAGCACCCAGTTGTCAGCACAAAGGCCTAACCCCAGAGTCACAGGAATGACTACCTGGTTTTCTACTGGTGGAGTAAAGACTGCTTCAAATGAAGACCAGTCCCAACAGTTGGTGCTCCTAACTACTAAACTTAGACACACACCCTATAAGGACAGTGAACTCCAGGCTAGTACAGTCAAGGAAGGGGAAAGATGGAAGGAAATCCGGACTCTTGGTGTATGTCTGATAAGGCTGTTAGAGGCCGGGGCCCATAACCTGTTAAAACTAGGCACAGGGAACACTCGGGACGAGCCTTAGAACCTAGAAGTCCTGAGTGAGAACACTAGTAATTGAGTTATGTACAAGTACTTGCCTAGAAGTCCTGAGTGAGAACACTGGGGACTTCAAGGCGCTCTGTACTACCTATATATACGTGTAGAAGGCTGTGTGCGCAGCCATAGGCTGCGCATTGCTGCGGGCACAGCTGTAGACTGTGCACTGCTGCGCACACAGCCATTTACTGCGCATTACTGCACACACAGCTTGTGCTGTGCATTGCTGCGGACGCAGCCACAGGCTGCGCATTGCTGCGCACACAGCCATAGGCTGTGTGCATTGCTAGGCGCATAGCCTGGGTCCTGTCCTATGCACAAGTCCGGACAGGAGGGGCATTTCTTAACAGTAGCCAGAGTCAAGGAACTCCTGGACAGCTGGCTAGCTTCCGAGGCCCGTGTAAGTATGAAAGAGGCCGCGAGCCTTCACGGCAAGTTAGTCCACCTCTCGTGTATCTTTTGTCTGATACGGCCTTTCTTGGGTGCTATCTCCTGGTTTTCATCCTCATTTACATTCACCCGATCAAGGCTAACCCCCTCGCCAGCGGTCTTAGCTGACCTCTCTTGGATCCGTTTTCTCCTAGCCTCACTGCCAAACTCGCGGCCCCTCACACCATCTGCGCCATTCGACATTGGTTGGTGGGGTGACACCAGCACCTCCTTTGGTGTGGGGGTGGTGCTCGGCTCAGCCTGGGCAGTATGGTCATGGGCCCCAGGTTTCACTGTAGGCCCCAAGCAAACCTTCGACATTGGCTGAGCAGAGGCTGTCGCTGTCGAGTTGGGCCTATGCATGGCCCTATAGCTTGGCGTTCTGAAGCCGGGTGCCTTTCTAGTCCATTCCGACAATTCTGGGGTGGTGACAGTCCTCACCAAAGGCCGATTGTGCAGCCGCGAGACGAACAAAATTCTCAAGCACATCTACCTCCTCCAAGCCCAGCTCCTAGTCAATCTCGAGCCGTTATGGATGCCAACGCATCAGAACATTGCGGATGCCCTGTCTCAGGGAGACATCCTGGCCTTTCTCAGAAACTTCCCATCAGCATCGTGGCAAATCAACATTCCCTTACCACCTCACTTAGTAGGCCGACTAAGATCATGGCCATGATGGTATCCAGCGTGCACAGACACCAGACTGTAGGAGAGCCCCATCTCGAGCTGCATCCATCGGCTCTTCGCCCGGACTGCCCAGCCAACCAGCATCTCTTCCTGTGGCGAGGCACTAACTCACCACCTCCCAGCACAATTACACACCCAGCTGTACAGAGAATTGCACAGATTGCCTCCTGGTCTTCGCTAAGGGACACAGCTAGTTATGGTGCCAGACTGCGCAAGTTCCACATTTTTTGTGACCTTTTCTCGATTCCTGAAGCTGACCGCCTCCCACCCTCCTTTGTGATTCTTCATTCCTTCTGCCTTTGGGCATCAACAAATCCAGAAGTAATTGACCCGTCACTGGCCAGAGTGACTCATTTCGAGCCAGTTTCCATGTGGGTGGTCAAAAATATCTATCCGCAGTGTGAGCTTGGCACATTGCACAAGGTTGGCCAGAGCCACTCTCTTCTGCAGACCACGAGCGCATCAACTAGTCACTTCGTAGTCTTGACAACATCCAAGGGCAGCGGAAGCGGCCAATCCGGTCTCCAATCATGCTCCCAATGCTAGCAGCCTTAAAGGCCTCTCTGGACCTCAACCAAGGCTTCGATGCCTGCATCTGAGCCATGGCCGCCTGTGCATTTTGGGGCATGATGCGTTTTGGAGAGGTGTCAGTGAAGTCGCGAGCCAGTTTCAGCACGCGGCTACATCTAACATGCCAGAATGCATTCTTTGGGAAGGACCGAAAACATCAGGAGTATGCCCGCCTGGACCTCCCTTGTGCTAAAACTGCTGCCACTGGAGAGACTCAAAATGTCTTTCTAACATGCCAACAGGGACTTTGCCCCCTGGATGCCCTGACCAACCTTGCGAGAGTTGTGCCAGCAGGACCCAATGACCCTTTATTCTCATAGGCTGACAGCAAAGGTAGCATTCGGCCAATGGTCAAGACCAAGGCCTTACTCCGTATCAATTCCATCCTGTCAAGCCATGGTTTTGGCTCCCTGTTTGGGCATTCCTTCCGCATTGGGAGCGCCTCCTTTTATCTTGCTCAGAAGGTTGACCCTGAAATAGTGTGCCTCGCCAGATGCTGGAGATCTCTGGCCTATGAAGCCTACATCCGAGCCTTTGAACAGGTGGCATCTCGTCACCTAACAAACATTGCGCAGACCTGAACACAGCATGGTGGTTGGGCTTGCGGCTCGTGTCAAGCCGCGGGTAGTCATTGGGTGAGCGGCTCTCACTTCATGTACCTGGCCGAGCTAATGCTCTGCCTCGGCCCAACTCACAGCTCATCACATGAGCAGTGTTAGCAAGCACAATCGAATCTGGACTTGTGATAGTTGTTCTCATAAGGGAGGTGACTTGGTCATGTGACTAAGCAGCTGGCACATGTGTTAGAAATGCCCCTCCTGTCCGGACTTGTGCATAGGACAGGACCCAGGCTATGCGCCTAGCAATGCACACAGCCTATAGCTGTGTGCGCAGCAATGCGCAGCCTGTGGCTGCATCCGCAGCAATGCACAGCACAAGCTGTGCGCGCAGTAATGCGTAGTAAATGGCTGTGTCTGCAGCAGTGCACAGCCTACAGCTGTGCCCGCAGCAATGCGCAGCCTATGGCTGCGCACACAGCCTTCTACACGTATATATAGGTAGCACAGAGCGCCTTGAAGTCCCCAGTGTTCTCACTCAGGACTTCTAGGCAAGTACTTGTACATAACTCAATTACTAGTGTTCTCACTCAGGACTTCTAGGTTCTAAGGCTCATCCAGAGTGTTCCCTGTGCCTAGTTTTAACACCCTCCGGAGTGGTGCAGAACTGACCATTGATCCAGATGCAAGCTTTACACTGCATCTGGTGTAGTTGCTTCAACAGTGTGACATTGTGCATACTGTTGAAGTTCCATAACAAACAGCCATACGTCGCGATAGGACGCGCGCACGACAGGTAGAGGATGCGCTTCTGTTGAGGGGATAGTCCTCGCACAGAGTTGCCCAACATCTGGAAAGCCCTGGCCGTAGTCAGCCCTCGATTGAAGGCAGAGAGAAGAGTCCCAGTGGCAACAGACACATTGTCTGCTGGGAAAGTAAAGGACACCCTGACATTACATAGGGATAGGCCATGGGAAGTGGACTTCGCCTTCTTCTTGGACAGTCTGGAAGACTCCCTGGTCACTTCCTTTTGCAAGGAGACAATCTTTTCTGCGGAGAGGTGCAGGAATGTCTTTGCCAAAGCTATGATAGCTTCGGCGGGAGTATTGGCTGGTTGGGCCAAGGCTTGCACATACGAGCGTTTGCCAGCAGCAGGGCAGGTAGCCCTATTGACAGGAGGGGGCGGACCATGATCCGGGGTTCAGGAGCGGGACCACGGTTGTAGCAGAGGGGGGCAGTTCGGGTTCTGAGGCGGTCTCGGAGGGCGAGTGCCCATGTTCGAGGGAGAGTCTTCTGGACATACAGTGCCAGAAGGAGAGGTGTGAGGGTCGGCGAAACAAGTCACCTTTCCACGAGAGGGAAGGTGGGCATTGACAATTTCTTGCAAATGCCCATCAAGCATAGAGACGGAAAACATATTGACATCGCCTGCACTGCTGACCAGAGTCGCAATGTCCTTGGTGATAGCATATTGATATCCTGCCAGGATGGAGATGGAGGAAGAGCTGACCTTCAAGATCCAAGCCTTGAGGGCAATGAGAGATTCAGCTGTGGCCTTAGCTTCACTGTGAAGGAACCGATCCCCTTCGGGGAAGATCACGATGCCAATAGCATTGTCATTGTACGCTGCCTCAGTGGACAGGATCGATGGAGAGGGAGGAGCAGAAGGTATGGTAGGCCCTCCTGCGTTAGAGGGGTTGGTGTCGTCGGTATCCATGAGACCATTGCCACCTTGGAAGAGGAGGCTCGCATTCCCCGACGGGGGAGGAGGAGCGGGGGAACGGGATGGGCCAGCAGAGGGCCATCCAGGGTGCGGGTTGAGCGGTGCATGGCCACTGCCACCAACAATATTAAGCAGGTCATTGCTTATAGAAAAAGCTCTGGTAGGTCGGTTGATTTTCAGCTGATTTTCGCGATATGAAAGATGAAGGTGCTCAAGAGTATGTAGAACTCGGGTCTGCAACTTGATATGAGATCAGCCCAGTCGATGACAGTGTAGAGTGATAGAGACAATGGCGGTGAGTTGTTTATACTTGTTTACAAATAGGTGTTGTGGAAAGAGGTGGCCTGTCTGTCTCCATCCCGGTGGGATATCAATATGCTATCACTGAGAGCATTGCGACTCTGGTCAGCAGTGCCAGCAACGTCAACATGTTCTCCATCTCTACGCTTGACAGACCTCAGCACCCCCTCAGAAGGCATTTGCAAGAAATTGTCAATGCTCACCTCCCCTCTCATGGAAAGGTGACTCCGTTTGCTGACCCTCACACCTCTCCTTCTGGTACTGTACATCCAGAAGACTCTCGATTGAACATGGGCACCTGCCCTCCAAGACCGCCTCGGAATCCAAACCGCCCCCCTCCACCACAACTGTGGTCCCGCTCCCGAACTCCGGGTCGTGGACTGCCTCCTCCTGTCAATAGGGCCACTCGCCCTATTGCTGGCAAGCGCTCTTATGTGCAAGCTCTGGCCCAACTGGCCAACATGCCTGCTGAAGCTATTGTAGCTTTGGCAAAGACCTTTCTGCACCTCCCTGTGGAAAATATTGTTTCCTTGCAAAAGGAAGTGACCAGGGAGTCCTCCGGGCTGCCTAAGAAGAAGGCGAAGTCCACTTCTCATGGCTCATCCTGACAAAATGTCAGGATGACCTTCACTTTCCCAGCGGACAATGTTTCTATTGCCACTGGAACTCTTCTCTCTGCCTTCAATCAAGGACTGACTGCTGGCAAATTCTGGATCTGATGAATCCATCCAGGATCATTCCACCTCCTCGTTCTCTTGTTTGATGACAAAGGTATGCCACGGCATCACCAAGGACCTTGGCATTCTTCACGAGGCTGCTCTCCAGTGTGCTCCAGCTGGATCTACTGTCGAGCTCGCTATTCCTATGAGCATTTCCTATGTGAAACTGCTTGACATACCATACTTCAATGCCAATGGAAGTGTTATCACCACTTGGCAAGCCTATGAGATCCTCCGAGACTCTTCGTTCTTGGATCTCATCACTCTTGTTGGAGTTCCACGCATCATGTGCAACTCCAAGAATTCTGATACTGCAACCATTTGGTTCAATATTGAGGACATGTCAACTGGCCAGAATGTCAAGGCTCTGACAATTGCACAGCTATGGTCTGGAACTGGCACTGCCAGTTCTGCACTGCTCTTTCTTCACCAGGAGTACCTCTCTGTGAACGGTGTTGGCGTTGGGGCACTCCACCTTAAAGTTTAACCAGCAATCCCTCTGATGCCCGATCTGTGGGGAATCCCATAGAAAGGAGCATCACCACACTCTCACGTCTTGCTGCAAAGCAAGACCTAAGGCCAACCCTCCTCGTGAGCTCACGCTTCTCTTTCCACAACCCCCACTTGTAAACAACTGTAAACAACTCTCACAAATCGCACTCCTCGTTCTACAGCGACAACACTTGGGACGATCTTTGATCAGGTTGTAGATCCGGATACCACATCCTTGAGCACTCCCCGTTCTTAAAATCGCGAAAATCGGCTGAAAATCCACCGATTTATTAGAGTTTTTCAATGAGCGATGATCCGCTCAACATTGTTGGCGGCGGTGGGCCTCCACTGCTAAATCCGCACCCTGGGCGGACCCCCTCAGGCCCCTCTCGACCCCCTGCTCCTTCCCCTCGGGGGACAGGAGCCTTCTCTTCCAAAGCGGCAATGGTCTAATGGATACCGACGACGCTGGCCCCTCGAATCGGACTGGGTCTACCGAACCCCCCGTTCCTCCATCTCCGTCGATGCTGTCCACGGAGGCAGCTTATAATGACAATTCTATCAGTATTGCGATCTTTCCCGAAGGGCATCGGTTCCTTCACGGTGAAGCGAAGGCCGCCACCAAATCCCTCGCCGCCCTTAAGGATTGGATCCTCAAGGTTGGCAAAGCATCTGTCTCCATCCCGGCGGGCTACCAATATGCCATCACTGAGGGTATTGCGGCCTTGGTCGCTACTGCTGGCGATGTTAACATGTTCTCCATCCCTACTCTTCAGGGACCTCAGCATGAACTCGGAGCGCGCTTGCAGAGTATTGTGAATGCGCACCTTCCCTCGCGCGGGAAATCAACTCGCTTTGCCGATCCCACCACTCACCACTCCCCCTCTGGTACAGTGCGACCGGAGGACTCACGTTCGAATCAGGGCGCTCCTCCTCCGAGACCGGCTCGGAACCCAAACCGCCCTCCTCCACCCCCTCGCGCGTGATCTCGTTCCCGGACTCCTGGACGTGGACCGCCTCCTCCGGTCAATAGGGCTACTCGCCCATCTTCCGGTAAGCGCTCCTATGCGCAAGCCCTGGCCCAACCGGCCAATACTCCTGCCGAGGCTATTGTAGCCCTAGCAAAAACATTCCCACACCTCCCCGCAGAGAAGATTGTCTCCTTGCAAAAGGAAGCAACCGGGAGCCGTCTGGACCACCTAAGAAGAAGGCAAAGTCCACTTCTCATGGACCGTCCCGTCGTAACGTCCGGGTCAGTTACTCTTTTCCGGCTGACAATGACTCTGTTGCCGCCGGAGCTCTCCTTAATGCCCTTAATAGGGCGTTGACCTCCGGTAAGTCCTGGATTCGGTGCGAATCTATCCAGGATCATTCCGCCTCCTCGTTCTCTTGCTTGATGACGAGGGTGGCTTCTCCGAAAGACCTCAGCATTTTGCGTGAGGCTGCTCTCCGCTGTGCTCCGGCAGGATCTACTGTCGAGCTCGCAATTCTGACGAGCGTTTCTTATCTGAAACTGCTCGACGTCCCCTATTTCAATGCCGATGGTAGCATTATCACTGCCCGGCAGGCTTACGAGATTCTCCGAGACTCTTCCTTCTCGGATCTCATTACTCTCATTGGGGTACCGCGTGTCATGCACAACTCCAAGAATTCCGATACTGCAACCGTCTGGTTCAACATCGAAGACACGTCAACTGGCCAGAACGTAAAGGCTCTGGACAATTGCACAGTTATGGTCAGGAATTGGCGTTGCCGATTCAAGGCCGCTCTCTCTTCGCCGGGAGTTCCTCTTTGCGAACACTGCTGGCGCTGGGGGCACTCTGCGTTGAAGTGCAACCAGCAATCTCTCCGCTGTCCGATCTGTGGGGAATCTCACAGAAAGGAACACCATCGCACCCTGGCGTCTTGCTGCAAGGCTCGACCCAAGGCTAACCCTCCTCGCGAGGCTACTCCGGCGGGCCAGCCCTGCCCTCATCCTCCTAAGTATCTCAGCTGCAGCCGAGACCACTCCACCAACGACCGGAAGTGTCCCTTCTGGAAAAATCGCTTTGATCCAGATTGGATCAAGGAACACTATAAGCTGGTACGTGATCGCAAACGATCAGGTAGCAATCATCCTAATGCCTCCCCGCAGCGTAATGCGGAGGCCGACGCATCATGAGTGTCTCCTCAGGTAGCACAGCCTCGGCTGTGGTCCCCGGTTCAAGGGGACGCTCATTGATCTCTTCTTTTCGTATTTTCTCTCAGAACGTAAATAGAAAATATGTACATATGGACATGCTCCTCTCTACTCTTGGGGAGGATTATGATATTTTGTTTTTCCAAGAGCCCGCTTGGAATCTCATAAGACATGCCCCGTCTGCCCACAATGTTGAGGGTGAGGCAGTAATCGGAGGTCCCACTCATCCGGATTGGACCTGCATCGTTCGCCGATCATCTCTCGAGGACCCTCCTCGAGTCATGGCCTATGTACATAATAGGCTTCATCGCTTACGTCCATCCCTTCGTCGCGACCTAGTTGATAGCCGCGATCTTATGATTATCAGCTTCGCCACCCCTGGCGAGCCACTCTTTCTCGCTAACGCCTACTCTGATGTAGATGCTAGCGCGATTCGTCTTTTGCATGATTGTGCTGAGTGCCCCGACTTCCCCAACTTAGTTTATCTCGGAGGAGATTTCAATTGTCATTATGAACTCTGGGATAGAGTTCATAATTCGCAGCGGTCTCGAGGGGAGATGCTGTGTAATGCAGCTCTTGATCTCGGTCTGGAATGGTCGGAACCTAGCAACCCTGGGCCGACATTCATTTCACATAACCCCGAGCTTCGGCCCTCGGTTATTGACTTGATGTTCATCCCCATTGATAGTGGGGATTGCCATCCTCGCATAATTGATGCGCTCAAGTTGACATTGGACCATGTCCCATTGTCACTTGTATTGGATGTTCCTCTGCTGGACCTATCCGTCCAGCGACGAACGTTAAGTGTTGGGGGTGACCCATCTAAAGTGAGAAATCTCGCTTCTTTGTCAGACAGACAGCGTGCTACGCTTAAGTCCCCACTCAAGGATTTGGTGGATCTGAAACCACCACTCTTTCTAACCACGGATTATTTTGCTGATGCAAATAACCTGGGCAGGCGGCTTGTCGATGAGTTTGGCAGTCGCTTTGAGATCCATAAGTTACTGGGCCGAGACGAGGACTCGGTCAAGGCTTACCGCACATCGCTGGATCAAACACTTTCCCAGTGTTCGATCCAGCATGATTGCTCTTATGTGAGTAGTGATGGCTCCGTGCCTGCGAAAGCAAAAGTGCCACTTAAGCAGTCTGTGTCAGCTTCGCATGGGCAGGCTGGTCTCTGAGATTCATCAGCCAGTTGGTAAATCAACGAGCGACGATGCTGAGCTCATTGGATTGCGAATGGCAATCCAAAAGGCTATCGCACAAGATGGAGTTAATTCTGTCATGTGCTTTTTAGATTCGATGAATGCAATTAATCGCATCATCGATTGCAATCCCCACTCTGTGCAGTCGCATTCTATTGCACTTTGTGCATCACTGGAAGCTTGGCTCTCTGAGTCCGAGCAGCGCCGGATTGAATTCTGGCACGTCCCTTCCAAATGGAAGTGGGCAATACAAGTCGAGGCTCACGAGTTTGCCCGGAGCCTGGAGGTTCCCTGGGACTTCGTCCCTCTATACCACCGATGGCCTTCGAAAGGAGGCTGACGATGATATGCATAGCACTTGGTTCCAGAATTCTGGGAACAAGAAATACATTGGTGCTTCCACATTTCATTTTCACGAAGCAGGAAAGCCAAATTCCTATGAACGCCCTCTCGGAAGAGAATGGGCTTCATGAAGTTAGTGACAGAGAACGAGCTTTTTGCTCGCTGCGCACGACTTGCATGCGGCCATGCCCCGATCAATGCGTATCGGGCACGGTTTAATTTCGTTGAGAGCGACTTATGCTCTTGCGGACGTGGGCCGGAAGACTCCGTCCACGTCATGACTCAGTGCCGTAACTGGCACAGGCCAACCGAACGCCAGTTCGATGCATTTGTGCATCACTGGTTTATCAAGTACCTTGCATCCAACAAGGCGGCAGGAGCTTTTATTCCGGATCCAGGCGGCGGGTGACTGCCGCTCTATAGCGGAGATCGCCCGGGGCAACCTAGGCAATCTTTAGGCAATAGGACCAGCGGCCGAAGCGCTGATCGAGCATTATGCGAACCGCAAACTTTGCGACAGCATCCGTTATAGGTCCTTTTGGACCTTTTACGTGGAATTGACCACAACCGGCCCTCGGGGCTGGGGGACGGTGCTCAAGCAAGCGAGTATGCACGAGCTCGGGTCTTTTAGCTCGAGCTGGGGCACGAGAGAGCAGGGCACTGTAGCCCTCTATGTATTTTCCTTCAGTCTGGTTTGGATCGGACTCATCGTATTTATAGTAGGTACCTGTGTGTATTTACAAGCGGACTGCCACCGTGCACCGCTATATAAATTGTTGATTTAAAAAAAAAAAAAAAAAAAAAAACCCTCCTTGTGAGGCAACTCTGGCAGGCCAGCCCTGCCCACATGCTCCGAAGTGTCTTAGCTGTGGCAAAGACCACTCCACTGACAACCGGAAGTGCACCTTCTGGAAGAACTGTTTTGATCCAGAATGGATTAAACAACATTATCAGCTGGTATGTGATCAAACACGATCAAGTCCCAAACACTTTAACACCTCTCTACAGTGCAATGCAGATGCCGACGCATCATGAGCAACACTTCCAGTGGATCAGCCCCAGCTGTTGTCCCTGGATCAGATGGGCGCTCACTGATTTCTTCATTTTGTATTTTCTTGTAAAATGTAAATAGGAAATAGGTACATATAGATGTTCTCCTCTCCACTCTTGGAGAGGACTATGATATTTTATTCTTCCAAGAGCCTGCTTGGAACCTGTTAAGATAAGCCCCATCTGCACATAGCATTGACAGCAAGCCAGTAATTGGAGGTCCCAGTCACCCTGACTGGACTTGTATTGTCCACCACTCATCATATGAGGATCCTCCTCGAGTGATGGCATATGTTCACAACTGCCTACATCAGTTGCGTCCCTTCCTTAGACATGATCTTGTCGACAGTCGTGATCTGATGATTGTTAGCTTCTCCACTCTGGGAGAGCTGCTGTTTCTCACAAATGCCTTGTAGACGGAAGCGCCATTCACTTGCTACATGATTGTGTGGAATGGCCTGATTTTCCCAATCTAACTTATTAGGGAGGAGATTTCAACTGTCATTATGAACTCTGGGATGGAGTCCATACCTCGCAGCATACATGAGGAGAGATGTTGTGTAATGCAGCACTTGACCTTGGTCTTGATTGGGCAGAGCCATCTAATCATGGCCCAACCTTCATTTCACATAACCCGGAGCTGCAGCCCTCGGTTATCAATTTGATGTTCATCCCTGGTGAAGTGGCTGGGATGGCACCGGTTATTCGCAATGACCTGAGATTGATGTCGGACCACTGTCCATTGTCAATCTCCTTAGATATTCCATTATTGGACCTCTCTGATCCATGCTGGACTCTTCCAAAAGACAGCATGCCTGAGTTTATCTCTGACATTGCTGGTGATCTGCTCAGTATGGACTTGGTGCCAATCGAGTCACCAGATGATTTAGAGAGCATTCTCCAGACTCTCTGCAGATCAGTTGACCATGCTTGGGATCTCCACTCCAAGGAGTGCAAGCTATCAAAGCAGAGCAAAGGCTGGTGGAATCAGCATTGCTCTGAAACTTTGGACACCTTCAGGCAGACCCAGTCTGAGGGTGACCATCACATCTGGTGTCGAGCTATTAAAGATGCTAAATACACCTTCTTTGATCAGCAAATCAAGGAATTTGCTGAAAAGTCGTGACATCCATGGGATCTAGCTGCATGGACAAAGCAAAGGCTGCTGCTGGCCTATGAAGCCATCTCTTTTTGGGGACAGCCTTGCAACTCTATCAAGTCGCTTTGGAATGTGCTCGATAAATCCTATAATGCTGTGTCTGACAGACCAGTTAATCTGGATAAGCTCAATGAGCTCCAGCCTCATCCAATTCGGGACTGGGTTTTGTTCTCTGCTGCAGAACTCCAAGAGTCCTTCGAGCCTTGTCATGATTCCGAAACTGGGCAAACCTGCATATGATACCCCAAAGGCCTTTTGCCTGATTGTGCTTTTGAATACCCTTGGCAAACTCATCAAGAAGATGCTGGCATGGTGTATGCAATACGAAGCGACTAAATTTGCTGTCTTCAATCCGAAACAGTTCGGTGGCATCCAGCAGAACTCCACGGAGGATGCTGGTGTCTTCTTTACCCATATTATCTGGCAAGGCTGGCTAAAGGGTCTCAAGACGAGTGTCATCACTTTCGATGTTGCTTAATATTTCCCTTCACTCAACCATTGTATGTTGGTGAGGATTCTACAACATGAAGGCTTTGCACATCAAGTGTCAATGTTCTTTGAATCCTACCTCGTGGGGCGTAAAACTTCCTATGCCTGGTGCAGTGCTATCTCACCTGAGTTTGATGCCGATGTTGGTGTCGGCCAAGGCTCTGCTCTATCTCCAGTACTGTCAGCCTTGTACTTGGCACCAGTACTGAAAATATACCAGAAGGTTGACAATATGCCAACCATCATGTCATTTGTGGATGACGGGCTGATTATTGCTCAGTCCAAGTCCATTCCAGACAATGTTCCGAAGCTCCAGAGGGCATATGCATCAGTGCACAACCTCTTCACTGACTTTGGTCTTGTTGTCAAACACAACAAAACTGAATTGCAGCATTTTTCACACAATAGCAAGGACCTCCGCCCTTCTATTGACTTGGGTTTTGCCCCCTTTATGGGTAATACTCCCCTGCAACCTAAGGATATCTGGAGATACCTTGGGTTTTTCTTGGATGCCCGCCTATCCTTTAAGGAGCATGTCCATTTCTATGCAATGAAGGTGCTGACTACTGCCAGGGCATTCCAGATGTTGGGCAATTCTGTGCAAGGCTTATCCCTCAACAGAAGCACATTCTCTACCTGTTGTGCGCACATCCTATCACAATGTATGGCTGTTTGCTATGGAACTTCAATGGCATGCACAATGTCACACTGCTGAAGCAGTTATGCCAGATGCAGCATAAGGCTTGCATTTGGATCAATAGTCAGTTCTGCACTACCCCAGAGGGTGTGGCTGAAATGATGGCCTGTGTTGAGCCAATTGCCAGGTTCATCAAGCATTTGAAAGTCAGGTCCTCTGCCTGTCTTGCGAATTCCAACCTGAGACATGCCCTCAGGTCTCTAGCTACCCTGCCACAGGTGGGGGGGATCCTTCGAGGTTGAAGAATTTGACCTCCCTCTCGGACAGGTAGCGTAGTGCACTCAAGTCCCCTCTCAAGAACTTGGTGTGTTACAGACGTCGCCCAAAGGACCATTCATTTTCTTATCTTATCTTTCCCACATCACTTATCTCCCCTGTCATGCTGCGCAGCGCGCAGCCATCGAGTCATCCCACTTCCCTAGTCATCCTGAGTCATCTCCTTCCAGTCTTACTCATCCGCAGTCCACAGCATTGTGCAGCCCATGGTCCGTGCTCGAGTACTGTAATGTATATAAGGACTCCCAGATGTACCAGTAGCACTAGGCTTAATATTCCTTTTGCTATCATCTCAAGACCACTCTCGCACTTAGTCTGCCTGAGTCCTTCTGAGATTCATCTAGCCTAACATGGTGGACCTTAAACCACCTAACTTTTTATCCACAGACTATTTCGCAGATGTGAATAATCCAGGCAGGTGGCTTGTTGATGAATTCAGCAGTCGCTTTGAGATCCATAAGCTGCTTGGCAGGGACAAAGACTCTGTCAAGGCTTATCATGCATTGCTTGAACAGGCGCTCACTGAGTGCCAGCCTCAGCGCTTCTCTTTCCACAACCCCACTTGTAAACAACTGTAAACAACTCTCACAAATCGCACTCCTCGTTCTACGGTGACGACACTTGGGACGATCTTCGATCAGGTTGCAGATCCGGATACCTATATCCTTGAGCACTCCCCGTTTCTAAAATCGCGAAAATCGGCTGAAAATCCACCGATTTATTAGAGTTCTTCGATGAGCAATGATCCGCTCAACATTGTCGGCGGCGGTGGACCTCCACCGCTAAATCCCCACCCAGGTCGGACCTCCTCTGGTCCTTCTCGATCCTCTGCTCCACCCCTAGCTCGCTCTGGAGACAAGAGCCTCCTCTTTCAAAGCGGCGACGGCCTTATGGACACCGACGACGCTGGCCCTTCTAACACTGGCGGGTCTGCCGAACCCACTGTGCCCCTTCTCCGTCGATGCTGTCCACTGAGGCAGCTTACAATGACAATTCTATCGGGATAGCGATCTTTCCAGAAGGGCATCGGTTCCTTCACGGTGAAGCGAAGGCTGCTACCGAGTCCCTCGCTGCCCTCAAGGATTGGATCCTTAAGGTCGGCAAAGCCTCTGTCTCCATTCCGGCGGGCTACCAGTTTGCCATCGCTGAGGGTATTGCGGCCTTGGTCGCTACTGCTGGCGATGTTAACATGTTCTCCGTCCCTACTCTTCAGGGACCTCAGCATGAACTCGGAGCACGTTTGCAGAGTATTGTGAACGCGCACCTTCCTAGTCACGGGAAGTCGACCCGCTTTGCCGACCCTGCCACTCACCACTCTCCTTCCGGTACTGTGCGACCGGAGGACTCTCGTTCGAATCAGGGCGCTCCCCCTCCGAGGCCGGCTCGGAACCCTAACCGCCCTCCTCTACCCCCTCGCGTGCAATCTCGTTCCCGAACTCCTGGACGTGGACCGCCCCCCCGGTCAATAGGGCTACTCGCCCATCTTCTGGCAAGCGCTCTTATGTGCAAGCCTTGGCCCAACTGGCCAATACTCCCACCGAAGCTATCGTAGCTCTGGCAAAAACATTTCCACACCTCCCTGCTGAGAAGATTGTTTCCTTGCAAAAGGAAGCAACCGGGGAGTCATCAGGACCGCCTAAGAAGAAGGCGAAGTCCACCTCTCACGGACCGTCCCATCGTAACGTCCAGGTCAGTTACTCTTTTCCGGCTGACAACGATTCCGTTGCCGCTGGAGCTCTCCTTAATGCCCTTAATAGGGCATTGACCACTGGTAAGTCCTGGATTCGATGCGAATCTATCCAGGATCATTCCGCCTCCTCGTTCTCTTGCTTGATGACGAGGGTGGCTTCTCCGAAAGACCTCAGCATTTTGCGTGAGGCCGCTCTCCACTGTGCTCCGGCAGAATCTACTGTTGAGCTCACAATCACGACGAGTGTTTCTTATTTGAAACTGCTCGACGTTCCCTATTTCAATGCCAATGGTAGCATTATCACTGCCTGGCAGGCTTACGAATTCTCCGAGACTCTTCCTTCTCGGATCTCATTACTCTCGTTGGGGTACCGCGCGTCATGCGCAACTCCAAGAATTCCGATACTGCAACCGTCTGGTTCAATATCAAAGACACGTCAACTGGCCAGAACGTAAAGGCTCTGGACAATTGCACAGTTATGGTCAGGAATTGGCGTTGCCGATTCAAGGCCGCTCTCTCTTCGCCGGGAGTTCCTCTTTGCGAATGCTGCTGGCGCTGGGGGCACTCTGCATTGAAGTGCAACCAGCAATCTCTTCGCTGCCCGATCTGTGGGGAATCTCACAGAAAGAACACCATCGCACCCTGGCGTCTTGCTGCAAAGCTCGACCCAAGGCTAACCCTCCTCGTGAGGCTACTCCGGCGGGCCAGCCCTGCCCTCATCCTCCTAAGTGTCTCAGCTGTGGCCGAGACCACTCCACTGACGACCGGAAGTGTCCCTTCTGGAAAAATCGCTTTGATCCAGATTGGATCAAGGAACATTATAAGCTGGTACGTGATCGCAAACGATCAGGTAGCATTTATCCTAATGCCTCCCCGCAGCGTAATGCGGAGGCCGACGCATCATGAGTGTCTCCTCAGGTAGTGCAGCCTCAGCTGTGGTCCCTGGTTCAAGGGGACGCTCATTGATTTCATCTCTTCGTATTTTCTCTCAGAATGTAAATAGAAAATATGTACACATGGACATGCTCCTCTCTACTCTCGGGAGGGATTATGATATTCTGTTTTTCCAAGAACCTGCTTGGAATCTCATAAGACACGCTCCGTCTGCCCTCAATGTTGAGGGCGAGGCAGTAATCGGTGGTCCCACTCATCCAGATTGGACCTGTATCGTTCGCCGTTCATCTCTCGAGGACCCTCCTCAGGTTATGGCCTATGTACATAACAGGCTTCGTCGCCTGCATCCATCCCTTCGTCGTGACCTAGTTGATAGTCGCGATCTTATGATTGTTAGCTTCGCCACCCCTGGCGAGCCACTCTTTCTCGCTAACGCCTACTCTGATGTAGATGCTAGCGCGATTCGTCTTTTGCATGATTGTGCTGAGCGCCCCGACTTCCCCAACTTAGTTTATCTCGGAGGGGATTTCAATTGTCATTATGAACTCTGGGATAGAGTTCATAATTCGCAGTGGTCTCGAGGGGAGATGCTGTGTAATGCAGCTCTCGATCTCAGTCTGGAATGGTCGGAACCTAGCAATCCTGGGCTGACTTTCATTTCACATAACCCCGAGCTTCGGCCCTCGGTTATTGACTTGATGTTCATCCCCATTGATAGTGGGGATTGCCATCCTCGCATGATTGATGCGCTCAAGCTGACATCGGACCATGTCCCATTGTCACTTGTATTGGATGTTCCTCTGCTAGACCTATCCGTCCAGCGATGAACGTTAAGTAAGGACAGCATACCGGAGTTTATATCCGACATTGCTGGTGATCTTCTCGGAATGGACATTGTCCCTATCGAGACTAATAACGACCTCGAGAGCGTCTTGTCGACACTATCAAAGGCCATTGATCGAGCTTGGAATCTCCATTCTAGGGAATGCAAGCTCTCAAAACGGAGCAAGGGTTGGTGGAACCAACACTGCTCTGAGACTCTTGATACTTTCAGACAAACCCGATCTGAAAGAGATCATCGCATCTGGCGGCGAGCTGTCAAAGATGCTAAGCGCGCCTTCTTTGATCAACGGATCAGGGAGGTTGCAGAAAAGTCTCGTCGTCCATGGGATTTAGCTGCATGGACAAAGCAGAGACCCCTACCTGACTACGAAGCTATCTCGTTCCAGGGACAGCCTTGTAATTCTATCGAAGCGCTTTGGAATGCGCTTGATAAGTCTTATAATGCTGCGTCTGATCGCACAGTTAATTTGGATCGCCTCAATGATCTTGAAGTGCATCCAGTACGGGACTGGGTCCCGTTCTCTGCTGCCGAGCTCCGAGAGTCCTTAGAGCCCTGTAGCAATATGTCTGCACCAGGACCAGACCATCTGTCTTGGAGCCACATCAAACAGCTGGTGAAATTTCCTCACATAGCTGCATTCATCTTGAACATTGCAAATGCATGTTTAGATCTGGGGCATTGGCCCTCTTGCTTCAAGCAGAGTTTGTCGGTTATCATTCCGAAACCTGGCAAACCTGCATATGATACCCCGAAAGCCTTTCGTCCGATTGTGCTTTTGAATACCCTCGGCAAGCTCGTCGAGAAGATGCTAGCGCGACGTATGCAGTACGAAGCGACGAAATTTGCTGTCTTCGATCCGAAGCAGTTCGGCGGCATCCGTCAGAACTCAACTGAGGATGCTGGGGTCTTCCTTACCCATATTATCCGTCAAGGGTGGTCTAAGGGATTTAAAACGAGTGTCATTGCTTTCGATGTCACTCAGTATTTTCCTTCACTCAACCATCGTATGTTGGTGAAGATTCTTCAACACGGAGGCTTTGCACCACAGGTGTCAAAGTTCTTCGAATCATACCTCGTCGGGCACAAAACTTCTTATGCCTGGCGTAGTGCCATCTCTCAGAGTTCGAGGCCGACGTGGGAGTTGGTCAAGGCTCTGCACTCTCCCCAGTATTGTCAGCGCTTTACTTGGCGCCGGTACTGAAACTTTACCAGAAAGCTGGTGATATGCCAGTAATCATGTCATTCATCGATGACGGACTGATCATCGCTCAGTCCAGATCCACATCGGACAATGTTCCGAAACTGCAGAGGGCTTATGCCTCTGTGCATAACCTCTTACTGACTTCGGCCTTGTTGTAGAACACAACAAGACTGAACTACAGCACTTTTCGCGCAATAGTATGGACCCTCGTCCATCTATTGACTTGGGCTTTGCTCCATTTACGGGCAATACCCCGCTTCGACCCAAGGATGTCTGGCGATACCTTGGTTTCTTTTTGGACGCGCGCCTCTCTTTTAAGGAGCATGTTCGATTCTATGCTACGAAGGCCTTGACTACTGCCAGAGCCTTTCAGATGTTGGGCAATTCTGTTCGGGGCTTATCCCCTCAGCAGAAACGCATTCTCTACTTGTCGTGCGCGCGTCCCATCGCAACGTACGGCTGTTTATTATGGAACTTCAATGGCATGCGTAATGTCGCACTGTTGAAACAACTACGCCAGATGCAGCGTAAAGCTTGCATCTGGATCAATGGACAGTTTCGCACTACTCCCGAGGGTGCGGCTGAGACAATGGCCTGCGTCGAACCCATCGGCGGGTTCATCCAAAGGCTGAAGGTCGGGTCCTCTGCCCGCCTCGCCAATTCCAATCTGAGGCATGCTCTCAGGTCAATTAGTACGCCCGCCTCATCTGGGGGCGACCCATCTAAAGTGAGAAATCTTGCTTCTTTGTCTGACAGACAGCGTTCTGCGCTTAAGTCCCCACTCAAGGATTTGGTGGATCTGAAACCACCACTCTTTTTAACCACGGATTATTTTGCAGATGCAAATAACCCAGGCAGGCGGCTTGTCAATGAGTTTGACAGTCGCTTTGAGATTCATAAGTTACTTGGCCGAGACGAGGACTCGGTCAAGGCTTATCGCGCATCGCTGGATCAAACACTTACCCAGTGTTTGACCCAGCATAATTGCTCTTATGTGAGTAGTGATGGCTCCGTGCCTGCGAAAGCAGAAGTGCCATTTAAGCAGTCTGTGTCAGCTTCGCGTGTTTATCGCGAGGGCAGGCTGGTTTTCGAAATTCGTCAGCCTGTTGGCAAATCAACGAGCGATGATGCCGAGCTTATTGGATTGCGAATGGCAATCCAAAAGGCTATCACACAAGATGGAGTTGACTCCATCGTGTGCTTTCTGGATTCGATGAATGCGATTAATTGCATCATTGACTGCAATCCCCACTCTGTGCAGTCGCATTCTATTGCACTTTGTAGATCATTGAAAGCTTGGCTCTCAGAGTCCGAGCAGCGCCGGATTGAATTCTGGCATGTCCCTTCCAAATGGAAGTGGGCAATACAAGTCGAGGCTCACGAGTTCGCTCGAAGCCTGAACGTTCCTCTGGGGCTTCATCCCCTTTATACCACCGATGGCCTTCGAAGGGAGGCAGACGATGATATGCATAGCACTTGGTTCCAGAATTCTGGGAACAAGAAATATATTGGTGCTTCCACTTTTCGTTTTCACGAAGCAGGAAAGCCAAATTCCTATGAATGCCCCTCTCGGAAGAGAATGGGCTTCATGAAGTTAGTGACAGATAATGAGCTTTATGCTCACTGCTCACGTCTTGCATGCGGCCATGCTCCGATCAATGCGTATCGGGCATGGTTTAATTTTGTCGAGAGCGATTTATGCTCTTGCGGACGAGGGGCTGAGGACTCCGTCCATGTCATGACTCAGTGCCGTAACTGGCACAGGCCAACCGAACGCCAGTTTGACACCTTTATGCGTCACTGGTTCATTAAGTACCTGACATCTAATAAGGCTGCAGGTGCTTTTATTCCGGATCCAGGCAGCAGGTGACTGCCGTTCTGTAGCGGAGATCGTCCAGGGCAACCTGGACAATCTTAAAACAGTTGGGTCAGTGACCAAAGCACTGACCAAGCGGTATGCGAATCGCAAACTCTGCAACAGCATTGTTATAGGTCCTTTTGGACCTTTTACGTGGAATTGACCACAGCCGGCCCTTTGGGGCTGGGGGACAGTGCTCGAGCGAGTGAGTATGCGTGAGCTCGAGCCATATGGTTCGAGCGGGCACGAGAGAACAGGGCAGTGCAGCCCTCTATGTATTTTCCTTCAGTCTGGTTTGCCTCGGACTAGTCGTATCTATAGTAGGTACCTTGGTGTATTTACAAGCGGACTGCCACCGTGCACCGCTATATAAATTATTGATTTAAAAAAAAAAAAAAAAAAAAAGAGTGCCAGCTTGAGCCCAACTGTGTATATACCAGTAGTCATGGCGCCATGCCCATAAAAACAGATACACTTAGGCAATCAGTGTATTCGTCCCGGGTCTACCGAGGCAATACACTTGTTTTCGAAACTCATCAGCCTGTTGGAAAAGCGACAAGCAATGATTTGGAGCTTATTGGATTGCATATGTCAATTCAAAAGGCTATTGCACAGGATGGAGCCACATCCATCATGTGCTTTCTTGACTTGATAAATGCAATCAACTGCATTATCGATTGCAAACCCCCACTCTGTGCAATCACATTCTGTTGCCCTGTGCAGTTCACTTTGTGCTTGGTTTTCTCAGTCCGAGCTGCACCAGATTACTCTCTGGCATGTCCCCTCCCAATGGAAGTGGGCTATTCAGGTCAAAGCACACAATTCTGCATGTGAGCTTGACATTCCTCTGGGGGTTCATCCCCTCTATACCACGGATGCACTCCAGAAGGAGGCGGATGATGACATGCATACCTCATGGTTCCATGATTCTGGAATCAAGAAATATATTGGCACTTCCACGTTTCGATTCCACAATGCAGGAAAGCCAGAATCCTATGAGCAACCACTTCATAAAAGAACAGGCTTCATGAAGATGGTGACTGGTAATGAGCTATTTGCTTGCTGCTGTCACATTGCATGTGGACATGCACCAATCAATGCGTATTGAGCGCAGTTCAATTTCATTGAGAGTGATGAATGCTCCTGTGGATGAGGGCCTGAAGACTCCATCCATGTCATGACCCTGTGCTGCAATTGGACCAGGCCAACTGAATGCCAGTACGATGCTTTCATGTGTTCCTAGTTTGTTAAGTACCTCATGTCGAACAAGGCAGCAGGTGCTTTTATTCCAGATCTGGGGGGCAGGTAACTGCCTCTTCGCAGCGGGGGATACTTATAGTTATGGCTCCTCACAGGGCCTTTGCGTGGAACTAACTGCATCCAGCCTTCAGGCTGGGAGACCTAGAGCATCAATTCAGTAGGGTGTTTGATGAAAGCAGACACCAAGCTTCATTGCGATTTGCAAGCTCTGTGATGCTTGTTCATTATGGGCCCTTTTGGACCCTTTACATGAAATTGACTACAGCTGGCTCCTAGGAGCTGGGGAATGCAGGCCTTGTTAGAAATGTTGGAAATGCCCCTCCTGTCCGGACTTGTGCACAGGACAAGCTGTGCATGCAGTAATACGTAGTAAATGGCTGTGTCCACAGCAGTGCACAGCCTACAGCTATGCCCACAGCAATGCGCAGCCTATGGCTGCACACACAGCCTTCTACATGTATATATAGGTAGCACAGAGCGCCTTGAAGTCCCCAGTGTTCTCACTCAGGACTTCTAGGCAAGTACTTGTACATAACTCAATTACTAGTGTTCTCACTCAGGACTTCTAGGTTCTAAGGCTCGTCCAGAGTGTCCCCTGTGCCTAGTTTTAACAGGCCTAGTGGACGAGTCAGCATGAGCACATGCCAAAGTGGCATATGCACAGGCAGGAAACAGCAGGGTTAGTGCACCCTCTATGTACATCCCCTCAGTCTGTTTGTATTTGAACTAGTTGTAGTTATCGTAGCTACCCTCATGTATTTACAACCAGACTGCCATCGAGCACTGCTTTATAAATTGTTGATTTAAAAAAAAAAAAAAAAAAAAAAAAAAGAGTTGCAAGGTTGTCCCTGGAAGGAGATGGCTTCATAGGCCGGGAGCGGCCATTGCTTTGTCCATGCAGCTAGATCCCATGGATGTTGTGACTTTTCAGCAACTTCCTTGATTTGCTGATCAAAGAAGGTGTGTTTAGCATCTTTAATAGCTCGCCGCCAGATGCAATGGTCTCCTTCAGACCGGGTCTGCCTGAAGTGTTAGGCTAGATGAATCTCAGAAGGACTCAGGCAGACTAAGTGCAAGAGTGGTCTTGAGATGATGGCAAAAGGAATATTAAGCCTAGCACTACTGGTACATCTGGGAGTCCTTATATACATTACAGTACTCGAGCACGGACCATGGGTTGCGCAATGCTGTGGACTGCGGATGAGTAAGACTGGAAGGAGATGACTCAGGATGACTAGGGAAGTGGGATGACTTGATGGCTGCGTGCTGCGCAGCATGATGGGGGAGATAAGGGATGTGGGAAAGATAAGATAAGAAAATGAATGGTCCTTTGGGCGACGTCTGTAACATCACCCTCTCTGTAGATTCGTGTCCTCGCAAAAAACCTTAGTCCAGCTGTCCCCATCCAGTATTGGTCTCCCAGGCGGTCGCAGCACATGGGGCCCATGTATGAATGAGCTCTTCATTATAGGCGCAGATGTGATGGAGTGTGGTGGTGAGGAGTTTAAGTCGCCGGTTTTCTGTGCGAAGCATTTCTATTGCCTCGCGAAGTGCGATACATTCAGCTGCAGTGGGGCTGGTCCCATCAGGGGTTTGCCCAGTCCAGAGGTGCATGCGGTGATGAGCGCTCCATGCCGCTGACCGCCAATAAGTCCTAATTTGGTAATCCCATCCCTGCATTCGAAATCATACCACTACTTGGCCCCCTCAGCATGATACTGCAGTCCAGCTGCTGACTTCTTGTTTGAGTACTCGGGATGTCGACAACTCCGTGAGGCTTCCATTCCAGGTCCCGGACACTTTGCCAAACGCATTGCACCTGTACATTCCAGACCTTCTGCGCTTCCTATACCGCCCAATCCAGTCAGGCAGTCTTATTCCTATATGCCTCCCCCGATTCCCAGATCCCGATATGGCAAGACTACTACCATTTTCGATATTGCACTGCCTCATGCCTTTCCGCGTTCCCGACAATGCCTCACCGCAGTACATTTGAAACAAGGGATTTCGAGCATGCTACCATTTCATCCACTCTCATTTCGAAATTCATGACTCATATTTCACTGATACATTCTACGTTCCTTAGATTATTTTCATGTTCCATTCTATGACGCGTGGCACTGGTTTCAGGATGTTCTTTTACCTACTGTTTCACCTTTTATGTTCAGATTTCGAACAGACTTACATCTCCCCGATGTTTCAGCCACTAAACGACCCTTTCGAAATCATACAATATGTTCTCTCATTCGGTTTCGACTTCACCAGTTATTCCGATACTCGAAATCTTCTCATCTATAAAAACCCATGTACTTAGCATTTGTAAAGACATAGAAAAAGTTTGTGTCGAAAACCCAAAATCTGCTCAAAACCATCCATAATCACTCCGTTCCATTCCCCCCCTTTACTCTATAGTCCCTCGGGTTACTCTGTGACTTGAACAGCTCATAGTTTATACAGCCTCGGATAGGGACTGATGCTTCCTTCATTCTACCTTATTGGTTTGTAGGTTAGTGTTTCCCGATAGTTATCATTTTGGAGCCCACTGCGAGGGGCTAGTTCAAGATTTCAAGTAACCCCAACTGCCAATCTTCTACCTCATCCACTGTTACCTCCCGCGCCCAGGCAGCCACTCGCAGGAGACAAACCCCGGGTCCCTGAAATCTCCGTCGATCACCTGTTCCGCGCTCCTGAGCACCCTCTCCTGAACTCCTTATCTCTCTTCCTGACTCGCTACCTTCATCTTCCGAACCCTTATCCCCAGCCTCAGTCAAACAAGAAACGGATTCCGATCTAGAACTCCTTTCAGACCCGCTTTCGACACTAGACTCAAGTCCAATCCTTATCAATCCAACTCCATCACAGTCCCCTCCTGAAAGAACCCCTTCCTGAAATATCCAACAACTCCGTGATCTCTGACAATCAGTTCGAAATCTGTTATCCAGCATGTCTAACAATGAAACCAACAATCCCGCGTCCGGCGCTGGTATCGGTGACCCCGCTCCTGCATGGCTAGTAACTATGCCAGCTCGTGGCCACTCCACAGCTCCACATTTCGATCCCGTGCAGCCCCGTGAGCTCTCCCGATACTTCAGAGAACTCAACCACCTCTTCAGTGATGCTGGAGTCACAGATGACACGCAGAAGAAGGAGTATGCCATTCGTTATCCTGATTTTGCAACCTCTGAGCTTTGGGAAAGCCTCCCAGAGTTCAAAGGTCGCTCTTATGCCGACTTCCGAGATGCCATTCAGCGTCTCTACCCTGGAGCTGAAGACAAACATCGCCATAACATGGGTGATTTAGACCGGCTCATTGGCGAAACCAGTCGCCTCGGCATCAGGACCCATGAGCAGCTCGCGGAATATTACCGCAAATTTTACACTATCACGAAGTATCTAGTTGACAAAGAAGAGATGTCAGCCAAAGAGCAAGCTAGGGCCTACGAATGCGCGTTCCCCATGGATTTACAAGCCAAAGTCTGAGATCGCCTTGAAGTCAAGTTCCCGGATTACGATCCCTATTTCACCCACTCGCTTGTCGATATACAAGATGCTGCAGCCTATGTTTTTAAACGGGAAGAACAGCCCGGAGCTTCATCAGTCCATTACCAGTCCATAGCCCCCACAACCCGAAGTACTTCAGCTGCTCCTGAAACCCCTGTAAAACAGGAGGACCTTAACACTATCCTTGCAAGTATGACTCAAAACATCACAACCGGGATCAGCGACGTTCTCATCAAGTTTATGCAGGCACAAGCCAATACTGGAGGCTTCTGACCCCATGCTTCCAGAAACTGTCCCGAGAGTTGTCATTTCTGTGGTAAACCCGATTGTCGCATTAGGGACTGTGAGACGGCCAAGAATTATATCCGTGAAGGCCTTATCTGCCATGATTTCAATGGATGAATCACACTCCCGACACAGGCCGAAATTCCGAGAGCTATTCGAGGTGCCACTATGCAGGAACATGTCAATGAATATTATAGGCAGTATCCTAACGAGCAACCACATGGAATCATTACCTCCAATGCAGACACCACTGGCCAAATGCTCCTTTCTGTCACAACTTATAACCCTACAGAGAATCCCATAGTCCCGAGCAACTCCACCTATGCTTATGCCGTAAATCCCATGGCCAGTACCCAGGTCAACGACCACCTGTCTGATATCCAAGAACGTATCTGTCAGCTAAATCTTGAAGCCCAAGTCCTCGCCAACCGCTGCACCATTATGGATCATGTCGAAATCACCCGCAGAGGTCCGCCTCGTGCAAACCGCTGAGTCAATCCCGAAACTCCTGCAGTTGCTTCTTCACCTCGAAATCCAGAACCATCCCCAGGTCAGCCGCTGAATCCCGAGGCCAGTACTTCAGCATCAAAAGGTAAAGAAAAGGAAGTATCCCCAGCTCCTTCATTGCAAACTCTTCCCGAGAATACCCAGGCCGAAACCATCCATCACGAGGGACCCATCCATCCCTTCCGCGATGTTCCTGAAGTTCGTTACGCTCCTCCCACAACCTGAAACTTTGCAGCTCCTGCCCCAGTAGCCAAACCAACTAACAAGGACTCCTCAAAACAACCCGCCTACAAGAACATTTTCCCCGTCATCGATAAGAAGCATGCAGATGAAGTCTTCGAAACCGTTTTAAAAGGCACCACTCAAATCTCCAATGAGGCCCTCCTTTCCCTTTCCCCCAAAATCAGATCGAAGATGCGTGAGCTTGTCACTCCAAAACAGGTAGCTAATGAGACCAACCCCATCGCAGTCATGTCCCAGGAGTGCAGCATTCCCGAACCTGTGTTTCGAGCTACCATCGAGGAAATCCCTGACGAAGATACCTTCCCGTCGAAATCAATCAACCTTAACGAACTCCCTTTCGGCATCGCAGATTCCAACACCGCTACATATGGACAAGCCGTGCCACCAAGGGGCACTACCATCATCGAAGACCTGATTTCAACCTATATTTTGAGCATGAGCCATGACCAGATCGATCCCGAATGCCTCATCGTAGCCAAAGAGAGTCATGCCCTTCACTCTATCACATGTCTCATCGATCATCAAGACTATGTTGAATGTGTCATTGATCCTGGATCCCAAATTATAGCCATGTCTGATGCAGTATGTCACAAGCTCGGGATCACCTATGATCCTACCATCTGCCTCGATATGCAGTCAGCCAATGGCGAAATCAACAAATCGCTTGGATTATCCCGAAACATCCTGGTTACTATCAACGAAATCACCCTCTATGCCCAAATCCATGTATTGCCTAACCCCACCTATGATATCCTCCTCGGTCACCCCTTTGATGTCTTAACCGAATCTCTCATCAAGAACTACCGGAACGAGGATCAAACTATCACAATACACGATCCCAACACCAACAGATGTACTATGATCCCGACTCAGCCCGTGGCAAACCGAAATACATGATGCCAGGAAAGAAGACTGTGGCAGTGGATTTTTTTCGCAGATAGAGGACATGTTAGCTGATGGTGATTATGCTTTCATTGTTTCCTCAGACAAAACTCAAGACAATTTGGACCTTCACCTCGATTACTATGCCCAGGTTCCTGCTCCCAATCCCGTTTCTAATTCTGCTCCCGATACATCCATTTCAAATTATCTTTCATCCTTATACCTTTCGGCCTGTGATATTTCCATTTCTCCGAATTCAGCTTTACTGTATGAGTCTAGTGGTCATCCAACACGACCTCAGACACAATTTCAGAGTGGTTTCAACACCATGAACACTTCCACCATGAACACTTCCTCTTGCGATTTTGTTTATTTATATGATGTGACCAGGTGCACTCCCAAACTTTCTAGACATACCCCTCCCGAATCACATGATACGTTTGCGAAATGTAAATACAAGCCCGTCACCCTCAAAGTCCGTTCCGTCATTGCCCCACTTCCTGATAATGGCAAATTTCGAATCCTCCATGAAATCCGCAGAGACCCCCTTGCCAGTATGCTGAAACTATCCCCAAATCCCCCTCCCTTTATCCCGACCGGTCGCTATACCGAGGATCATCGAAATCTCATCGACAAGGCTCATCCTGAAGGCTTCCTTTGGCCAGAAGAATGAAGCCTGATGCACCACTTTATGTGCCTCCAGAATGGCACCTTCGCTTGGACTGACCAAGAGCGCGGTCGATTTCGAGAAGACTTTTTCCCTGCCCGAAATCCCTGTCATTCAGCACAAGCCTTGGATTCACAAGAACATCCCGATACCTCCTGGTATTTATGATGAAATTTGTCAGCTCATTCGTCGAAAGATCGATGCCGGTATCTATGAGCCCTCGAATTCCTCCTACCGCTCCCGGTGGTTCACAGTCATCAAGAAAGATGGCAAGTCGCTTCGCATCGTCCACTCCCTCGAGCTGCTAAACAAAGTCACCATCTGTCATTCTGGAGTTACCCCGGTCCCCGATCACTTAGCAGAACAATTTGGTGGCTGCCCCTGTGGTGCGATGCTTGACCTTTATGTTGGCTACGATGAACGACTCCTCACTGAAAACTCTCGGGATCTCACTACGTTCCAGACCCCCTTTGGTGCTATGCGACTTGTTACGCTCCCAATGGGCTGGACCAATTCCATTCCTATATTCCATGATGATGTAACTTTCATCCTACAAGATGAGATACTGCATCTTACCATCCCTTATATCGATGATGTCCCCGTGAAAGGCCCAGATTCCGAATATCGACGTCCCAATAACAGTTTCAAAACCATTCCACAGAATCCTGGCATCCGTTGCTTCATTTGGGAACACTTTTACAATCTGAACCGTGTTGTCCAGCGCATGAAGTATTCTGGAGGCACCTTTTCTGGCACAAAGCTCATGCTCTGTAGCCCCGAAATCACAGTTCTTGGACACCGTTGTATGCCTAAAGGTCGTCTTCCTGATGAGTCCCGAGTTGTCGCAATCAAAACTTGGAAACCGTGCCGAGACCTCTCAGACGTTTGTGCCTTCCTTGGAACGATTGGTGTCATGCGTATCTTCATTCGAAATTTCGCTCATCGCGCTGATGCCTTAGTCCACCTTACATGGAAGAATGTAGACTACGTCTTCGGTCAGGAGCAACTTGATGCACAGGAAGATCTGAAACAAGCCCTTATCACTTCTCCAGCTCTCCGACCCCTTGACTACAAGTCAGAAGCCCCCATTATCCTCGCCGTCGATACCTCCTACATCGCAGTTGGTTACTTCCTTTGCCAATGCGATCCCGATAACCCTCGAGTCCGATATTACAACTGTTTCAGATCCATCACCCTGAACGATCGCGAATGTCGCTTCTCACAGCCGAAACTTGAAATCTATGGCTTATTCCGATCGGTCCATGCAGTACACATGTACATCATTGGTGTATGAAACCTCATTGTCGAAGTCGATGCCCACTACATCAAAGGCATGCTAAACAATCCCGATATAGTCCCCTCTGCTAGTATCAATCGATGGATTCTGATGATCCTGACATTCCACTTTACACTTGTTCATGTTCCTGGCTCTAGTCATGGTCCTGATGGTCTTTCCCATCGACCAGGTGATCCTGAGCCTGACCAAGATGAAGATTTCAATGATTGGATCGACAGAGTCTATGGCTTCATCCATTTTGTTAACACCCCTCAATATTGTCCCGAAACACGTCGAAGTCACCTCATTTCGATATACCTAAGACAGGACATTTCAAGTGGAGAGGACAGTCAAGCTGTCTTCCATCGAAACTCCTCCTCTCCCGAGTCTGAAGACCATCTAGAAGCCAACCCTGACCTTCGACAGCTCAGCTCCATCCCTGACTATGTATTTGTTCCTCGTTCGAAATCAGCCATTGCCGACGATCAGTGTCTCGACCTCGTATAGGACTATTTGACTACCTTGCATCGTCCACCCAGTCTCACAGATTCTGCTTTCGAGGCCTTTGTTCGGTATTGCTTCCACTTCTTCGTTGCCACTGACAAGTTATGGTGAAAGGACGATCAAGGTAGTCACAAACTCGTGATCCCTCGAAATCGGTGTATGAACATCATCGCCCAAGCCCATGATGACCTCGGTCACAAGGGCATCTACCCGACATGTACCTTGGTTTGTGAGCGCTTTTGGTGGCCTCACATGCTGGCCAATATCTCTTGGTTTTGCAGGACTTGTCACATCTGTCAGCAATGACAGTCCCGACAGGTTCTCATCCCACCAGTCATGGCCGTACCCGTGCCCCTTTTCGGAAAATTCTATGCCGATACCATGAAGATGCCAAAGTCCAATGGCTATCAGTACATCGTGCAAGGTTGTTGCTCCCTCATGCACTATCCTGAATTTCGAGCCCTCCGGAAAGAAAACGGTCCCGCAATCGGTGAATGGCTGTTCCAGGATGTATTATGTCGATGGGGTGGTGTTCGCGAAATTGTCACGGATAACGGTGGTCCCTTCGTGGCAGGTCTTGACTACCTCGGGAAACGCTACAGCATCTACCACATCCGAATCTCGACATACAATTCCCACGCCAACGGGATAGCTGAGCAGCCACATTATGATGCTCGTCAATCACTGATAAAGGCAGCAGACGGTGTCGAAAGCAAGTGGTCACAATACGTCCATTCGGTCTTCTATGCTGAAAGAGTCACCGCCTGCCATCGAATGGGTTGTTCACCTTATTTCGCGGTAACTGGCACCCATCCCATTCTCCCATTCAATATCATGGAAGCAACCTACCTGCAGCCTCCTCCCGAATCCTTACTATCATCCACAGATCTTATCGCTCGTCGAGCTGTTGCCTTACAAAAATGGACTGAACAGCTACAAGCCCTTCATGCCGATGTATACGATACCTGTAGAAAGGCTGCCGAATGTTTTGAAAAGAAGCACTATCACACCATTTGTGATTTCAATTTCAAACGCGGTGCCCTAGTCCTCATCCGAAACACTTGTGTGGAGAAGAGTTGTTAGGCTAGACGAATCTCAGAAGGACTCGGGCAGACTAAGTGTGAGAGTGGTCTTGAGATGATGGCAAAAGGAATATTAAGCCTAGCGCTACTGGTACATCTGGGAGTCCTTATATACATTACAGTACTCGAGCACGGACCATGGGCTGCGCAATGCTGTGGACTGCGGATGAGTAAGACTGGAAGGAGATGACTCAGGATGACTAGGGAAGTGGGATGACTCGATGGCTGCGCGCTGCGCAGCATGATGGGGGAGATAAGGGATGTGGGAAAGATAAGATAAGAAAATGAATAGTCCTTTGGGCGGCATCTGTAACAAGAGTCTCGATCACAAAATGCGACTTCGGTATCTCGGACCACTTATCGTTGTCTCCCAGAATTTCGGAGGTGCTTACATCATTGCCGAACTCGATGGCACAGTCCTGGATCGTCCCGTAGCAGCATTTCGAGTCATCCTGTACTTCGCTCACTGCGAAATCACCATTTCCGAAACACTTCTCGATATCGACGCTGCCCGGCTTCATGAAATGCAAGTCTCAAACGATCAAGGTGATGAAATCCTGGACGATTTTGACGTACCTACTGACAGCGATCCCAAAGTTGATTCCGACGTTGAAATACTTTCGGCACCACATTAGCTTAGCTCACTCTCATTAAGTCCAACTCTTTTTGCGTTCATTCACTATCCATTTTCTTTGTTATTTGACACTCTCACTTACCATTATCTATTTTCACGATCCTTTTTAAGTCTAGTTTCACATCCATCAGAAACAAGAAAATACCAGATTTGAAAACAATTATTACAAATTTTATAGTTCGGATGGGATTCCGCCGAACTCATCTTCCTCTTCATCCGTCTCGCCCTCACTCTCATCTGACAACTCGTTTTCTTTCTGGTCATTGCCTTCTTCACCGCTCTCCTCCAATGTCTCTTCTCCAGACTCCGATCCCAACGACGCTCCTGAGCTTTCCAATGAATCGACCCCAGTACCAATCGATGGCGGTATCGAAACCATGAGCTCCCGAACTGTTGGCATCTCGACCAATGTCCCTATGCCTCTCGAAACCATCGACTCCCGCTGCTGCGCAAGTAGCCAGCAGACTTCAGTTTTGACCGCCCTCGGAACATTCTGTGCCATGAATTGATGGACTTGAGTTAAGAGCCAATGCTGTTGTAACTCTGTTGCCCGATGAATGTGTTGAAGGACATTGCCGCCAAGCTCCAGGTATTCCTCCCGACGATCGGCACATTCATGCATAGTACGAGCAGCCATTTCAAGAGTATCCGTAAGATCGTACATGTGTCGGGAATCCTCGTTCATACTCCGGAAGGAGTTCTCTAGAAATTCGAAGGCCTTGATATCATACGGGAGTACAAAATTATAAATGTCCTCATAGTCCTGATTATTGAACCAGAGGGTGTCTCACAACTGAACGTCGCTATCCCGAACATGATCAGCAGCAAGGCACGTCACAGTCTCAGCAATGTCTTCGAAGCCATTGGGCACGTTTGGGGCTTCGACAGCCTCCCTCCAGAAATCCTGATCTTCGAAATCATCCACGGCAGGCAGTGTTCCCGTCTCGAACCATTGACGTGGCCCAGGAAGTCCTGCTCACAAAGATAATGAGCAATTCAAAAAAAAAAAAAAAAAAAAAAAAAATAGACTTATGATCGTAAAAGCCGGACCGTAGCATGAATCCATTGGTGGCACTGGCATCAGAGGAGGCGTGGGTGCAATAATTGGTTCCGGATGATACGGGATGTCCTCCGAAGGTGCATGCATTTCGATATCCTCGAGATGCGACGGCGGCTCCTGCGAAGTCTCCAAAATCGATTCCTTGGCCTCAGTATCATAAGCTCACATCTTGCCCTTTCCCTTTGGATTGTGACACGGCCTTGGCTCGGCATCCTCATCCCTAGGCTTTGAATGGATGGTCTTTCAAGACTGTGACCTTGTTCGCATGACCCCGTCGCCAGAGTCAGTTTTAATCCATGAAGTAGTTTTAGCTGATTTCGCAGCACATGGCCTTTTGAACGAGCAGCTGAGCTGTTTTTCGATGCAGCGTCAACAAGGGCCTGGCTCGGAATCGATCTTCTCGCAGATTTCGAGGTCGGCCTTCTTACACCATTCGCACTAAACTGCAGTAGGACTCAGAAACAGTCCAGTGGCAAGGAGACACAATCACTCACCCGCTCCTCACCCGTAACCTCCTCGAAACTGAGTTTCAGGTGGCGCTCCTGATATCGCTGCTGCGCGAGCTTGTTCTTCTCCCAGCAGCCGCTTTCTTTTCATCCTCGTTGGCACGCCGTCGTTTCACTCCTGAATCTGCACCACCAGCTGCAGAATCTGATGCCCCACGCTTTCAAGAAGGTCCCACAGTTGGGACATGCATAGTCGGCATCGCGTTCGGTGGCACCAGGGGACCATTCATGAGCACCATTCTGCCAAGTGAAGAACCTTCAAAATCAGCAACCCAGTATAGTGGAGACGAAATAGCCTGACTCACCAGATCCCGGACTTTTGTACAGGCCCCCAACCTCATCCCGATCCTCGTCCAGGCGGCTGACCCACTCGTTGTATTGTGAAACCCAGTCCTGAAAGACATCTTCGGGAATGTCTTGACCCTCCTTTGCCCACTCATCCTAATGTCAATATGGATAAAGATATCTCCTCACTCACTCCCCGTTGGACTTACAAAATGTTTCAAGACTGCAGCACTAAAGGCCTTGATGGCCTCAACGCTCGCGTTCGGTCCAGGGATGGCCTCGAAGAGCCCTTCAAGCTCAGCAATAGAAGTTTCAGTCTTGACGATTTCAGCAGACATGTTGTGCACAAGACGGTTTTGAGAAGCGGCGAAATCTGCAAACGACGGGAATGCCCGAAATGCCTCGCGACTTCGTCATGGCAGATCAACTCGCGAAACCCACGTTACCCGAATAACGACCAAGGTCGCCATTCAATGGGAATGCCGACTGAGGACAGTCGACCGCTAAGTGGGGAGGACAGATGATGAGCGCTCCATGCCACTGACTGCCGATAAGTCCTAATTTGGTAATCCTGCCCCCGCATTCGAAATCATACCACTACTCGGCCCCTCAGCATGATACCGCAGTCCAGCCACTGACTTCTCATTCAAGTACTCAGGATGTCGACAACTCTGTGAGGCTTCCATTCCAGGTCCCAGACACTTTGCCAAATGCATCGCACCTGTACATTCCAGACCTTCTGCGCTTCCTATACCACCCAATCTGGTCAGGCAGTCTTATTCCTATATGCCTCCCCCGATTCCCAGATCCCGATATGGCAAGACTACTACCATTTTTGATATTGCACTGCCTCATGCCTTTCCGCATTCCTGACAATGCCTCGCCGCAGTACATTTGAAACAAGGGATTTCGAGCATGCTACCATTTCATCCACTCTCATTTCGAAATTCATGACTCATATTTCACTGATACATTCTACGTTCCTTAGATTATTTTCATGTTCCATTCTATGACGCGTGGCACTGGTTTCAGGATGTTCTTTTACCTACTGTTTCACCTTTTATGTTCAGATTTCGAACAGACTTACATCTCCCGATGTTTCAGCCACTAAACGACCCTTTCGAAATCATACAATATGTTCTCTCATTCGGTTTCGACTTCACCAGTTATTCCGATACTCGAAATCTTCTCATCTATAAAAACCCATGTACTTAGCATTTGTAAAGACATAGAAAAAGTTACCATCTCAGTCCTTCAGCAGTCTCGCAGTCTACGACTCGTATGGAGTCCTTGTGTTATCCGATCCCAAAGTGTCGCGCTCGTGTGGAGCCACAGTACTCAGTCTCAAAATCAGTGTCCCTGGCTTCACGTGGAAGCCAACTATTGTGAAACCCTTCCGAAACCCTCACCGAAGCCCTCGATATCACGCAGGAATTCAGCTAAGTTTAACCACCTTGTGTCGAAAACCCCGAAATCTGCTCAAAACCATCCATAATCACTCCATTCCATTCCCCCCCCTTTACTCTACAGTCCCTCAGGTTACTCTGTGACTTGAACAGCTGTAGTTTATACAGCCTCGGATAGGGACTGATGCTTCCTTCATTCCACCTTGTTGGTTTGTAGGTTAGTGCTTCCTGATAGTTATCAGCGGATGGTCATAACATAGCACATATACGTGCCAAGTATGATGGCAAGGGGGTCCATGTAGTCGCTGCTGTTGAGAATCCTTGCTAGATTCTCATGGTCGTTTGAGCAGTTGGGGGTAGGTGCGCGGCTGTCGTTGCTGCTGTCAATACTGATGGGGGTGTTGGTGGTCATGACGTGCAATTTTTGGTCTTCTTCCCTCTTGTCATGATCCTTTTATCCTGGTTCGCAGTCTTCTTTAGGAAGTGGTCTAGAGCTTGCTGTGCATTCCCCAGTTCCTTCTCTTTGATCCATGTGTTCTCCTCATGTCCATATCCTTTCCATTTGACCAGGAATAGCATCCCCTCCTTTGTTTCTTCCTTTTTAGGATTTCTTCTACCTCGTACTCTTCTTCATCATTTATGATTTCAGGGGGTGGTGGTAATGGTCACTCTTGTATCTTGAAATGGGGTCCTTTGTAGGGTGTGAGCAGTGTTTGATTGAATATGGAGTGTATCAGCTGCTATGATGCTGGGAGTTCCAGGCAATATGCTGAGGCTCCTTTCTTTTCAACCACCTTGAACAGTCCATATCAGAGTGCCGATAACTTCTTTGATGGTTGATTGACTGTGATATTGGTGGCTTCGAGCCATACTCTATCCCCTTTCTTGTATTCATGGGCTGGTCTTCGCCTCGCATTGTAATTGTCTTTGGCTCATGTTTGTGCATACTGCAGCACAGCATTTGCTTCCTTTCGTATTTGGTTCATTCTTTTGACGAAGTCCTTTGCTGTGGGGTTATTCCCTTCTGTTGTCTGTGGCTCTCCCTTCCAGGGGTGCATTCTATAGTTGAGGTAGAATAGTGTCTCCTTTGTTCCCTGGTGTGCTTTGTCATTGTATTGGTACTCTGCGATTGCTATCCATTCTGCCCAATTGTCCTGTAAGTTGTTTGTGAAGCTTCTGAGGAAGGCTTCCATTTCTTGGTGGGATCGTTCCGCCTGTCCATCTGTCTGTGGGTGATAGGCCGTTGATAGATTTTGCTTTGTTCCGAGTAATTTTAGAAGTGCTGTCATGAATCATGCTGCGAACTGGGGTCCTCGATCACTGATGATCTTTCGTGGGATTCCATGAAGCCGCCACACATTGTCTCGGTATAGTCGTGCAAGACCTTCTGCTGTGAGTTCGGTCTTTGTGGGAACTAGGTGGATCATCTTGGTCAGGCGGTCTGTGACTGCGGTGATGGCATTAAGGCCATTCGAGCTGGGTAGCGGTCCTATGAGATCTACTCCGATATCTTCCCATGGTTGCTGTGGGACTTCGTGCGGGTGTAGGGGTGCATGTTTCTTTTGTTGGATGATTTTGTTTTGCTAACATGTTTCGCATCCATTGACATACTTCTTGATGTCTGTTAGCATTGATGGCCACCAATAGGTGCAGTTTATGAGCTCGTGCATGCAGTATTGTCCTGGGTGTCCTCCAATGGGTGTGTCATGGTGTTCAAACATGATGTCTTCCTTCAGTTTGTTGTCTGGAGGAACATAGATTTTTCCTCCTATGTATACGATGTGGTCTTCTTCTGTGAACCAGTGTGGTTTTTCCTTCAGTCCTGTTGTTACAATCGTCTCCCTTTGTGTGCATTGTCGAATTTGTTCTATCCTTGAGGATTCGATCATTGTGATTCCTCTTGTTTGTATTGTTTCATTATTTTCTGCTTCTTCTTTCCATGGGTGTTCATCCTCGAACATCATAAATTCGAAGTCTCGTTCATTATTCTCTTCCAGATGTCGAATGAATGCTGCTTCTTTGATCATTTGTATGTCATCCTTCTCTGCTAGGTTTTCTTCATATCCTGCCATCTGTGACAGGACGTCCGCTTTTCCATTTGCCTTTCCTGGTACGTGTTGTAGTTCGTAGTCATATTCTTGTAATTTCAGGTACCAGCCAATCTGTCTCGAATTGAGTCACTGTGGCTTCTGCAAGTATGATAGGTTTTTGTGATCTATCAATATTTCGAACCTCTCTCGAGCTTCAAGGAGGTATTGTCTCCATGTCTTTAGTGCGACCATTATCGCAAGAAGTTCCTTATCATAGATTTCGTAGTTTTGCTCCGCTGGGGTCATGCATCTCGAAATGAATGCGATCAGATGCCATAGTCCTTTCTGCTGTTGTGATAGTACCGCTCCAATGGCATATCCTGAGGCATCCATTTTGACTCGGAATTTTCCTTCTGTTTGTAGTAGTGCTAGAATGGGTGCTGAGGTTATATGTCGGATCAGCTCTTTGAAAGCATCCTGTTGCTTGTCTGTCCACTGGAATGCTTTGTTTCCAGTCAACTCTGTCAGGGGTTTAGCAACCTTTGCATATCCCTTGATGAATCATCGGTAAAAGTTTGTGAATCCCAAGAACTTTTGTAGTTCTTTCTTCGTCTTTGGGGTTGGCCAGGATTGTATGGCTGTGATCTTTTCTGGTTCCATTTCTACCTTCCCTTCTCCTATGATGTATCCTAGTACTGGGACTTTTGATGATTCCCAGATGCATTTCGGTCCTTTGATAAACAGGTCGTTCTTGTTCAGTATTTCTATGACTTCTATGGTGTTCTTTTGGAGTTCCTCTCGTGTTCGTCCAATGATTATGATGTCATCCATATAGATTATGCACACTCTCCTTCGTATTTGGTCTTGGAAGAGGCTCGCCATCATTCAGCTAAAAGTGCCTGGTGCATTGCACTGCCCAAAGTACATGACTGTCAGTTCGAAAGTCCTCTTGCTGTTAGGAAGGCTGCCTTCCATTCGTCCCCTTTCTGGATGCACACGTTATTGTATCCCCAGATAATATTGATCTTGCTAAAGTACTTTGCTCCTTGTAGTACGTCGAGGAGCTTGCTGATGCATGGTAGTGGGAACTTGTCCTTGACCATATATTTGTTTATCTCCGGTAGTCTTGGATGAGTCGTTTGCTTCCATCCTTCTTGTTGCGAAAGAAGCAGGGTGCTGCGTAAGGCAATTTCGATGGGCATATTTTTCCTGTTCATAATCCTTCTTCGACAAAGGCATCTAGTTCCTCTAGTTCCTTCTGCGTCATTGGATAGACCTTGCTCAGTATCATTTTGGGTGCATCTTTTGTTAAGTTTATTTCATGGTCCCATTCTTTGTGGTCTGGTAAGTGATCAAAGTTCTTCTCCTTGAAGAGGTGTTTGAATCTGATCAGATATGGGGGTATCTGGGTTCCTGTCTTGTCGCTGGCTGTGGTTTTCGCTGGTTCAGCCACCTTCTGTATCTTAATCGTCTGGTGGTTTATTTTGCACATTTTAGGGCATCTGTCAAAGACAATTTCTCCTGTCCTCCATTTGATTGTTGGGTTGTGGTAGACAAGCCAGTCATGTCCTAGTAGCATGTCGGTTTTTCCGATGTCGAGTACGATGGCTTCATGTGCTCCTTGTGTCCTTTAATGTCGATGTGGACCTCCGCTACTCGGTCTGCTGTTTTCTGGCGGTTGGGTGATCCGTCTGCATTTATGATGGGAATCTTCTTGATTCATCATGTCTTCAGTCCTGTTTTTGCTACTATCGCGGTGTTGATGCAGGTCCTATCGCTCTGCTATCGACTTCCGGTGTTATCGTTGTGATTCCTTTTCGTGTTCGTATCCTCGCTAGTACTGCGAGTTCTTTTCTCTTTGGTGGTTTGTCCCCTTGGATGGTTTTCCTTGGTGCTTCAGATGCTTGGCAGGAATGGTGTATTTCAGAGTATGGGATGATCTACATCTGGTATCAAAGCGAGTCTGTTTCAGTTGTATGGGTCACGATTTAGCACCTCCTAGTCGGACCCTTCGGCAAAACCCTCTTTGTCAGAGCTTTCTTCATCCTTGTCTTCTTCATCCTCTCCTTCTTCTTCTTTCACTTCTCTGACCCGGGATTTTCCTTTCTTCTTCTTCTTGCAGTTCCGTGCATAGTGTCCCTTTAAGCCACAATTGAAACATGTGACATTTGCTGCTCCTTTTCGTGGTTCGGGCAGTTTCGTGAGGTGTCCTGGTTTATTGCAGTTGAAGCAGTTGTTGCTTCGTACTTTGTCGACTTCCATGGCCTGTCCTGCTCCTTGGCTTGGATTTCCGGTCTTGCACTGATTGCTTGTGAATTCTCCTCTCATCACATTTCTGTGTTCATCGATGTTTCATCCAATCGCTGAACTGTCTTGATATATTCATCTCCATCTGTTGGAAGTGTGGAGATCGAGTGTACGGCTTCTGCTGTCCTTCGGTTTAAGCTCTTCTCGAGTAGGAAATGAGGGGCTGTTCCTGTCATTCCTGCTTTCCTGCGAGGTCTACGAATTCATCCAGAAATTCGTCGATGGGTCGGTTTCCCTGTCTGATATTGAATAGTTTGCTTCCTGCTTGTGATGGCGACATGACATTGCTGAATCGTATCTCTATCTCGGTTATGAAGTCGGCCCATGTGCTTTGGTTGGTAGTGGTGTCGATCTTCTTTGACGCCCAGTGGGCTGGGTCCGTCGGTCATTCTAGACAGGACCGCTCCAATCTTCTGTGTATCCTGAGGTCTCCATGTGCGGTTATGTAAAGTTTCATCTTCCTCCACCAAATATCGAAGGATGTTCGATCTCCTGTAAAGGATTTCGGGTCGGCGATGATTCCCTTGTATTCTGTCGTCATCCTTTGGGGGTTTCTTCGTCGTTCTCTTGGTCTTGGTTTTCCTGTTCCTGGATCTGTTGTTCTTGGGTCTGCTGTGCTTGTACTTGGGCTTGCTGTTCTTGGAGCTGTTTCTGTCTTC
>SJRY01000094.1:0-49885 GCA_011319805.1 Macrocybe gigantea | reverse complement strand
GATGGTAACATGATATCTTTTCCCTTTGTTGCATCTGGCTTTTCTGCAGGTCTTGAGCCCTCCTACCAAGGTTCTGCCTTGAGCCTTTACTTCCTGGAATGGGTAGTAATAGGCAATATGTATATGGATAGTGTGTATAATTGATAACGCAAAATAGTTTCCGCCGTGTCCGGTATAAAAAATAAAAAGTAAAAACTCATGCCATAGTGAACAAGTTTTCGATGCGTCCGCGAAGCTCTTCACCCGGCGCAGCGTCTGCAAGTTTCTTGGCTGTAAAGTCTGTTTCAGCGTTGTGGGCATCATCCACAGGCGTGGCAAGAGCGCTCTCGGCCGGCGAGGTGTTTGCCGTCGTCGTCGCCGAAGCAAAGGGCGAAAACTGCATCAGTGGGCTGGCCGTCGCGCTCAGAGAGCTCGTGGGGCTACCAGGCGACCATTCCGCATGCGGGCTGTCAGGCGTGAGGTCCGCCGCGTCTCGGAACACCATAAACGCTTCCATTGCCTCGTACGAGCTCCGAGAACCGAGGTCTATGGTTTTTGGAGCACCGACGCGATAGATCGCCGATGCGTTGGCATCATTGCTCGCATTCCCGAGGCGAGAGGATTGCGAGGCGGGCTCCCCCATAGTTTTTGCAAACCGTTCCCGCACAGAGATGGCCAGCAATGCAGGATCAATCTGGGGTACAGAGTCGCCTTCCCCCTCAAGGGCCTTGTCAGTCAGGTTTTCTGAGAGACGCCTCTCGCCTTGCATGTCGCCGGGTTTGAAAGCATCTATGGGCAGGAGAGGAGCGATGCTAGGCACCCTGGGACGCACTTCATGAGGCCTCGGCGCGGGAGGCAATTCAGGATCTTGCTTCCTCTCCACGAATGTCTTGTACGCTGTAGCATAGTCAGTGTGGAACTGCCATCCATTCGGCAAGCCATAGTACAGAGACACCTCGCGAGACATTGGTATACCACCGATCGGCATAGAGGGAAAGGGAACAGTCGATTGCTGCCTGGCTGCCTTATTCGCAGACTCGGCCATTGCGCGTCTCATCCCGTAGACGTCTTCCTCGTTACTGGTCCCTTCTCCGCCTGCAAGGCTGCCAAGGTACACGGGAGCGGGCAGCGCTGGAGTTTCCTCGGCGTTCGCATTCTCCTGACGGAAGGAACGAGCGCAAAATCCGCGCTGCCGCACTTTTTCGCCATGCACGTGTGACATGCCTTGATGAACTTGGCGACCAGCTCTTTAGGAACCCAGGTATAGTGCGTCCTCAGCAGTGCGCAGGTCTTGTCTCGTCCGCCGTGATTCGTCTTGCCATGAGCATAGCACAAGAGATCGTAGATCTGTTCCTGAGTCGCTACAATCAGTTTTTCGTGCATGAGGACTGTCTGAGAAGGATCCGTGCCCGGGAGGCCATCTGAACCAACGCTTCCTGCCTTGCCCAAGGTAAACATCTTGCGGACCCAGAACCGGAATTGAGCAGTCTCCTTTTGTGTGTCAGGACACTGAAGAACGTCCCAGATCCTGTCGAACAGCGCCTGAGAGATCAGAGCCTTGCTTTGCCGGCGAGGAGTCAGAGACCGGAGATAGTTTTCCTCGATCAGTTTGTATTGCGTGTGAGATGGAAAGCCCGTCGAGTTTCCGGTGGGCGCAGAGATGTGCAGTTCCTGCTGGGCGGGTTCTGCGCTTTCTTGATCGCTTCCGATGACCGGAGATTTCGCATAGGGCTTGGGTGACGGGGCGCTGGATATCCTTGGAGATTGTCGTTTCGGTGACATGGCTGAGGACTGAATGTATAGGAATAATTCTAAAATAAGAGATAGATAGACTCGCTGTCTGATGCTAGTAAATTGTGTTGAAGACGGTGGCTGAGAGGAAAGATGACACGACCAGCTGCATGCTGGATTACACGTGATCGCGGTCAGCCGCAGCCCAGTGGCTACCCAAGGGGAATGCGAAAGACGTGGCATCACGCACGTACAAGGGCGCTTCAATGCAAATTTACATACAATTGCAGAGTATCGAGTTGATCCTGTCAATTCCAATATACTCCGCTGCTCCTGAGGACTGAGCCTTGATAAGCGGCTGAAGCAAAACACTGAGGATGGCAGTGGGACAGTGTCGTAAAGGCTATAAACCGCGGAAGACGGATAATCTAGCTTCAAGCTTGTGCATATTGATTAGCGATTTCCTGATTTCTTCGTCGATTGGTTCCTGCGGAACGGAAACAAAAGCATACTGTTGTGAAGAACCAAAACTTGCAACCATTGCAAAACGTATGCATAACTCATGTCGCATGTGAGGACATTGACGTCCGGACTTTGTTTTTTTTTTTGGGGGGGAGGGGGTTCGGGTTGTCCATGGATATGAAAGCTACTCAGCGAGCCGGAACTTTCTTTGAACAGAGAATGGAGGGAACAGAGATGGCTTGGATGCCATCAGATCGAAAAATAAGACATTCGGTGGTGCCCATACAATCTAAGAACGCTTGTAGTATACAATATGGATGAGAAATTATTAAATAGAAGGAACGTCAAGATATCAGGAAGGCAAGAAAAATCCATTATTTGGTTTTTTATTCAGTCTGAGCTCAAAGCATAATTGCGAGTACCCCAACGAAAAGGCCCATCATGTACTCGTCCAAGTTCGAGGCAGGAACAGCGCCCGAGGTCGGGTCCTTGTGGGTGTGTGAGTCGTAGTCGTAGGGGACGTGGTGGTCGTGAATGAAGTCGTCGGGGAAGTCGTCATAGTCGTCAAAGAGGTGGATAAGACGGAGCTGATAGAAGAGACAAAAGAGGATATTTCGGACGCGACGGAGCTAGCTCTGTGGGAAGGGTGGGTGTCGAGTCCGCGAGCTGAAAATAGACCGTCAGGAAACTCTTACCCAGGCGGAGCGCTGACTGTTGCTGTGGTTTGCGCGTTCGCCACTAAGGCGGCGAGGAGCAAAGAACCTCCTGCGGAAAGAAGCGATCATGTGTGACTTGGGAAATTAGGAAAAGGTTGAAAACTGCGTGTTCGGAATGAAGGTACTCCTTTTTATCTGCGGAAACTTGTTTGAGTTCACATGACGAATGTGGATACGTCAAACGGCCCTCCAAGCCCCTCGACGATAATTGAATTGGGCTACGCCGAAAGCGAAACTTGTCTCGTATACCGCAACCACTTCCGCTCTTTGTCGTTGGCGAGAGAAGGCCGTTCTTGGGGGGTCGGAGCTGCTACACATCGGCAAGGTCTGTACTGTCCGTTTACCTGAGAGTAGGCATGGACACATCGTCCTCTGGACACGCACTCGAAATGGGGTCAATATCAAATCGTTACATTTCAGATAGGCCCCTACCACAGTCAAGTGGAACCTGGCTTGATTGGCTCGTCCAATCGGATGCAAATGAATATAGTGGAGCCCCGCAGTACGCGGGTCGGGAAGACATTTCGGACTACCCCTTTGATGTAGAACACGGCCTTAACACAATGAAAGTCTTTATTGCATATCTTATTGTATCCTAGCTTTGCATGAACAGTCCGATTGTTAGTACAATCTGTCCATCAGTAGAAAAAGAAAGCAGTACCGATGCACTAATCTACCGTCGTGACTCATGTTGACTTATCGTATGCCAATCTTCACCGTCGTAGCAGTCTTCGCATCCATGACCTCCGTGGCGTATCTTCTTCCATTGCTTCGTCTTGATCCTCGGCGTCCTTCTTAGCCGCATGACGGCGTTTGTACTCAGAGGGTGTTTCTATCTTTGTACCATTCTTCCACATTCCACGTCTTGCGGCTCTGGGAGAAATAAATCAGTCATGCGAGACATGATATAGTTGTGTATGCGGACTTCGCCTCTGCCTCTATACGCAGAAATTCTTCTTTGCCTGACTCCCCGTACTCGGCGCCAGCCTAACATCTGGTATAAAAGAAAGGGTGGAGGCAGATGTGCGTCATCGACACACCTGCTCATAAGTGGTTGCCCATCCTGCGCGCAACATTTCCAATGCGATGTTCTTCCGGTTACTAGAAACCCGGGGAACAAACGAGGCGCCAAGAAAACGTTTGCAACCTGGATAATGGGTCAGTGCAATCAAGGGGCTAGTAGAACGATATCACAGACCACACGGGAATATTGGTCTCGTTGAAGCAATTGACAATAGACGGTCTTTCCCAATATCATTCCACGCAGCCACTCTATGCTTTCGACGGCGTAGGGCTGGGCGGGACGTCCAAAGTGTGAAGCCTGTATTTACGGCACTGTCATTTCATGCATCACGAATATGCCATCGGTCGCACTTCTGGAGCGTCCACCCCGGCAATGCGAATATGAATGGTTTTGTGCCTTAGTTCTGCCCTTTGATCAGCCAGTTACTTCCAAAACGTCAGGTTGGTATTATTACCTCTTGGCGTCGAGGGTATACGCCTTAGCCAGCGAAAGGGTATATGACCACCTAGTGTGGGAACATGGTATAGTCGGAAGTTATCTCCATCTCCTACACTGAACGCCTCTATGCGTTTACTGCCACCTCCGATTGAACGGGCACAGAACGTCACTCACGTCGTAACAATCCCTTTAATCCATCTTTTCTGCTTGAAAATTCTGGGAGTGATCCAGCCTCCGTTTTGAATACGCCGTCCGAACCGCAAATATGTCGCTGTGGCGGCCAGCGTCGTCACCGAGCCCACCGTGAAAGCGCTCAACGCGAGCAAGGTTTGAGGCGTTGTCATCAGTATTCCTTTATACACTCCCTCGTTTGCTTCGGGCACATTGTCGGACACTTGTGTGATCGGAACTGATTCACCTTTCTGGCGCAGCCATGGAATAGAAGGCATGGGTCCCGAACGAAGAACTAACCGGGGAGTCCAAATATGTGCATTGGGAATCGGTGGAAGCCTTTGAACCGACTTTCCCACGACGGGAAGTAAATGTCGTTATCTGATAACCAAAACTTTTGATGATTAACCACAATGGCGAGTCCCGAAGCACGTTCCCTACTCATACTTTATGCAACAGAGACTGGAACTGCGCAAGAAGTGGCGGACAGAATAGCTCGTCAATGCAGACGCATTGCATTTCAGTGTCGGGTGCTCAGCACGGATGCTTACCAAACGGCGCGTTCCAGCCTTCACACTTCGTTCTGCGCTATTCTCACCTCTCTCCAGGGCGATCTAATATCTGAGGAACTCGTGGTGTTCGTTGTCTCTACTTCGGGTTCCGGGACCGAGCCTCGTACAATGACTCCGCTGTGGACAACATTACTTCGCTCAGACCTGCCCTCCGATCTATTTGAGGGCTTGTCCTTTGCTGTCTTTGGCCTGGGGGATAGCTCTTACGAGCGATTTTGCTGGCCCGCGAAAAAGCTTTCCCGAAGATTGACGTCGCTAGGTGCCCAGGAGATTTGCAGACGAGGCGAAGGAGATGAACAACATTCCATGGGGTAGGGCCTCCAATGATTTCTCACCGTCTCTTGCTGAACAAAGTCAATGTCGATCTAGGATAGACGGGGCGCTGATTCCATGGATGAGCGAACTATTGGATACCCTGTTGCGCTTATATCCCCTGCCAATTGGTGCTCGAATAATGCCTGCCGATTCTCTTCCGCCTCCTCGGGTGTTCATGGAGGAGACCTCTCTAGACGAACTTGAGAAATGTATCAACCCGTTAGACAACGACAAGTCATACCACACAGCGATCGTAGAGAAGAACGAGCGAATTACATCGGCCGACTGGTATCAGGACGTACGGCATTTCGAATTTTCATTCAAAGATGATATAAGGTGAACATCATCGACTGCAGGCCTCGCATTCCATTGACGACTTTTGAAGTTACTCACCAGGAGACGTAGCGGTGATTCATCCGATTGCATCGTCATTGAATGTTGAATCCTTCTTGAGTTCCATGGACTGGGCGAACACTGCGGACACGCCCTATATAGTGAAGCCAGTCATGGAAGGCATGTCATAACTGGCACAGTTCTACACCGTAAAATTCACATATCACATAGACCAGACTCTTCCATACCATCTTCCTCGGGCGACAACCATCAGGAGCATTCTGACACATTATGTCGACATAAACGCGGTCCCGAGACGTTCTTTTTTCGAATATATCCGCTATTTTACTTCGGACGAAATGGAGAAGGAAAAGCTAGATGATTTCCTGTCTTCCGAGGGTGCAGTAAGTGCTCTTTCGTCTGAAGCATCGATAGAACAAGGCTGAGGTGACCAAGGACGACTTGTATGATTATTGTCATCGGGTAAAGAGGACGATACAGGAGGTCCTTTCCGATTTCTGGCACGTGCGAATACCGGAGGAATATATCTTTGATGTTTTTCCTCCGATGCGGCCTCGGGAATTCTCCATTGCGAGTTCGATAAAGGTTTGAGCAGACGTTACAGTAACTGTGGAAAATTGCTGAGATGACCGCAGAAACACCCGAAGTCCATACATCTATGTGTTGCCATTGTCAAGTATCGCACTAGACTCAAGATACTTCGGAAAGGCACTTGCACTACCTACATGGCGGCCTTACGGCCTGGTTGGTTTGCTTCTTCGGATTGTTGTGATCATGACAATTGAATCAGTGGAAGGCGATACTCTTAGGATTGGCATCCGAAGAGGTCTTATCAAATTGCCTTCGGACCCACGAACGCCAGTCATTTGCGTTGGGCCCGGGACAGGAATTGCGCCTATGCGTGCCGTCATCCAAGAACGTATTTCAAATGGTTCATTTCGTGCGTATTAGTTACCTGTATTCATCTTCTGAGGAAGAGACTGAGTCGCCTAGATAACACTCTCTATTTCGGCTGCCGTTCGAAAGCAAGGGATCACCATTACGGCGACGAGTGGACGACGTACTCTTCAGAGAAGGCTCTGGAGTACCGTTCAGCATTTTCCCGGGACGGTCCGGAGGGTGTGAAGCGAACCTACGTGCAGGACCTTATAAAGGAGGATTCCGAGAGGATATGGAAATTGGTAAGAGATAAAAATGCATGTGTTTTTATTTCTGGGTAGGCTTTTGCGCTCACCTTGTGCGAAACGTGGGCTAATGGACTTTTAGGTCGTCAAATAAGATGCCGGCCGGTGTTAAAGAAGCCCTGGCGTTTTCCGCAGAGAGGCATGGAGGGTACTCGCCTGAAGAGTCAATGCGTCTCATAGATAAGTTGATTAGGGAGGGGAGGTTGATTGAAGAATGTTGGAGCTAGTAAGTACCATGAAAACTATTTGCTTCTTATCGACTGCATCAGGGAACTGTGTTCTTTTGAATATAGGATTGACTGACGTTGTAAATAGACGAACGCTCAGACAGCGAAGGGCGTGCATAGAAAGGTGCTAGCATTCAGGTACTTACTATCGGAATCGACGACAAGAACGGATTCTGTGAGAAGAGACGACGCTACCGTTGAACTCCTGGGGACGTCGAGTAATTAAATATGGGACGGAAGGAATACTTGGAGAGGTCATTTCTCGAAGCGAATAAATAAAAGAGGAGTCTGAGATAAAAACAATGCTCAACGGAAGCTGCCATTATCCTCGTTCAAGTGAAATTGACATTGGTGTATGACCAAATGTCACAGTAACGCGTCACGTTACCCTGCGTTTCTCCAACGCAAAGATTGTGCCATGGATGGCCCCAAAGCAGTCAAGTACGCAACGTTCATCCGTGGGCGCGATGTTCGACAGCTGATTCTGCTTCAGGAAACGAAAACTGACAGATAAGACTGTGCCAAATGTCATACTCCAGGATCCAGACTTCGCGCAGGATTCGCGGATGTACCAAGACCTGCTCGAGATGGAGAGAAGGCTGGATTGGACGATGATGAGAAAGAAGGTCGAGATACAGGACGCACTTGCGCGGAACCCCTCTGTATGTGTTCTTCTTTCCTAATGGCGGATACGATGGACGCGTCATCCTCTTCTGAACTAGACGCCTCGAACACTTCGACTATTCTTAAGCCATACCGTCTCTGGACAGGTTTGGCAGACAGGTGGTGAGGTTCCCGCCAACTTCGAAACTGGGGAGGGCATTCCATCATGGGAATTCAAGATTGAGGGGAGACTGTTGGAGGTATGCCTTCCATTGTGCTCACTCTAGTCTTAAATTTCGTTCATGCGCTGTTGCAAGCTACCTAACCAGCGGAACCGCGATAAAGTCCCGCTTCGGAAGTTCTCAACGTTTATAAAACGAATGGTCATTGAATTGGATCGGGATCCTGCCCTGTATCCGGATGGGAATATCGTTGAGGTGCGCATACATGTCCGTTTGTCCCGCTATCCAAAATCTGAAGACAGCTCTCTAGTGGCCGCGCGCGCCAGGCCACCATAATCCGCCATTAGACGGCTTCACCGTTCGCCGGACAGGTGATACGCTGACAAAACTGCGAGTTGTCATGTATCTCGAGCACTACCCAGAACAATACAAAGTGCTCGGGGAGCTGGGTATGGAGAATTGTTTTCGGCCGTGCTGCTCGTCACCCATACAACATACAGGAGATGCACTGTGTCTAAAAGAAGAAAGCCGTCTAGGCGTGATCCAAGCTTTGTGGAATTACATCAAAATACAAGGCTTACAGGATAAAGTGGATCGACGAATAATTCGTGCCGACGCAAAACTCAACTCTGTGTGTTCAAAAATCCCTCTGCCTTCGCTGTTCATTCTTAGTAAAGTACCCTTCAGATATTTCATTCAGAGACCATTCTCTTTCAACAGCTTCCTGAGCTCGTCAATAAATACCTTGGCAAACCAGATCCCATCGTCTTGCATTATACCATCAATCCAACTGTTCCTCCTTCGGATAGGCCATTCGCATGGGACGTGGAGATCAAAATGGAGGATGCGTCGTTGAAGAACAGAATGGGCGTTCTTCTCCACGCGTCGAAAGAGAGCTCGCAAGCGTTGGTAAAGATGGATGAAGAGGTGAATACTGGCCATTGTTTCCAGCCTTCGTAATCTCACTGCATATTGGACGTCAGGTTGCGCTTCTTGCACAATCGCTGCATAACTCGCATCTCAAGAGGACATTCTTGCAAGCATTCGCTGATGACCCTGCCAAGTTCATCCATACCTGGCTGGAATCCCAGTCTCGCGATCTCGAAACAATCCTCGGGAGCGGACCGAGCGAAGGAATGACGGTTCGTCAAGAGGAGCTTCGACGGAGCGAATTCTTCAGCTTGCCTTGGGTGGAGGAGGTCTGTGACTTCGTTCTTCGACAGCAATTATATTCAACTTGGCTAACTCGGCGTTTGCCAGGCTGTTGCCATTCAAGAGGGCTTTCGACTGGCTTCAAAGGGTATGCAGTGATTTGATGAGCTTGTATCTGCTACCGACCACTGCCGTTTTTGTATTATTTATCATACTTTCCTCGCTATTGCTACATTGTTATGGTGGTTTCGTTGTACTCATGTGTTGAGTGAACGTTCCAGCTGAGCGAAGCACGTGACGCGATGTCTCCTCGCTCATCCCACCTGCACACATTTGTAGTCGCATACTTGCATATAGCATACAGTTTCCCATGATGCAGCAAGGTCATCCGCCTAGTGTAGTGCCCGCCCACCCGGCGGCTCACTTCACTTCGCGTACCAGCTGAGATAAAAGCCCTAACAGCCTTGCGCCATCAGCCCGTCCTCAAGTCGAAGCTGGACCTCAAATCAGCGAATGAAAGTTACGCTTGTCCTTCAGGTAATAAAAACATAAGGAGATGTTTGCTTGCATCCTACGTACATAGACCTGAAACGAGATCGCGTACCTTCTGGCGAGCGCATCCTTCCTCCTTGAATCCGCTAGACGGCATCCTGGAAGGGCTCTTGTATTGCCCCGCCTGTAGCCTCTTCATATCACTTTGTCTACCGTTAGACATCCTTGGCATGTATCCAGCGCGTAAACAGCAGTGCGATGATCTGAAGTACTAGTTGGTTTGCAAATGCCAAAAAAAAGCCCCCGCTTGTACGTTGTTGGTCAGAAAGATAAATTGGCGTATATCGGAGAAACCGTGTTAAGGAAATAGAGATGACGCCTCGATTGATGGGGTTAGTTGACGACCTTGATAGCTTGAGCCCAACAAGGGGTCGGTTTGACTCGTACTGTCTTGGGATCTCAGTCCTATGTCTGATGGAATGGGTAAGATGCAAATTGCCATGAGTATAAAAGATATAGCACATCGTCTGCGAACAAGATAGGAAGCTGGCTTCCCTCCATTTGTCTCGATTCAAATTCGAAAAAAAAAATGAGACACTCTGCATTTCTGCTCCTAACGTGTACTTTTGCTCTTTCATCTGCGATGCCTATGGACCAAAGGCCGTTTACTCCGCGGCCAGCTCTCAAGTTGACGGAGGAGCAGAGCGAGGATCTGAAAACCTCCATCATAAGGGGTGCGACATTGCCGATGTGAGTAGATAGTGTCGAACCTGCTTGGAAATCGAGGCACTCACGACATAGGAAACTCGCAGCTGCAAACAAGACGAGGTTTCAGTGAAATTATACAGTGTTCCCTGGAAAGCGAGGGACTGCTGGAAACATCAACAGACGGAAATGCAGAAGAAGGCCACCGCGTACAATCTCGTAGTAGGGTGGAAAGCTCATGGAGCTGAATACTGTGCCCCTCCTTGGAGCCGTGGCCACGCGTCGACCTTATTTGGGGATTGCTCCCACGTCCGGGTGGAGATAGACAATACGGCGCCGCAGGGGGACCCAGTTAAGATGCTTAGAGACCCAAGTGCTTTGAGCCGCATCTTGCACAGTAGATGATGTAATTGCAGTAGAAACGAAGAGTGAGATGAGATAGGATGTGAAGAGCAGCCACACCGCCGCTGTTTTGTATTAATCTTATTTTCCTCGCCATTGCTACGTTGTTTGAGCGCAAGTTCTGCAAGCGTCCAGATGGAAGTCAGCACGTGACACGCTCGTCCTACACGGAAGGCTCGAATAAAATTTTCCTCCCTCTCTTTTACACGTCCACCATTGTACGGCACCTCGCGTACCCGGCTGAGCTAACGCTCTGCCTCCGCCCAACCTCTAGCTCCTCAGTCAGTCAGCGTTAGCGAGCGCATTCGAATCTGGATATGTACCTTAAATCAGCGAATGGAAGTGATGGTTGTTTGCGGGAAAAGCTTCAGGCAATAGAGTGTAATGACACTGCGAGATTCATTGACGAAGATGATAGCCAGGGCCCAACAAGGGGTAATCGGTTGTCTCGTACTGTCTCAAGATCAGCCGGAATGGGTGAAATGCAAATTGCAATGAGTATAAAAGATATAGCACATCGCCTGCGAACAAGGCAGGAAGCTGGCTTCCCTCCATCTGTCTCGATTCCAAATTCGAAAAAAAAAATGAGACTCTCCGCGTTTCTGCTCCTAACATGTACTTTCGCTCTTTCATCTGCGATGCCTATGGACCAAAAGCCGTTTACTCCGCGGCCAGCTCTCAAGTTGACGGAGGAGCAGAGCGAGAAGCTGAAAAACTTCTTTGTGAGACGGGAGACAACCCCAATGTGAGCAGATAGTGTCAAATCTGCTTAGAAATCGCGGCACTCACGACGTAGAAAACTCGATCGCAGCTGCAAACAAGACGAGGTCTCAGTGCAATTATACACAAAGCCCGGGAGCGCGAGGTCGTGCTGGAACTATCGAAAGGCGGAAGCACAGAAGGAAACCGTGTACAATCTCGTCGTAGGGTTTCAGCCCATCGGAACTGAACAGTGTTACCATCCTTGGGCCGTTTCCCCTCAGAAGGGTCACGGCCAGTATATCAGTGACAGAGGCCCGGCACACCGACAGGGGCGATGCAAATACATCCAGGTAGAGATAGTGAATACGGCGCCGCAGGGGGAACCGCTTCGGATGCTTCGAGATCCAAGTGCTTTGAGCCGCATCTTGCAAAGTAGGTGATGTATATCAGTAGAGTGAGATGAGATAGGACGCGAAGCGCTGCCGTTTCGTATCTTTCCTCCCTACTGTATTGCTACATTGTTATGATGACTCTTGTTGCATGTACCTGAGATCAGTGAATGGAAGTCACGGTTGTTTTGCGGAAAAATCATCGGGTGATAACTTACAAACATACAGCACAAATGTTGCAAGCACATCTGGCGCGTAAACAGATGCGGTGATCTGAAGTAGTTGGTTTGCAATTGTCAAAAAAGTTCCCGCTTACTGTACAATTTCATTCAATTCGTCAGAAACGTGACCGTGGAAATATTCCTAAAATTTCCTAAAAATCGGAAAAATTGAGAAAAATTTAAATCCGGGGTCAGAAAAAAAGGGGCGTGACGCGTGACAGACGAATTGATTGAAATTGTACAGTATATGTTGTTTGTCAGAAGTGACAACTTGACTTAGTCCCACCGTTTTACCAGGGTTCCTAGGTGCACGATGCCGTGTTGATGAAATAGAAATGACATCGCGAGATTCGTTGACGACGTTGATGGCCTGGGCCGGACAAGGGATAATTGGTTAACTCGTACTGTCTCAAGATCAGCCGGAATGGGTGAAATGCAAATTGCAATGAGTATAAAAGATATAGCACATCGTCTGCGAACAAGGCAGGAAGCTGGCTTCCCTCCATCTGTCTCGATTCGAATTCGAAAAAAAAATGAGATTCTCCGCGTTCCTGCTCCTGACGTGTACTTTTGTTCTTTCATCCGCAATGCCTATGGACCCAAAGCCGTTTATTCCGCGGCCAGCTCTCAGGTTGAGGGAGGGGCAGAGTTATAGCCTGAAAAAATCCTTCATGAACGAGCAGACAAACCCAAAGTGAGTAGATAGTGTCGAACCTGCTTAGAAATCGCGGTACTCACGACATAGGAAACTCGATCGCAGCTGCAAACAAGACGAGGTTTCAGTGCAATTATACTCCGTTGTCCGGAATGCGAAGGAGTGCTGTGTCTTTCGAAAGACGAACGTCGAGAGCGTGCTCAAGACGTACGATCTCGTCGTAGGGTTTCAGCCCTTCGGATCCGAACAGTGCTACCACCCTTGGCCCAGAGACAGCAAGCTTACCGGGCGCAGAGGCCCAGCAAGCCAACGTGGGGAATGCAAGTACATCGAGGTGCAGATAGACGATACGGCGCCGCAGGGGGAACCGCTTCGATTACTCAGAGATCCAAGTGCTTTGAGTCGCATCTTGCATAGTAGATGATGTATTGCAGTAGAAATGAAGAGCGAGATGAAATAGGACACAAAGCATCGCTGGAATCACAATAGCCGCACCTCGGTTGTGGTGATAGTGTTCTGGTTTGAAATCCGGCCTTATTGATGCTTCAACCTCACCTGCTTCATCATAAAATACCCATAGATCTAAGCATAAGCCATCTTCGGACTTCCTCGAAAGGACATTGAAGGAAGCGCGGTCATATAGATTTAGAGAATGGCATTGATTCCTCAGGTCGGAACACCGGATTGACCCTGCATCGTCAGTGCTGTGACTTTGAGAAACATCCCCGAAACACCCGCTATGTATGATTCAGGGCGATTGGGCGTTTTCAAATTTAGACCAATGACGCCATGCACGGTACATGCGGCCAGCATTATGTGCTCTCAGCGTCGTTTATAGGCTCGAGGAAATTGGGGTGCGCCCAGGGGCTTGCGATTTCCTCTCTTGTCTGGACCTGTAGAGAACAGTGTCCTGAGCTGTGCGTGGCTTCACCGACACGACCATGGAAACGGGCGCAGTATGCCGTGAACAAGACGGGGAGCCCGGTCTTCCTCCGTTCCACCTCGCGTCGTTTATTAGTTTGGACCAAGAGTTCATGACAATGCTTGGTTCGAAGATGACCGTGTCTTGAACATGATCCGCAACGTCACCAATCACCCCGGTTTTCTTCGAGGATATAAAGGGCTGCAGTTCGCCGTACTCCTGCATTCGCCAAGTCCTAGCTGCTAACTGATACACACTATGAGGTTCTCCCTTTTTGCTATTTCCGCTCTTTGTACTTTTGCCGCTGGTGTTGCTGGGGCCCCAGCCGAACCAGACGTGAGTAGGACGACTCTATCTCGCCGGCTTTGTCAATCTCAGGCGTATGTTTCTAGGCTCAGCTATGCGGTGACCCCAGACGCGTTGTTCCGTTCCTTCGCGCGTTCAATCCTAATGTTATTGATCACTTCTACACCACTAACGTTGCTGAATACAACAACGCCGTCCGGAATCTCGGCTACAACAACGAAGGCACCGCTGGCTACATCTTCCCCGGCCCTCAACCCGGAACCGTGCCGTTCTACCGCCTCTACAGCCCTTCGGGCACTGATCACTTTTACACGACCAGTCTTTCCGAGCGCAACAATGCTATCGCTAATCTGGGATACAACAACGAAGGTATCGCTGGCTGGATCTACCCTACTGCGGCTTGTGGCGGCGTGCCCTTCTACCGCTTGTTCAGCCCGTCTGGAATCGATCACTTCTACACGACTTCATTGGCCGAGCGCAACAATGCCATTAACAATCTGGGATACAATAACGAGGGCATTGCTGGATATATCTATCCTTTTTGATGCTGTGATTCGTACAATTATTCTATAAGCATTCGTATGCTTCTGCTCCTGCTGTCTCCGAGGACATTTGGGTGATACGATTTTGTCTTGGTCCGTCTCAGCGTTTCTGCGACAGCGCAGATCCTTCTGATTGTCTATTCTGTCCGATTCTTCAGACAAGAATTTTTGACTTGCATGAAAATCGTAGCAGCGCGGATACAGAGGGATGATTATTCCAAACGCAGGTAGATGATTCTGCGCTAGCAATACTTATTCTGTCAATCATATACCGAACCTGAGCTCAAGATCCGGAAATGTAACCAATTTTGTCGAGCTCGACGTGCACCTTTACTATTCGTTTCAGCCACGAAACAACTTCCTTCAGGTTTCCTGCGGCTTCTTAGGGTCAGTCTTGTGTTCCCGCTCAATCTGCGCCCGGAAAGCGTCATTGTGTGTGGATCATTACGAGATGCACTGGACCGGCGCCTTCGGTGTTATTTGAGCATTGGTACACGACGATGAAAGACACAGGTTTCGGGCGAGAACAACACGCTTGTTTAATTTTCAGTTTCTCTTCGCTGACGATCAATAACGGCTGGACCAGCCCCGCCGCTCAAGGAAAGCCAAAGTCGGATTTTACCAGTGATCTAGACTAACGATCTCGTGCTAGGATGGTCTCGTCCGTGCGGTGATAGCTGGGAGAGAATCCAATATTCATAGGCTTCAGAACGCGCTGGCGAAGCCGTAAAGCATCTTTTTTGATGGAGCCACAACTCCGCGTGCATTGCAAATTATCATACCCCGCGTCATGGGCTGCAAGAAGAAACTCAGCATGTCAACCGAGTTTTCAAAACGGCTAACATTTACGTTCTGCGTCAATGTGATAAACATAGATTCTGTCATACAGGGTCGAGTGAGTTGTTGATGACCTACCTCCATGAAGCCTCTCAAGGGATGCAGGACAAGATCACAGGGATGAAGAAAGCCGCTGGCATCCTGATCTAGTGGACAGTAATATTCCAGACTCGACTTCGACCCCGTAAAGAGAGACCGAGAAGTCGGAGATGTTCTGAGCTGATCGAGACATGACAACCTGTCAGCTTCGTATGTTCCGTAACTGTGCTAAGATGGTCCGCGGTCTCAGGAAGTCCTGTGAGGATGAAGTGAGCAGTTATGGCGATAGCGGCTAGCGAGTGCTCTCAGTCTCTACCGTTGGTGCTGGGTGAGAGATGGAAGTTTCCATTTCTGACTTGTTCTCGCTTAAATCTGCAATTCGGGTCCTGATGCAGAATATTTCTTAGTGGACATGCTTGGGCGGTCATAGGTCCAAGATCGTCTTGATCGCCTGTCAAGGATGCCAATTTCGTTGATCTCCCTTTCGAAACGTGAGATGTCGAGATGCAAAGCCATTGGTCTCGAATTTCCAGGCAGACTCCAATGTGCAGTATAAAAAGGCCCCCGTAGCATTCTAGAGGTCCAACGACATAAATCGCTCTGATCCCAGATGAAGTTCTTTGCTCTGCTCACCTCTTCCTTGTTTGTGCTCACCGGCATGGTCGCTGGTGCTGAAATTGAGGTCTGTTGGCCTGTTTCTTCATGATGCTTCAAACTAGATGTTCATCTGTAACGTAGGCGCGCGCTGGCGCTCCTAAGCGATGTGGAGACCCGAGAAGAGCAGTGCCCCTCTACAGAGCATACTCTTCGGGCGCGACCGACCACTTCTACACCACCAACCAGGCGGAGCAGAACAACGCAGTCACCCGGCTCGGGTACACCGACGAGGGCATCGCCGGCTACATCTTCTCCGTTCAGGATACCGGAACGGTCCCGCTCTATCGTACCTATAGTGGCAGAGGTACTGACCACTTTTACACCACGAACGCCGCCGAGCGTGACAACGCGGTCAGGAATCTTGGGTACAGTGATGAGGGCATTGCCGGATATGTTTATCGCGACCAAAGTTGCGGTGGAGTGGCATTCTATCGCATGTATCAGGGAAGAGTGGTCGACCATTTCTATACGACGTCCGCACCTGAACGCGACAACGCGGTTCGTAACCTCGGATACACAGACGAAGGAACTGCTGCTTTCATCTTCCCTTATTAAATGACCCTTTCATAACGTGTCCCGAGTATTCCAGGAGGTTCTGCATTCGTTTAGGTTTCGTAAATCAGTAGTGCAGGATACGTATCCGGTAACTCAAAGTGAATCGAAATGCCAGATTAAAAAGAAAAAACGCACCTGTTTCAATCCAACAACTGCAGTAGAACGTGGATACTACCGAGCGCGGATTGCAATGCTACTAGCCAAATCTAATAATGCGGTTCGTTAGAAGTTACATTGGCTGCGTTCAGACACATTAGCACAGACAAGTTTAAGTCACGTATATTGTAAACAATCTATGTTACAGCGGTTTTTTTTTTCTGGGTTTATAGAAATTATTCTTTTTTTTTTTTGGCCTTTTGGTTTTAATAAAGCTATGTGTCTATGTATATATTGTATCGATCCACGTAGTCTAGAAGAAAAAGTCGTATCTAGAATGAAAAGAAATTCTATAGTGCTAGTTTCAGTCAGAGAAGGTCAAGAAGAGGCAGAGAAATGAAAAAGCTCACCAATATCAAAATCCGAGAATACTTATCTGATTCCCTCGTGACTTCTTCCGAGCCAAAAAGTCGTCCACAAGAGTCGAGATGGAACCGGTGACTGCCTTGGACTGCGGCTGAGGCTCGGACGAAGCGGGAAGCATGAATGAAATCGAAGGCGGGAAAGTCGCGCCGGCGGCAGTCTGATCAGGAGGAAGGGAAATGAGCGACGGGATGAGGCAGGGAGAAGGGAAGCGCGGTGAGAGGAAAGCCGAAAATGAAATCGAAGATGGTAGAGCAGCCTTGGATTTCGACTTCAGATCGACAGATGGCCCGGGGAGGATGGACGGGCTTGAAGATGAAATCGGAATGGAAGTCGGTCGTACGAGAGGAGACAAGGCCACGGAAGATTCCCGTTGTTGTTGTTGCTGCTGCTGTTGCTCAGCCTGCCTCTCCGCCCGAGCAGCTGACTTGCGCTCAGCCCATACCTTCTTCCGAGCTTGCAACCTCTGCTTCGACCTCATCTTCTGCTTCTCCTTCCTCGTCATCGTTGTCGCGTCTGGCTCCAGGGTGCCATCGGAGTTCGAGACGTCGGAGGAAGAAGAGGCGTCAGATGAAGACGAAACAGAGATCGCTGGCATGGAAGAAGGGGAAGCATCAGGGAAGAGGGAAGGAACACTTGAAGCATCGAAATCAGCGCTGCGAACAGGAGGTGGAGCCGAGTTGGGAGGAGTCCAGTCAGGACCGAACCAGACTTGAAGCAACGCAGTACCAGTGAGCGTCCTTTGCAAATCAGAACGAGGCGAGAGTGTCTCGATAGGAGTGACAATGGAAGTGTCCGAAGAAGACTGTGTTCGAGTCAAGAATTGAATGAAATCGTCACCAGTGGAGAATGTCAAGGTCGAACAGCTTGCAACGGGAGATACTGTAGGTAGAGTTGGAGCGGGTGTTAGGGTGTGGTGGAGTGGTGATGTGTCGGATGATAGTTCAGGAGAACAGTCTTCAATGGAATCGGAAACCAAAGAAGACGGAGGACATGACTGAAGTGAAATGTCAGAAACGCAAGGCAAAATAAAAAGTGTGAAGGAGATTACGAACCTTGGAACCATCATCACAAACAACGCCACTAGCCACACACTCTCCAGCGTCCAACTCTACCTTTATAACGTTCTCTGTATCTTCTTCAATAATGACCGTCGTGTCCACAGCGAGATCTTCATGTGCGACGTCGACTAATTCGGTAACGGCTTGGACAACCTCCAAGATAACTTTCACCTTTTCTTCTTCTTCGTCTTCTTCGCAAATCGTCTCATCTCCGGCATCGAAATTCGTGTCTCTTTCTGACACTTCGATCGATGGGATAAAGTCTTCCTCAACCGGAACAGCAACGCTCATTCGCCATACCGCTTCAAGGATCCCGAAGCAGATTGCCGAAGGTTCAGAAATCGCTCCAAATAGAATGACGAGCAGGGCAAAGAATGTCACAGGGGATGGCATGGCAATTGGAGATGGAATGGACGCATCAGGGAATGGGCCACCCGGAAGAGAAAGCACAAAGTCCTCCGGATCAAGCGGACTGTCGGGCACAGTAGCACATGTCGAAAGCGACAAAGTCACCTTGGTCAATATCGCCTGAATGATCGTTTCTCGTTTCTGAGTAAAAGCACAGTATAGGCACATGCCCAAGGCCATGAAGCGGATTCCTGAGGAAATCGTAACAGTATCATTGGTCGGAGGGAGCAAGGAGATAAGGATATCGGGTGAGTTGGCGATGAAGGAAAGAGGAGTGGATATGAAGTGAGCAACAATGGCGGCGTATTCAAGCACAAAACCGCCAATGTTGATCGGCAAGATGACCAGCATCATGATCATGGCCGGGAAAATTTCAAGATCGATGGGAATGAATTCTGGGGTGAACATGATGAGAACGCTGAGGATGTTGAGAAGGCAATGGATAATATGAAAGACTGAATTCGATGTGGTTCAACTGTTCGGGTGGCTGGCTTTTATACATTTCCTAGAGGCTGACATTTTCTTCTGGAGGTTGACATTATTGCGAGGCCATGACTGAATCAACGGTCTGGAGGCTGAAGGCGGCGAGCAGCGAGCGTCCTCTTCGTCCTGCCTCTCTTCTCCCTATCATAGACGGCAGAAGAATGAGAAAGTATTCAGACCTACATAGCGAAATGAATGCATTGTAATATGGTGAATAATTGCCGGAATAGATCCTCAGTGGAACAACGCACAGACATCAGCTCGAGGCTGACGTCTTTGTTCAGAGGTTGACACTACTTGTGTTCCTTCCTGATTCAGGACCTGGAGGCTGACGGTGGCAAACGGTTGTCTCCTTCTTGCCACTCGCTTTCATCATGCGGGGAATGATGAGATACTATCTTGACTTTGGAACATAGTATATTCACAGTAGGTTATGTGGATGCCTGCTGGACCAGATCTTCTAAGGATCAGCACGCATACAACCAACATTGTGAGCCGCGATGCCCACCTTTCAGAGACCCAGCATTTGGGAGAGCGTAAGCGTATCGACAAGGTGCCTAAGAACTGACAACAACATGACGGATACGAACAGATAATCATGAAGGCTGAATGCAGTATTGAGGAACGAGTTTGTGTGCGGTGAAACTTTATGGCAAGCAATAACCAATCACGTAACGGATTCTTCAACCCCTAACGTCGTCGTTCGGCGTCAACATTGAACGCTTCGCCTCGTTGTCCAACGCTAGCGGTTCGAGGACCAGTCGGATCTTAACCAGAGCGCGAATTTGACAAGCTAGGATATATTCATGCCGTCTTGCAAGTCCACACATGCATCTTCCCGTACCCGGTTTATGTTGACACCTTTTTTTGTTCGCATCTCTCCAGTCGCCGATGTCAAGGCCAAGGCCGTAAAGGTCAAAGATGCAAGCGTATCCAAGATGCAGCACACGAAAGATCGGCATACGAGGTGAGTCGCTTATGTCCTACTCCCTGTCTTGAGGATCGGCTTCGAAACGAAACCAGTGTGCCAATGAAGAAAACAAACTGGGATCCCTACAGCGGCAACGCACCCCCACCCCTGCCACCTCCGCGAACGGTCAGCAATACCCGGCCCCAGATGTCTTTCCCGCCTCCGCCTCCTGCCCACAACCGCCCCTCTCCATCTGGTAGTCCTTCGCCGGCCTCTTCTGCCCGTCCTAGCCCTCCACCACCTCCAACAAGGTCACCTGCACTAAGTCAGACATCGGACAGGCAAACACCTCTCTCCCCACCGCCTCCTTTGCCCAGGCGCACCGCCAGCACATCCAGTGCTAGTTCGGGCCCTCCTCCTGTTATTCGATCTACACGTCCGGGTGCTGCATCAAGGCCCAGTGAAAGGAGACATGATGATGAGGAGGATGTCGACTGGGCCAGTCTGTCTCGGGAGGACAAGGAAGTCTTCTTCTCCTGGTTGGACGAGTTCTTTTCGAAAACCTTGCATATTTCTATACCGCCTAGGTAGCGCTGAGGTATTCATCTTCATCGTAATCCGAAGATATGTGCATCTATATAGTATTATCTACTTACAACAGATGTTCCTCAGAGCGGGAGTCGAGAAGCAGTGTTGATCAACAACAACAAAGTCATCTTCGCTGAGAGCCAGCCTGCTGCGTTTCGAGGAAGGGTGTTCCCCGTCCCCCCACAGCGCTCACCATGGACACAGCCTTCAGAAAGATCGACATCGACATTTATGACGAGGACGCGATCCAAGAATCCGAGCTCTTCGAAGTCGATCCCCGCGATGCAGCCCAGGCCTTGGAGGAGGCGAAGCAAAGACAGGCCGCAGTCAGGACCGCGTTGAACAAGTACGTTTTCTGGGCATCGTTCCAGTCCTTCGCATCGAGCGCGTTGGCAGAAGCTGACTTACACCCTCTTTCTCCCGCGTGGTCTTCCGTTTTGTGTGTTTCCTTCTGACACATCTGGACTTCGTACTCTGAAGGAGTGACATCGTCGGCGCCCTCTCAACAATTCTGGAGAACCCACCATACGGTCCCCACGTCGGACAAGCAAAAGTGCGAACCCAGCCCCATGCCTTCGTATATTTCAGGCGTGCTCTGACCAGCCCCAACATCCACTTGGGACCTTCAGGATTTGACGCTGCAGACGCTGCTCACGATCCTCAACTCTACTAAATCGACAGAGATTCCCGGCGTAATCAAGGCCCTTTCTCAGGATGCACAAGACACGTTGATGAAGTTTCTCTACAAGGGCATGTCACTCCCCGGATGGGGTGATATCAGCGGCAGCGTTCTCCTGGGATGGCATGAAAAGGTAATGTGCCAATGTCTTTTGCTCAACGTAGGCAGTCATCACTGATGTTTCTTTTGGCTTCTTGGCGTCAGCTCACGGAGGTCGCGGGGACGGGTTGTATTGTAAGAACAATGACGGATCGACGGCTTGTATAATGGATCAGACAATCAAACACATCCTAATGGCTCGACATACAGATTTGATTTTCTCTAACTTAAGCATGACATAGGAATCTATTCCATATCTTCAGGTGATCAAGAGGTATACATGTCTCAAGCATAGCATTTTAGCACTAGGCCGGCGCTGTTCATACGTTTTCACCCCGGCTTCTAGCTTCAGCAAGGCTCAATTCCAGCGCGAACCGCAAGTCGCTGTCCACATCGTCGAATGCACTTGGCGATTGTCGCGGAGGAATAGGTCTATCAATATGCGCCCCAACCGATCCGGGCGACGAGGAAGACTGAAGACTGCGCGAGACCGATTTCGTCAAGGGCGTGCTCCACGCCGACGAACGCGCAGACGTCGATCTCCCAGATTGCGGCTTGCCTATCATTACAGGCGTGCGAGACGCCTCCGCCTCAGGTCGAGACCCATGAGAACCACTGCTAAGACTATTCGGCATGCCCGAGCGGCTCAATAGGCTGCTGCTGCTCAGTGCGGAACTGGGCCCCGCGGTGGAACCGATAGGCGGGAAATGGACGGCATCGGAGGAGGTTTCAACCGCTCTGGCATGTATGGCTGATCCCGTAAGGCGGCTATCGTCGTCGGCGCTGGAGGATGAGGACGAAGTAGACACCGATGGAGAGCTATCGATCTCTGCGGATATGCTGGACCGGAAATCTAGTCGACGAGGGGGAACGTCGTCTATATCTGCCTCGAAGACGCCATCATCCGTCAAGCCCGTTGAGTCGTTCGTATCGTGAGTCAAACCGTCGGCGGCAGCTTCATCACGACTGAGCATGAGAACATAGTCTATAGCCTCAGCCTCGCTCAATCCCAGATTATCTAGTGTTCGCATATGTTCTCTCGCTCTGCCATTTGCCCAGCGAGTAGATTCAGATTCCTGGTCGAGCAGCAATCGGGATTCGAATATCGTCTGGGTCATCTCCAGATGTTCTGAAAGCAAGAGAAAGATCAATGTCAGGTTACATCTACAGCACGCTGTAGTCAGATCCGTACTCATGTATTTTGCGAGTGCCCGCTTTTCTTTCTTCCTGACAGGATTGCCTGGGCTGTGCCTACTTCTTACACCGCCAGACGAGTCTTTTCGAGCCGCTTTCCAAGCTAGGATCCGATCTCCGGCACTAACGACCATAATGTCCTTCTCAGAGCCCAGTTTAATGTCGCTGATGGCCACGTTCTCCCTCGGGTCGCGCGGAAAGCCCAAATGAGCTGGGAAGCGAGTTGCGCCAACGGAAAAAGAACGGAGGTGCTCAAAGTCGAGGCCATCCCAGACATCGATGCAGCCGCGTGACGTCCCAGTGATGAGCGTCAAGTCGTTCCATGCAATCGCCGTCACAGTTGATCCGTCTTCGTACGCTTCAAACCTGCGCACCGGAAGGACGGAAGAGCGAGATGGGAGCAGAGAAGCATTCCAGTCGTACACGCTCACGCAGCCCAGGCTGTCGCCAGTGATTACAAAACTTGACTCGGCAGAAAAGACCGGAAAGAGAGAAGAGATGGGCCCAAAGGATAGGTCTCCAAACGTCGTTGTTATGGTGGTATTTTCTCCTTCCGGATTGACGCTATGCTTGAAGAAACACGGCTCATTGAAGAAATGCACGAGGATAGTGGGCACTGGCGCCGTGTGGTCGACATGGAGGGTCTCGGCGTTGCGTGAAACAGAACCAACAGATTCCTCGGCACCATTCGGGGTTGCTGGCAAGGAGACATAAGGAATCCGGGTCTCTTTCGCTAGAGAATACGTCAATCCGTCGGTGGATTGTTGGATATCCCCAACCCATATCGCCACTTCGCCGCTCTGCATGACAGTGGTTATGACACCACACGAAAGCGCAGCGGCCACTTTAATGCATGCGTCCGGAACCAGGGTCCCAGGCTTCGTCTTAGAGGTCCACAAGCATCTAATCGATTTTGCATCCCACAACTTCACTCTACCATCAAGGCTGGCAGTGACGACGTTGAGCGCGGATCCTTCGCTCCAGACGGCATCGGAGATGGCTCTATCATGTTGATCGCCCACGGAGCACTTCATGAAATCAGTGTTAGAGCGTCGGTTGGAGTCCATGGCGCGACCGGCGGTGGTTACGGCAACTTCGCCATTGCGGAAACCCCACAGCACCCTGGCGGTGCCGCCGCTTGAGGAGAGGGCGCACACAGACACGTTGGGACTGAACTCTGCGTTCGGGTTCCCGATGCCGAAGCCCGTGCGGGCACCAGAGGCGTAAAGGTAACCCTGGAGCACTTTGCCGGTGAAGGGAAAAGAGCGAGCGACGATGCCGTATTGGACGACTGATGTTAGCAGAGAAGGGCCGGGCATGATATGCATACTTGCTATAGGTGCTGGGACTGGGACATGCGTCACTGTCGGATTGCGGGACTTTTCCCATCGTCTGGCAGATGATAAGGCAGGCGAAGCAGAGGAGTAAAAAGCAGACGAACTTTCGAAGTTCATAACGAACAATGAATTCCTTCCTCCAAGAGCTCTCAGAACGTCTCAGCATAAGGCTTCTGATGCCCCCAGTCAGATCGCTTTCCGGTCCTATGCCCAGGAAATAGCACACAAAGGCTCGATGCCAGGTGTTGTCCTTTTTTACATGCTCGTTCAGGACGCCATTAACTCGGCCAAGGGATAACAAAGACGGAGGGTCGAGGTATGAAGTGATTGCTGTGAGTGTTTCTGGAGGGATGTGGAGGAGAAGGAAACCGTCTGTCTGTGTTTCATGTTGATAATTCTTGCTCTTATTCTGTGGGACTAGTGCGGGATTCTGTTTTTCTTTTTGGAGGCCTCTTGTAGTCCTATTCAGCATATAACTTGCGACAGAGAAAGCAAAGGGGTTGTAGCGCAGAAACGCGGTCTGCGATGATAACGATAGAGTCGTAGAAAGGCCCAGCTGATTCTGCGACGGCCCTTATGAATCAATCCCAAAACAGCCATCATCACGGCTCAAACGGAACCGGCTATCAGACGCTTTCTGGACACTCCACCGCTCAAATCCTGTTGAAATGAACCCGACCTTTAAGCCGGCCTCGACGGGAGTGTCTTCGAGAAGTCCTTTTCTATCGATTAAGAAGAGGAAAAGGATCTATGGAACCTCTCGAAAACTATTCGTTACTACAGGATTTTGTGAGTGTATCAGCGTCTACAGCTATAGGCCGTAACTAATGAACTCCTTGCATGATGGAAAGCGAGAGGCAAGGAGACAAACCGTTTGCCGCCGTCAGCCTCCAGGTCCTGAATCAGGAAGGAACACAAGTAGTGTCAACCTCTGAACAAAGACGTCAGCCTCGAGCTGATGTCTGTGCGTTGTTCCACTGAGGATCTATTCCGGCAATTATTCACCATATTACAATGCATTCATTTCGCTATGTAGGTCTGAATACTTTCTCATTCTTCTGCCGTCTATGATAGGGAGAAGAGAGGCAGGACGAAGAGGACGCTCGCTGCTCGCCGCCTTCAGCCTCCAGACCGTTGATTCAGTCATGGCCTCGCAATAATGTCAACCTCCAGAAGAAAATGTCAGCCTCTAGGAAATGTATAAAAGCCAGCCACCCGAACAGTTGAACCACATCGAATTCAGTCTTTCATATTATCCATTGCCTTCTCAACATCCTCAGCGTTCTCATCATGTTCACCCCAGAATTCATTCCCATCGATCTTGAAATTTTCCCGGCCATGATCATGATGCTGGTCATCTTGCCGATCAACATTGGCGGTTTTGTGCTTGAATACGCCGCCATTGTTGCTCACTTCATATCCACTCCTCTTTCCTTCATCGCCAACTCACCCGATATCCTTATCTCCTTGCTCCCTCCGACCAATGATACTGTTACGATTTCCTCAGGAATCCGCTTCATGGCCTTGGGCATGTGCCTATACTGTGCTTTTACTCAGAAACGAGAAACGATCATTCAGGCGATATTGACCAAGGTGACTTTGTCGCTTTCGACATGTGCTACTGTGCCCGACAGTCCGCTTGATCCGGAGGACTTTGTGCTTTCTCTTCCGGGTGGCCCATTCCCTGATGCGTCCATTCCATCTCCAATTGCCATGCCATCCCCTGTGACATTCTTTGCCCTGCTCGTCATTCTATTTGGAGCGATTTCTGAACCTTCGGCAATCTGCTTCGGGATCCTTGAAGCGGTATGGCGAATGAGCGTTGCTGTTCCGGTTGAGGAAGACTTTATCCCATCGATCGAAGTGTCAGAAAGAGACACGAATTTCGATGCCGGAGATGAGACGATTTGCGAAGAAGACGAAGAAGAAGAAAAGGTGAAAGTTATCTTGGAGGTTGTCCAAGCCGTTACCGAATTAGTCGACGTCGCACATGAAGATCTCGCTGTGGACACGACGGTCATTATTGAAGAAGATACAGAGAACGTTATAAAGGTAGAGTTGGACGCTGGAGAGTGTGTGGCTAGTGGCGTTGTTTGTGATGATGGTTCCAAGGTTCGTAATCTCCTTCACACTTTTTATTTTGCCTTGCGTTTCTGACATTTCACTTCAGTCATGTCCTCCGTCTTCTTTGGTTTCCGATTCCATTGAAGACTGTTCTCCTGAACTATCATCCGACACATCACCACTCCACCACACCCTAACACCCGCTCCAACTCTACCTACAGTATCTCCCGTTGCAAGCTGTTCGACCTTGACATTCTCCACTGGTGACGATTTCATTCAATTCTTGACTCGAACACAGTCTTCTTCGGACACTTCCATTGTCACTCCTATCGAGACACTCTCGCCTCGTTCTGATTTGCAAAGGACGCTCACTGGTACTGCGTTGCTTCAAGTCTGGTTCGGTCCTGACTGGACTCCTCCCAACTCGGCTCCACCTCCTGTTCGCAGCGCTGATTTCGATGCTTCAAGTGTTCCTTCCCTCTTCCCTGATGCTTCCCCTTCTTCCATGCCAGCGATCTCTGTTTCGTCTTCATCTGACGCCTCTTCTTCCTCCGACGTCTCGAACTCCGATGGCACCCTGGAGCCAGACGCGACAACGATGACGAGGAAGGAGAAGCAGAAGATGAGGTCGAAGCAGAGGTTGCAAGCTCGGAAGAAGGTATGGGCTGAGCGCAAGTCAGCTGCTCGGGCGGAGAGGCAGGCTGAGCAACAGCAGCAGCAACAACAACAACGGGAATCTTCCGTGGCCTTGTCTCCTCTCGTACGACCGACTTCCATTCCGATTTCATCTTCAAGCCCGTCCATCCTCCCCGGGCCATCTGTCGATCTGAAGTCGAAATCCAAGGCTGCTCTACCATCTTCGATTTCATTTTCGGCTTTCCTCTCACCGCGCTTCCCTTCTCCCTGCCTCATCCCGTCGCTCATTTCCCTTCCTCCTGATCAGACTGCCGCCGGCGCGACTTTCCCGCCTTCGATTTCATTCATGCTTCCCGCTTCGTCCGAGCCTCAGCCGCAGTCCAAGGCAGTCACCGGTTCCATCTCGACTCTTGTGGACGACTTTTTGGCTCGGAAGAAGTCACGAGGGAATCAGATAAGTATTCTCGGATTTTGATATTGGTGAGCTTTTTCATTTCTCTGCCTCTTCTTGACCTTCTCTGACTAGCGCTATAGTTTCTTTTCATTCTGAATACGACTGTTTCTCATAGATTCCGTGCATCGATACCATATATACGTAGACACTTAAAACGAAAAGAAAAATTTTTTGAAAAGGTTACATACAGCGAAAATAAGACTCCATTGTAATGTAGAATATTTGCTCAATATACAGTCATTTATAGTATAATTACGTTCGCCCGATTTCGGACTTTCATCTTCTGAGAGCTGCGGAATCGGAACGTTGTCTGCGCCCTTACCCTGTTCTATCATAGCCCATTTCTTGCATTCAGCCTTCAGGTTGATGAGATGTCACCGCTGCGGCGTGGTCATAATATTAAGTTCGACCTGTTTCAGTCGGGCATGGGGTCCGATTCACAATTGAATATTCAGTCCCGAACTCACTCAAAAAGCACGATGGGCCCGTTGTGAAGATAAGTTGTAAGCGCAAAAATCGTGCCGGTTGGCGACAAAAAGAACAAGAACAATCCACTTCCTTGAAAAATTCTCTCGATCTCTGATGCACGAATCCTTTTCCAGGCACTCGAGAAACATTTTCGTGCACAAAAAGAATTCTTTGATGTCATCAGCCTTGGTGTGTAAACCGCGCATAAGACGGATAGATAGTGGTGCTAAAGAAGAACGTGTTCGTCTAACTGTAGAGCATTACGTAGCTGACAAGTCGCCGACCTTTAGAGTCATGCGCATTCCGCAAACGTAGCATAGCCGTCGGTGAGTAAGGAACATTCTTGACATCACCTTCCGACATTCCGAAACCATTCGTTGGACAGTATCAGGAGAAGAGTCTTTTAACGGCACATGACCACGCCTCACTGTCGCATCCGTGGCTGAATTGCAAAGCATTACAACTCGTACGACGACGCGGCAAAAGGTTAGTGAATATTTCGCCGATTGGGTTACTTACTTTCCGTGTCCCGCAGCAACTCATTTACAGTCTCTAGTGTCCGATCATACGGGATATCGGCATCGATTGGTCCCTTGTTCCAGCGTAGACCATTCCTTGAAAGAATGTCACACATTCTTCCGCCATCTCGGACTCGCTCCCTCTATTCTTTGCCACTCTGTCTCCTTACTACTTGAAATATATTATGAGATTCGAGGTCGATTGCAATTGACGGTCGAGCCACGTTTTGTCCTAGAAACTCTTGGAAAATTGAATACCGAGTACAAGACGGAAATCTTTTTGCTCAAAACGCTTTGTTTTGGGGTCAAGCGGCAATGAAGTCCGTCGTCATACACCGCATCCTGTCCAATAGGTGCGCTACTCGGCTCGCGCTTAATGAGCGCGACCTTCCATCATTCAATGAAGGGTTTGCCTCTCCACAGCGTTAGAATGGCTTGCATGTCGCGTTTCCCGCCGCATATGACTAGCCGAGGCCAATTTGCGGCTCGTTTGATCGGGGAAGCCTGCCGTCCTCATCGCCAAAAACCAGCCCAAGAAAGTGTTCTAGATTCCCAAGCATAACGAACTGCGCCGGTTCAACGGGGACTTGTACGTCAACAACTTTCGACAATGGAAGGAAACAACACGGACGCGTCTGGCCTATTCTCTAAAGAGGCCGTAGAACCGGATCTTGCAAGTCTCGTTGCAAGTCTGCCGGCAAGTGCAATCAAACCGGGAGTTTGTCAAAGTAGCCGATGTCAGCGACAATCATAAAAGCGGCTGTACTCCATCAAACCAAGCCACCCCCAGATTCATACTGGCACTGCCTTGAATTCACAATCGACGGAATAGAATGTCAAATAATGCCGCTCACCATTCTCGCAACAGCGAAGTCTCGAGGTCTTAAACGCAGTCGGCTTCTATACGGTAGAACGTGGACAATTTTCGTTTGTGCTTCCCATATTTGCGGTTCTTCTGGAGACGTTGAACATGATGGGTACTCATCTTCGCATTGTCGAGGCCGATCGTCGCAGCTAAACAAGTTGCTTTCGTCATGCCACGATGCGGGGCTCATACTGGAATGTCTGGACATATCTCCGCCACTAGAGCACCGAGGTTCATAGAACGATGTCAAAGCCACACTTGCAGCTTCTAGCCTTTTCTATTCACAAACATTCGAAATTGCTAGAACCCGCTGAATGCCAAGCTGCATCAGTAGGGAAGATGAGAAAACTGAAATGAAAAGACGGTCCGCACCAACGTTGTGGCACTACCGTTTGCCCACAAGGAATTGGTGCTTTTTTTCCCGCAAGGCAAGGCGGAGGCACGCGACCACCTATTCATCTGTTGAGCCAAACTCTGGTTTGATGAATGGCCAGGCAATCGGGGACATCGAAACAACGTGTTCTAGCGGTCCCTATCATGAACAACGTGTTCGTCGTTCCGGCCTCCCTTCCGCAACACTGCAAACTGTGTCACAACTTTACTCCAGCGTTTCACGCACTAAATGGTAGATTACACTCAGCTCTTCCCACACCCCTGCAATGAGGCCTTTCGTTTAAAGTCCCGAGTCGATATTTCGCTGAGGACTCAAAGTCTGGAATTTCCCTCTCTTCTCTTCGTGAATTCTCAAACCTTAAATCGTTGAACGATGGCTGCTCTCGGCTCTGTTCTTGATGCATTCAGACTCAAGCCATACGACTTGGAACCCATCTTCGCCGAATGGAAGGACGGTCCAGCATTCAAAGGCGATCCGAAGAAAGATCTGCCCGTCGATGAATGGCTAGAGAAGATCAGAGCTGGCTGCGAGGAAAGGAAAATACCAGAAGAGTACTGGTACAAGGTCGCGCAACATTTCATGGGGAAGAAAGCAAAGGCAAGGTGATTAGAGAATTCAACGTCAACGAGGCGTTTCTGACAAGATATTTTAAATATTCGAAGATTTGACGAACTGAAAGCCGTGGTATCGAAAGTTCACGGTGGGAAGTATCGATGGACATGGAAGAAGTTCAAGATCGCAGTGCGAAACATGGGATGTGAGTGTCTTTGTTTTGAGAGTATTGTCGGCGCATTGAGGTACGGTTACTCCTAGGGGGTATTGACGCCAGTAAAACGGAGACCATCAAGGTCAGGAAGGAAAGCTCGGGTATTTGGTCAATGTGGCGGAGAAAGGACGATGAAAAAACAGATACGAGAACGACGGAACGTTCTCCGCCCTCACGTTCGAATTCACTCTGGAGCTTGGGGAAGTCAAGGGGCCGCGACGAGGCTTCGGTGCACGAGGAATCATCTCATTCTCGGGTGCCGTCAAGGAGAACGTCAACCGACACAGCTCATACATCAGAGCGTCCAGCCCCGACCAGATCAAATACCGACTCATTCTGGCCTCGCAGGCGCAATTCCAAGGACATCGTTGAGGACTCTTCCGCTGCCAACGCTCGCCCAGTACTTGCAAAAGCGAAGTCCCATGGAACCTTGGTCACAACAGAGAACGCGACCAGCCATGGAAGTTCCCACTCCAATGCCGATTGTACGTGCATTCCATTCATTGGTCTGGAAAGCTCCTGACTGATATTCATTTTGATTAGCTACGGCGGTCACGACTGTGACTCAGGCACCAGTGTGGCTGCTCAACGCCTGTACAGCGCTCGAGTACATTACCAGCGAACATCCCAAGGCGATGAGCGTCTTGAGCGCAATCTTGATCACGGTCGGATCCATCCCATCGATGCCCGCCATTAGTGCGGGAGCCGGAGGTGCCATCTTAGCTTCAGGAGCTGCACATGCGATGGGAGCAATAGCGGTGGGCTTAGGGCAGGCCCTGAGCACGACTATCAAGAACCAGCAGGAAGCCAACACCACAATAACGGGTCGACTGACCGAAGTCCCACAAGAGATGCACCATTAGACGGGTTAACCTTTGCCTGGGAAGGGCATAGAGTTATTAATTTATTTACTTACCAGACTTTTCGCTATGCAGCTTCCACCCTACCTCCTGTCTTCGGTCTGTACCAGTCTTCCTATCGGCTCAAGTAGCCTTCCAGTTCCGGAATCTGATCATTGTCAACAAGCGTCCCATCTACGAATAGTCCGGCTGTCGTATCCTCCATATCCAGATTAATTTTAAGGTCTGAACAGATTTTGAGGAAATCAACGGGTATCGGAGCACGTATACCGACACGGATACGCTTCTTAGACCCAGTCGGCTTGTATCTCTGCAAAAGAAAACGTAAAGAGACAGGACGGCAGGTAAGGGAATATGCATACGTAAAATGAGAGCTTCCATGCATGAAGAAACACGCGATTGGGGGGGAGTCGTATCGCTCGTAAAGAATCAGTGGGGCCTTCAGTATCATATTTCGCATCACCCAATATTGGAGCTATGGGATCTTCAGAGACGTGACGAAAAGGCTTATATGGACGAACCCACCTTTCAAGGATTGCGCCATATGTAATCGCAGCTGATGCTTGTTCCCAGTCCGCAAGCCTAGCATCACGAGTGATACAGGAGCAATGGGCTTGTGCTAGAGTATCAGGAAAAAAGCAAGTACCGTCAGAAGCCAATTTAACTCACAGATGAGTCAAGTAACCACCAGTCTGTCAACGACGGCTTTGCATTCTTCGAGTCTCTCACGGTGCCTTGCCCTTCTACATACGAAATAGGGTCATATATCGTGCCTTTCTGCCCTTTCAGATCCCGCACAAGAGCAAGATATATCTTCTCGACAGAACCCTCTTGGAATTGTCGGGACAGTTCACGCGCCATGGGCAGTGTGCGGCCCAAAATAAGGTTGCCAGTAGTCACCTGTCGATCACCGTTCGGTGAGGTTGAACATTGTTCAGCAGCAGAGGTTACAAACCTTGTCCAGGCGGTGGACCGGGTAAGGATGAGTGCTCAGCTGGAATTGGGAGCGTAGGGCTGCGTCTGGACTTTAGAATGGTTCTATATTTGTTTAAATCAGCAGTTCTTCACTTACCCTCCAATAAATCCAGCATATGGAACGACATTACCGAGCTAGTGCTACGATTGTAGCGATACGCGGCTGGATCACCTTCGTCGCTCTGCCACCGTCCCTGATGCCTGTCCATCTGGCACACCAAGCCTGGAGGCTTGTTAAGGACGAACATGCCCTTGTCATGGTAGAGTAGCAGAGACCTCAAGCCGGAAGCCTTGAGTGTCATCCGAGCTCAGAAACACTGGAAACACAGCCGATTCACAGCAGTCGAAATTTCGGACAAGAAAGGTCACGTGCTAGACCGTGGGCTAGTAAATTTCGCACGACTACGTTACAGAGCAGGCAGGCTTCATGGATCCAACTTCAGCAGTTTAATAGCTAAACCCCTCTTGAAAGAGTTCAAGTCTCTCTCATTCAAAACATTGTCGAGACTTCTGACCCATGCTGCGCCTTCTGGAATGAGCACCTACAAGCAGAATTTAAATGGGCAAAAAAATCAGAAAGGGATGTGAAGAATATGGCGCGGAATATACGTGTAAACGATAGGTGCGATGAATAACAGTAGGCGTCAGTCCGAGGGCGCGAAGCGGCGAGTGTGGGTGTCTGATTCAGCAAAAGTGAGACACTAATTACATAGGCGTCAGGCTATTATATCTCTGCACGGACCTGTTGTCCGTGTTTACTGCTCGGCTCGCCCGGCTTGCCTTCGTACTCAACACTCCCCCTCAAGCCGGCAGTCGTGTAGACGAGGGATTGATTTTATTTTAGGTTTTACGGGGATTTGTGTTTTCGCGCGATGTTCGCATGATCGGTTGGGGTTTATTGGGGTTTGTTTATACAATGCATAACCCAAGCCGATGTTGGACGTGACGTGGCCTTGGTAGAGCCTTGGTAAGTACGTCCGCTGTCATTTGCGCTGTTGGGCAGTATCTGACGTTAATTTCCCCTTCTCTTATTTTTTCTCGAATGTAGTGATTGCGGATATCGAAATGCTTCGACCGTTTATGGTACTGGGGGTTTCTCGCGATGTCGAGGGCAGACTGATTGTCTCCGAACAGGGTAAGCGCATCTTTTTGCTCAAAGCCAATTTCGTTGAACAGGTTTTTGAGCCATGTGGCTTCTCTTGCGGCATGTGCGAGTGCCATGTACTCGGCTTCCGTGGTCGAGAGGGTCACTGCAGTCTGCTTTCGAGAAGCCCATGTTATGGCACCACCACTCGCGAGAAATGCATACCCAGATATTGAAATCCGGTCATCGTCATTGGCAAAATCTGCATCCGAGTATCCGTGAAGGATGTTTCCGTCGTCTGGTGAATTTTCCGGCTTATTTCCTGAGTAACAGATCCCCATGTCTTTTGTTCCTGCTAGGTATCGCAGGACCCGCTTTGCTGCCATGAAATGGCTCATTCCCGGGTTTGCCATGAAAGATGCAAGGCGGTGTACTGCATAGGCAATATCCGGACGGGTAGCGACAGCAACATACATGAGAGATCCGACGAGCGAAGCATAGCGATTGCTTCTATTAGGTGGGTCATCCGTTTCGATTGGTTCGAGTTTTATGTGGGGATCTAATGGTGTTGTGACTCCGTTTAAGTGTCCTTGACCGTACTTTTGTATCAAGGCATCTATATACTGAGTCTGTTTTATTTTGAGTGTTTTGCGCTCGCGATCGCGTTCAATTTCGATCCCAACAATTTTTGCTGGATCACCCAGATCTGTTATATCAAATATTTTGCAGAGCTCGGCCTTGAGTTCTTCCATCAAGCTTGAGTCGCTCGTGAAGAGTAGTAAGTCATCGACCCATACAGTTATAATCTCGATTGTTTTATTAACGCGTCGTGTATAGACGCATGGGTCTGCTTGGCATCGGCGAAATCCCTTTTCTTGGACGCGCCGATTGAACTCTTCATTCCATTCTCGACCTGATTGCTTTAGCCCATATAGTGTCTTCTTTAAACGACACATTCGGCCTGTTCTGTCATTATAACCCTCAGGTTGTGTCATATAGATGTATTCTTTAAGGATTCCGTTGAGGTAAGCTCCTTTTACATCCATTTGCTGTATCTCCCAGTCTTGAGAAACAGCTATGGCAAGAATAGCTCGAATTGACTCGAGTCTTACGACGGGTGCGAATGTTTCGTTATAGTCTGTTCCTGGTTGCTGAGAGAACCCTTTCGCAACTAGGCGTGCTTTGTATTTTAATATTGCTCCGTCTTTGCCTCGTTTTTTCACAAAGACCCATTTATTTGTGACGGGCTTTCTATCCTTGGGTAGATCATCTAATTCCCAAGTGCCCATATCCTCGAGCTGTTTTAGCTCAGCTTGAACGGCCTTTTCCCATTCAGGCCATTCTGGTGAGTCTTTTGCTTCTTTTAATGTTTTAGGGTCTTCGTTACTAATATCGGTCTCGCTCATAGCCAAATAGACCCTTTCTGCAGACGTGATCCGATTTTCATCGTAATCGTCATCATCAACAGCTGCTAATGCCTCATTTAGACGGGCATAATTTGGGTGAGTCCTTGGTCTTTTGCTCTGACGAGGATTTTGCTCATTATATTCATCCTCTATTAGTTTTCTCTTTCTTTTGTTTGCTGGTTTGGGTTCAGCTTTCCCTTCATCGTGTTCTTCTTCATCTGATATTATGATATCAGGTAGTCCAGATATTATATTCTTGGACAGTTTTTCAGAGTGCGGTGTGTTCTCTGATGACTCCCCCTCACACCGAACACGGGATAATTTAGGGAATTTATAGTTGCGAGACACTTTTATATGGTGCGTCGTCGTATCATAATATTTTACTGCTTTAGGCCCGTCCTCATAACCTATAAATATTTGTTTTTCTGCACGAGATGCTAATTTTGGTTTATATTTAGCCTCTTTATAGATCCATACGGGCGTTCCGAATTCTTGGAGATGGGCAATATTAGGCTTTTTGCCTGACCACATCTCCTCAGGGGTTTTATCTAATGTCCTCGTATGGGCACGATTTCTCAGATATGCAGCGTGAACAAGGGCTTCTGTCCACAGCATGTTTGGGACATGTTGTTCGAACATCATCGCTCGCATTAATTCTTCGAGTGTTCTGTTCATTCTTTCCGCGACTCCGTTTTGATGTGGATTATGTGGTGCCGTAAGTTGGACTTCAATACCCTTTTCGTGGCACCAATCCATTAAATTTTTATTTAGATATTCTTTGCCATTGTCGGCACGGAGTGCTTTTGGTGTTTTTCCACATTGACGTTCAATATATGTGAGAAATTGTTTTATTTTCTCGGCAGCATCTGGTTTCTTCTTTAGGAATGATAATGTGCATCATCGAGAACAGTCATCAATGTATGTGATAGCGTAGCGGAGTCCACCAGGTCCTAATGTTTTTGATGGTTCCATTAGGTCAGTGTGTATTATTTCTCCTGGTATTTTTGAGTGACAATCTGCCTCTTTTGGATAGGGATTGCGAGTCTGTTTTGCTCGATGGCAAGATTCGCAATCAAAGTCTGGGGAATTATTGTCAATATCGAAACCCTCTACGCTATTCGCATTATATAACCGTTTGAGCCCTTTTAGTGCAACATGTCCGTATCGCTTATGCCAGGTGAGCCAGTCATTATCTAATTCACCTGCGTGCATAACCTTTTCTGGTTTATAGATCTCAATATCTCGTAGATGATATAGTGAGCCAATGAGGTCTGCAACAGCAAATGTCTCGCCTCTTTTATTGACAAGTCTCATCTGTTGGGAGCCAATTTCTCCGCGTCCGTTATTGAGATCCAGTTTCCCTATGGAAACGAGGTTATTATCTGCTGTAGGGACATGTAATGCACCATTTAATTTTATAATATGAGTTTTTCGGTCAACCTTACTCCGTAAATATACATCGCCCCTTCCGAGAGCCTTTGTTTTTCCTCCAACACCAGTCACTCCTTTGCTTGTGAGTGGCTTGTACGTGCTAAAGGCTTCTCGGTTATTTATAATATGGGACGTGGTTGCTGTGTCAGCTAACCAGGAGTAAAAGGAAACAGAAAATTGATTAGTATCGTCAACATTCATGTTTACATCATTAGTAGAGAATGCGACTTCTTCGTCTTCGTCTGCATCCCGGGCAACATTCACCTTTTCCTTCCCCTTGCCTTGACTTTTTCCTTTACCTTTCCCCTTATACTTCGGTCCTCCTGGAGCACGGCAATCTCTTTTTAGATGACCAAAGCGTCCGCAATTGTCACACTTGGGTTTCCCCTTGTGATAGCAGTTTTCGGTCTTGTGGTTAGTTTTGCCACAGATGCCGCATTTGTTTTCTACGCTCGCATCAGGTTTCTTAGCTTCGACCTTTCGTCGTTTGCCTTCACCCGATACCTCAACGCGGTATGCAGATTCACCTCTCTTCATCTCTTGTTCCCGACGACGTTTGTATTCGTCTTTGATGAGAGAGATGAGCTCATCCGTAGTTCGCGCAGAAGGTCCTCCAGAGGCTCCGGCTTGTGTACCGGTAAGCGCTGAGACGTAGTGGTCCCAGTCCTTTGGGAGTGAGGTGGTAATAATGGATTGAAAGTCGTCATCGTCGATAGGTGCCCCCATCTGAGTGAGCTCGTTTCGCATTTCTTTGAGCTCGCGAATGTGTTCGGGATGTTGGCATCCGGTGCCGCATAGTGGCTATATAGTTGGCGCCTTGCAGAGATGACGGATGGCTTACCTCGAGTCTCATGCGCATTTTTTAATGTCTTCCACATTTCCGCGGCTGATCGCATCCCTTCAACGTGGACAAATTCCCCGTTAGTGATGCTGTTAGTGATCAAGGTGCGCGCGGCAGAATTTTTCTCCTCCCAGGAGTTGGTCATAGCTTCGTTCCCAACGGGCTTGAGCTCGGTGCCCATGGCGACATCGTACACCTTAAACGAGTCAAACAGGTTAATGATGCGGTTTTTCCACGCAACCCAATTAGTCTCGTTCAACGGTGGATCAGCCTTGCAACGGGCAACAGCCGTCTGATTAATCCCGCTGGTGAGAGCCATAGGCATGGGAGTAGGTGCCTGTGGAGCAGTCGCGCTTAGAGTCTCGGGTGTCTGGAGTGGAGTGGTAGCCATGGTAGTGGCACAGTTTTGATAACGTGCGAGAAAGTGCTGAATTGGACAGTAACAGTGGTAACTCGCCTAAAATAGAGCAACGGGGCCCATGACCTGAAGAATATGGCGCGGAATATACGTGTAAACGATAGGTGCGATGAATAACAGTAGGCGTCAGTCCGAGGGCGCGAAGCGGCGAGTGTGGGTGTCTGATTCAGCAAAAGTGAGACACTAATTACATAGGCGTCAGGCTATTATATCTCTGCACGGACCTGTTGTCCGTGTTTACTGCTCGGCTCGCCCGGCTTGCCTTCGTACTCAACAGGATGTCATCGCCTACTCACAAAAGGATAGTCAACGGAGTACAGGATGCGGTCGATCCCAATTTCATCTATATGGAATTTCAACAGCGACGTTGCAAAATTTCCCGATGAGGTTTCAAATAGATTTGTACGCCAATATGAAGACGCGTTTCGGAGCATGACCAGTTGCCCTGTTGGTCGCTGTCGTTCCAATTCTGTGGATAAAATAGATCCAGAATATACGTGGTAAAGCGCATGCGCTCGATTATGACTTACGCTCATCGATTCTGAACAAGTCCGACGGAAGTCGTTCGCCAAGATGGCCAACAATGATCTTCAAATTCGGGAAACGACTGTCAAAAATCAGTGGGTTTTCCCCAGTAACAGGGCAGCGCATTACTCAAAGACCCCATTCGTGCATAGACTAATTGTCAATTATAATCATGATTAACGGTGGATACACCATCTACAGAAGTTTAGCTTACCCCAAGATGTGGTTTGAGAGTGTTACCGCATATTCTTCAGAGGGGCCTTTTATGGACGGCGCATGCTGGTACATCAACGCAGAGATCTGAGCAATATTTCCTCTTGGGTGAAAGTATATTGGGACGTCCAACTCCGTCACTGTCTGCCAAAACTCATCATACTGGGGCTGGTCGTAGTACAGAAGGGTAGCTTTGCAACCCCTTTCAGCCTCTACAGCTTGGCAAAGAAGACGCACGTACTATTGTCAGGTCCGGATTGCTGATAATCGTTCAGCATGGCTCCTGTAGACAAAGTCTAGGGTATGAAAGCCTTTTCTTGACGCCCTGCCACTGACCTAGCATGCCAAGCTCGTTGACGGCCCGACGCAATTCTTGCGATGCCACCGTAGCATTGTGCATAGAGAGCGATGCGAATCCCCCAAACCGAGCCGTATTATTTGCAATGGCCGCTGCCATCTGATTGTTCACATTGACAGCCAATGCCGCAGCTTCTTCCGGATCAGATACACCTTGGACGCATGGCGTGGAACAAGACAACACCATCTAACAGCGAGACAGCTTAGTGCGAAGGTGTCAAGGCAGTTCAACAAACATACGAAATCAATATCGTTCTCATCCATCAAGCTGAGCCGTCGATTATGAACATCCGTGAAACTAGCTTTAAAATCGACAAGAGATTCCCCTAGCGCGTCATCATCAGAGCATGCCCAGGAAAGGTTGTTTATACGATACCCAATGGAGGGATGGCTCTGCACGATACTCTTGAGCAGGAAGATAAGCACTACAGCACAGAGAGGTAAGCCTACGTTATAGTGCCCAGAAGCTCTGGGATTGTCCACGCTTCCTCTATCGCAATTGTGCCAGTCCCGGAATTTCGCCAGGCTCTCCCTTGAGTCCCTGACGTGCAAATGAGTAGCTCTAAGACAATGAGCGAAAGCGTCCGCATGTGTAAGTCCGTCAGCGCGTTTCGTTCGTCGGAAGAGCAACTGTCGAAATGAATGCGCTTGTTATACCCTTCTGCAGCAGTCTGCCATCGGCCTTTCGCGATGTATTATTAGCGTCGATGTGAGGTCAGAACCTTATATCCTGAAGGCGGTCAGAGAGCGGAGATGAGAGTGCATGACTGCTCCGGTTGGGCTTTCGGGGCATTATCGTTCCTGGGCCGCTGGTCTACGTCGCAAGATCGTCGACACCTGAACATTCATATGACTGAAGAGAACTTCTTACTTTTCTCGAAGAGATATCTTGGTCGAAATCCTGTCGTACGATTCTCACCACACACAGCACCCGGCTGAACATGAGAACGTCCAGCTCCCACAGAGGCATATGACACGCCACTGTGAGAGGCAGGGATAATCTTTAGGCTCAATTGCAAACCGATTCAATATCTTCGGATTGGCGCGGTTGATGGCCTATTCGATAATCCCCTCGAGGAGACAGTGTCGGCTAATTCCAGGCAGGATTGAAGAGAAGGATTCGAGAGTGAACAGGCACACCCGTTGGGTTTGCTTTGGGAACAACGTCCAAGTCGCAACACCAAAAGCAATCGCAGCAATCGTGAATTATACTCATAGTTATGACATTGTAAGGAAGGAACAGTTTCCATGCTTCTATGAAAATTTTTCTGTGACTGGATGTGTCAGCGTATTCGTCAGGGCAATTGAAGGGGAAAGCGGCGAAAAGAGAAGAAGGGTCAGTAACTCGATGACTCTCAACAAGCACCTCTGCCCGCCTCCTCGATTTGTACACGTGAGGAGACTTTGGTGTGGGCAAAGTTGCATTCGTGTCCGCCCATCGAAAGAAAATCTCATCACAAAAAAATAGATGCAAAGGAACAGACATCAAACAGGAACTCACTCGGTCTGGCAATGACAGTATGGAAAAAAGACCTATAGTATGACGTTTTAGTTTAATCCTCAAGAAAAGCGGTTAAAAAAATAAAATAGGTGTTCAGACAAGGCTGAAATCGATAGAAGTTTCCACACAGATAGTTCGGAATGTGGTAAAGTATGGTTTGAAAATTAATCATCACTGTCCTTCTAGGACTGGTACGCGAAGTATTCAAAGGAGCAGCACTCACAAATGTCGACAACAGGTGCGTAGAGTGAAAACAGGACAGCGGAAGAAAAAAAGAGGCAGTCACTATTTAACACTGGCTGACATAAGCCACACATTCTAACTCCGACATATGATAAGTAAGATTAGATTAGATAGATCTTCTACCTACTTCGTGAAAGTTCCTGCTGAATCTCCATCCGTATAAGCCTGATTTCCCGACGCTTCGCTCTGCACAGAGAAAAATAATTCGGCATGCAGTCTTTGCTACGATGGTCAATCGAACACAGCGACTCGCGGTCTCAGCCTCCGAACCCGCAATCGGCCAAAGACCTGGATCCCGGGATAATTGACATGATACTTGGGAAACCGGATTCGGAACAGATGAAAGAGGACATGGCTGTCGCTGTTGACACTAAGCGCAGCGATGATGAGAGGGTTCAGGCCTTGGATCATCTGGAAATGGTATGCTCTCATCAACGTTGTGTCCCTCTCTTGCTCGGTATTTACGTGGATAGTAATTTCTGATACCTTTCACAGCTAATTGAATCAATTGACAATGCCAACGGTAAGCTTTCTTATTTCAACATCGGTTCAACTCTGAACTGGAAGTTTAGACCTCGAAAAGCTGGAACTGTGGGAGCCGCTACATTCCCTGCTAACATCGGATGATTCCACCGATGCCATAAAAGTTCAAGTCCTGTGGGTTATCGGAACAGCCCTGCAGAACAATCCCTCTGCCCAGGACGCGGTGAGTCCTCCTGCTGATAATCCTCGATGCCAATGCCAATTTGATGAATATATAGTACCTCAGGTTAAACCCTCTGTCGACAATTGTTTCCTGCTTGTCGCCATCCAGCTCACCATCATCCCTTCAAATCCGTTCAAAAGCTATATACACCTTGTCGGGGCTTCTGAAGCACAATGCCCCGGCCGTGAAAGAATTGGGTGGCGCTGACGTCGATGGCTGGGCCAGATTGAAAGAGGCTCTGCAAGGTCAGCAAAAACTATCATTTCATATCGACATTCTCTTGCTAATATGACTTAGATCCAGAGATATCTGTCCGTCGCAAAACGGTGTTCCTTCTTAACACACTTCTGCTACCCGCATCGGCGTCACTCCCTTCCTCCTCTGAAACAAACGTCCCAATGCACACACCAAGTAGTTCAAGCCCCATCTTTGCCAACTCGCACGCGGCGCACCAGCACGATCCATCACGGGCATCAACATCCCAGCTGACATTGGACGCGTTCCGGACGCAAGACATATTGGACGTTGTGATCTCCGCGATTACAAATCCTGTGCCGTATGGGCCGGATGGTGAAATGACCGATGTGGACCTTGATTTCGAGGATAAGAGCATCAGGTTCGCAGCTCAATGTTATTTTCTCTGTGGTTTCTCACTCATCGAGTACCATGTAAAAGGCTCCTCCATACTTACCTCGTGCCATGTAGCGGCCAGCTTTCCCAGGAACAGAAGGACACATTGAAGAACTGGTTCCAAGAAATCGCTGACAGAGAGCGGCCGGATTATGGTCTTGGGGAAAAATGGAGCTTAGATGAGGCGGAGATCAAGACGTTGGTGGAACATGTAAATATGTGAATTAAGTCTGTCGCTCGGCGTTCAATGCGCTCAGGTGACCGTGTTTTCAAAGCTTGAGATCATATTTGTGTACTATACGAAAGATCCTAGTAATCAGAAATACCAAAGAACAAACTTCATGACTTCTGCCGGTTCATCGAGAGAAGTAACAGGTGTTCAACGGATGAGGACACTTTCGGGAGGTCCGAGGTAACTTGGTTGGACTCCACCGGTATCTGTCACATATCATGAATCGCAATATTCGAAGGGCACAACGAGGCGCACTCACTAATGACTATTTTCTGGACGACCACCGCAGGCTCAATCATTGCGATCTAGTAACATTGACGTTAGGCGCGTGAACAGCCCGGGGAAGTGCGATCACTGGGTTTACCTTGAGGACGTGCTTTCCTGTGCCTACTCCTTGGAATGTCATAGGGACACTGATGATGCTGTTCGCGACGAAACCGTCCACACCGTTCCATGCATTAGGCAGACTACCCGGGGGAGCAGCCGGGAAGAAATGAGAGGTCTGCCAAGGCAAGTTGTCGATCTGTACAGCAAAGGCCAATGGCCTGTCCAACTCCCCAGAGTTGAAGGATGGCGAGACATAGGTGGTCACGGTGAGATTCTTTCCGCTGTCACTCAAAGTGTTGAAGTTAAAGAAGTCATACTCGCTGTGTTGGGTTTTGGTGAGGGGCAGGATAGAAGAGCAGCCAGTTGTGCGACGACTTACAGCGTTGGACCAGCTCCTGCGGTGAAGTTTTGCTCGTTGTTGCCGAGTCGAGGCCAAGGTGTAACACCTGAAAGCGTTCGGCCGTAGCCTGGGAGTTCTTTCCAAGCTACACCGGCTACGGCGTTGTTTCTAGATGCATGGGCGGCCTCGATGGAGATACCGCCATCACCCTCGACAAACCCTGTCCCGATCGGCATTATTAGTCGAAGTCAAAGCGAGCCACACCTAAAAGAAGACGTACCTTTAAAATCGGCGGGGACAGTGTTCTTTTGTGCAATGAACGTCACTCCGAATGTTTGAGAGGGTTGATTTTCCGGCGTTGCTTTGAACGTAATCGTCGCCGTGTTTGCACCAGAAGAGAGGCTGTTCCAGTCCTTCACGCTGGCAAAAACGCGTTGTTCCGGAGATTTGGGGAGACGGAACCCGATGTCGGAGAAAGCTGCAACCATGGAACGCTGGTTGACACCGTGAACGTGAACGGGGTTGGCCCTCCGGCTCCGACGTCGATGTAGCGACTTTGGGAAGGCACAAAGGGATCCAAGGTGATAGATGGTGGAGGACAGCTGAATCCTTGCGCACACTGATTTGGATTGTCACCCGGCCTTAAAAAAGAAGAATGAAGATGGAAAACAGCCTCACAGGCAAAATCAGTTTACCAAGCTCCCAGCGTGCCTTCGGGCACAATTCTCATCACGCCTGCCAAGACTTGCTTTCTGGTCTGAACGCGATTAACAGCTGGCATGCTGGTAGAGGTATATGAGTGAGTGAAATTAACGAGAATTAACGTTTTCTGACGCGTTAGTCATTGGTTGTTGCCAGTAATAATATCCAATATCTGTTAAATTGCCAGATGAAGTGATAAGCAGCTAGAGATTTAATGACTCACGCGTTTGGTCCATCATACTAAGGGAGAGTTAGTGAGTCGAGGACTTGGAACATTCAGGATTTGGCGTACTGATCCCATTTACCTGGACTGCCGTCAATTTAGTTGCGCAATCTAGAGCCAAGATTCTTACCCCCGAGTAGAGTGTGATATTGAGTTTCCAGATCGAAATCGTGTTCGAATAGTTGTTCCACTTGGTCTGCAAGCACATTTGCGCTCAACTAGATATATTTATATCGGTTAATCAATGGATCCAGAGCTCCAATTGCGAGATGGAGAGCATACCCTAGCTTGCGAAGCTCGCATATTGTTCATTCCAGCAGCAACAAACTGGGGGTCGTGAACTGAGTTCTCCTCTGAAGCTTGGAACGGACCTACCATGGTACCCAAGTTCGTACTGGCCAAAACGGGGTGGTGTACAAGCTGGAAGAAAGCCGGCTTCATTTCCGCTGAAAGACTGTCGTATATCTTCGTCGAGGCGTCTTGTAGGGTTGCCCACTGAGCTAGGACAGTATCTGCTCTGTTGAAAGAGGAAGCGCGTCGTAAGGAAAAGAGGATAACGCACAAAAGCAAACATACTCGCGATAGTTGATCAAACTATAGGTCGTTGGACTCAGAAGCTCAGGCTTCCTCCTCGCGTTGAATCGAGTCAGGTTCCCAATAATCTCAGCGACTGTGCCAGCAACTGAGGGAGAGACATCAAACTCCCGTTGCGCCCAACTGGTGAGGAACACATTGAGGTTATCCGGGTTGAAACGCGTAGAGTTCCAACCGAGAGTAAGGAAAAACTCGGTTTCGCGTTCATAAGGCTTCAGGTCACCAACATTGAGAATCCAGAGTCGTGTAGCATTGCGATCGACGGCAATCGACATTTGCTCGTAAATCTGAGTTATTTGTGAATGACAGCCAGGAACTCGACAAACTGCGCTGCTGACCTTAGATATCTGGCTAGACTGAACTATGCATAAGTGTTGCTCCCTGACTAGACTAGATTTCTACATACCACAATCCATTTGTAGTCCCTGGGATCGCCAACCTGCCGTACGTGTGCGTTAATCTAGTGGACCAAAATAAACACGTATACGACACTGACGTAGTCAACCTAGTGGACTGATTAGATCGAAAATGGATCAAACACAGAATAGTCACGTACATGATAGTATACTCCTGCACCTCCCGTTCTGTTTCGTTCGGAGAAGGTGGGGAATCGACGAACGTTACCCCAGCTGGCTAGAAGTGAGAAAAAAAGTAAAGAGGAGAATGACCGGCATCGTACTTATCGTCCGACCAGAGGAGCGTGACGTAGTCTGGAACGGTCATCCCGGCATCATAGTATCCTTCTACCTCTTTATCTGCGTCGAGGTGAATAGACGCGTTCGGTCAAACTCAACAATAAGTTCCTACAGAGTGTCCAGATTTGCGGAATACTTTCAATGTTATTGCCATAAACGCTTTTGAGTATGTTTGTCTGATCGGCGATGACTTGTTCAAGCAATTCAATGTTGGTCGTTTCCGACAGGGCACTAGCCGAGGCAACAAGAACAAAAATCAGGAAGAAGAATGCAGGAATTCGATGTCGGACTTACGGTCTCCGAAACCTCTCATGCCCAGTGTGTACACAGACTCGAATGGGCGAGCCGCTTGGTACCGTCGAGCCAATACTGCTTGATGTTGTCTGCGTTTGTGACGTAATTCCAATCTCCCTTTCCAACCAACGAGAATTCATTCGGTGTCGACCGCATCATCGGCTCTTGGTGGCTGATAGTACTCAGTTATCACAATAAAGCTTGGAGCCATCCTCCGAGCTCACCTGGTACCCATGGCGATGCCATACATGTCCGCCAGGAATTGATTCTGAGGATCGTCAAGAGCGAAAGCGCTTCGGGATTGAGAATAACCTATATTTAGCAGCTCGGATGCATGCATAACTCACCTCCCCCACATCGCTAGACGCGGTTTAGGGTCAATTCTGCTGACTTAATGAGCAGAAAGAACACATGCCTGGCCATAGATAGTTCGCCTTCAAACGGAGCATCAATTCGAATCTAAAGCAACCTCGTCAACGACAATGCGAAACCAATTCTGACTTGGATACTTACAGTTTGGTATAGAAAAGGTGATTGAACGGAGAACCCAGAGGTGACGTCGTCGTGCCATTAGTGAACTTCTCCGCAGCCCAGTTCTGCAAGGCGGGCTGTTCGTCGTTGAGGAATATGCCTCTATACTTGACAGTCGGAGAGCCATGTGAGCAGCCGCTCGAGGACACGAACAGCTCGCTGTGCTTCGTCGTCGGTACGTCGGCCCACCTATAATTAAACAAGAGAAACGGGTCAGCAGACGCGCCACCATGTGAACGATTGACGCGTTCGCCCGGGAAGAACCGTTCACACGCGGAGAAAGGAATCTTGAGTTCACCAATACCAAGGAGAAACACCTGAAGCAGGTTGTGGAGCATCGAACGTCCTATTATTGTGCGGAAATCAAGCCGAATCAAAGTCCTTACCAAACTGCTCCGAATGATCATAGAGCGCATATATCGTGCCTCGCTTATCGGCACCGACGATGATATACGCACTGTCGATGCCTGGCAAAGGGTTCTTGACCTGCCTTGTGATGAATGCTTCCCACTTTCCCTGGATCGAAGACACGTCTAGCCGAGTGTTGTTCACGACTTGGGATATCAGCGACGACTTTCCGAGCGTGCCGACGATGATCACCCCACCCGCCGACGGCGACGGACGCGCAGACGAAGTGAAGTTGGCGAGGGAGGGCTTTACGCCGGTGACCCTCTGAATATCGGCGACAAAGTCCGACGCCGCGAGCTGGACGCCGGGCCATTCGTCGGCTGATATGAGAACAGGAGACGCTTTGCCTCCGCCGACGATGGGAAAACTCGACGAAGAAGACGCGAAACTGACGCAGGTGTCTTGCCCGATCGCATGCGCCTCGCGCAGAAGCAGCGCGAAACCGAGGACAAACCAACGCCCGAGCATTTTGTTTCCTTGCCGACTTCCTCCTGAGAAGCGAAGGGATGGTATTGCGAGTAGGCGAGAGCAGCCCGCATTGGAGCATTCCTTCAGAGATTTATATCTCTTTTGCGAACACCACGACATGAGGTCACGAGGAGACTGGTTCGCGATACTGTTCCGCCATCATTCGTGAATTGTGGAGAAACTTCGGCGCAATGGGGAATCAATGGGCGGCTCCTAAGCGGGGAATACATAGTTAGCAATTGCTCGCGCGTATTGGCGAAAGGGATAATCTCTTTACGCGCTGAATTCGGGAGAAAAGTCGACACCATACCCTCCTCAGTCTTTAGCAAATCTTCCGGACCCTATAGCGTCAAATCGCCAGTAGAAAAGGTGCGGAAGTCGACTTTGTTGAGCATGCTGAGGCTGGAACAGGGACGAAAAGGCCTATCGTCCATTAAATGTCTGATCATACAAGTACACGGATGAAAATGCTATAAAACGGGGTATATATATCACTCAAATCGAATAGTCAGGACACAAACGGCAAGAGGAAAACATGGGTGACTTACTTCAAGTCCGTCACCCTCCAAACGATCGGACAACTCATAGTTCATTCATGTTAGATATTCTCCCGATACAACTTATCGTGGTAGCCGTCCAACGTTCGCAAGAGGCGTATCCTGCGATGTCGGATGGCCTTCGTCCTCCTCGTCATCGTCTTCAATGAACTCTCTAGCTGGCGGCCCATCGTCTTCGCTCAACCGTATCCGTCCCGTATCTGACGTTGCGAAGGGTTTGAGCCTTGGCATCCACGGGGACCAACGTCAAGAATAGAGCTCAAAAACCCACGTAATGAAACGCACCGATATTCCGTTACCATTCTCTTGAGCGCGTCTGCACGTTTCCAGATCAGAAAAAGCGCACACATTGTGCATGTCGTCAGCAGCACGATCAGGACCATATTGCCTATCGGCTGTGGCTTCTCAGACTCTTTGGGAGCTGTTTCGGAGGGTGCAGTAGAACGACATATGCGAACGTGAACTATGCATGAGCGTGCATCCGGGGAAGAAAGAAGTTCAAAGAGCGGACGACTGACTTCCTGGCGTTGTCGGAGGCATCTCGTCTTTTTTTTGTTTTCAGCCGGAACGAGGTCAGCGTGGAGGATGAAAGAGGGAAGATCGGACGCCGTTTGGCGTTGTCAGTGTCACACCAGAGTGTTGTGCCCGTCAAAGCTGGTCGCTTTCAGCAAGGAAGATCGCGTTGGAGTCACGGGACATCCAAATTGGGATGGAATAAGTATTTCAACCTCCGCTAGCCGAGAAAGGTTGCCGATGAAATCTCCGCTCGGGATGGGTCCAAGCCATTGCAATCCTCACGGCGAACCTCGCTCATACCAGCGAAAGCGCCAATTGTGCTCATTCAACGTCCAACCTCCAGAGACCTCACATGGGGAGGTAGTACGGGGCTCCTTAGCATCGTTCCAATGATGGTGATGGTGACGATTCTCCGCACGTCACTCTCATTGTCATGCCTTTGCTTATAAAAACCAGTATCTTCACACCAAAGTCGATGGTCCTCTATGCCATCAAGCTCTTCCATTAGTCGCTGGTAGGAGAGGATATGAACTCGTATTATCAAGAACCGCACGATGAACCTGTCTAGTACGTAGATTTCCACAGTTCATTTATTCTGAAAGTTGATCTAACCAGGTATGCAGTGTAGGTTGGTTGATCCCACAATCCGGGGTTGCTGCAAACAGATGAACTGACGGCCGAAATGCAGATCTCTGCCTAGGCTTTGCGAACTTTTGGTGCGTCCGCAGCTCGCTCTTTAACAAGCACTTGACAGAGCCTTTTCTGCTGCCTAGCTACTCCATCTTCCTCGCATACCTGCTTCACCCTAACGCGAGCTCCGTGGGTCACAGCGACACTTTCAGCGCGTACGTCACCTTCCTCGGCGCGTGCGTGAACCTCGCGGCCATCTACTTGCGCCGGGAAGAGCTCAGCGGCACCGCGGCCGACGTGGGCGTGACGACGTGCCACTTTCTCGCAGCGTGCGTGCATGCGTTCACATGCCGGCTCAGCTTTGCGGGCCATAGCCGCGGTCGCGGGAGGGCGAGCGATGATGGCGAGGGGGCTGCTACGCTGTTGCCTGGGTCCGGCGTCGTACGGCTGTTCTATGATGGAGGACGGAGAGACGACTGGGTGAGGAAGACGCCTTTGACGGCGAGAGAACGGCGCTTGGTCAATATGGAGAAGGACAGGCAGCTGTGATTGCTCTTGGTGGCATATGAGGCAGGACTAGCGCTCTTTCGGCACGGCGTGTTCAACGTGCATACGAACTCGAAGAGCATGTTGAAAGAACTCACCATGCATATGCTATGCTCCTCGCAATTACATCTCTCTGATATAAAGCATGACGTGGGACGTTGATGAATAGCTTGTCTCTTTTCTTGTTAAGTACAAGTATAAGTATAGTACATGTCTGCCATCGCTATTATCCCTTGGCCGCTCTCGTTTTACCTTCCACCCATATCCACAGGTCTGGACAGACGAAAAATGAACTGGCTAGATGCAAGCATTCTGTGAGTTTCCAATAATATCGTCTCTGGACACATTCCTCATGCACTTGGCCCGCTTCAGTAAGTGCCTGCCATCTCACGCCCCATCCAATGTGACACCGGCCGTCCTGGGCCTGGTGAACGTTGGGTAAGCTCAGAACGCTCCAGATATGCATATGTGCCTCGACTGGAGCCAAAAATAACCTTAATATCTCTTTGAAGCTACGCCGTTTTCTGCATCGTCGAGAGTGTACGCGGCAGCGACGGGAGCGAACCAGATATCTTCGGGGCCTGGCTGATCTTCCTCGCCGGCTGCGTCAACCTCACTACGGCCTACGTGCGGTGGAACGAGTTCGGGCTGGGCGAGCTGCCGCTGACGGCATGCCTTTTAACGGCTGGCTGTGTCAATCTGGTTACGGCGCGGATTGTATGGATAAGGAGTCGGCGTCGCACGGGTAACAGCAAGCTGGACAAGAGGAGCAGTGGAGTCATACCTGTGCTGCCATCTACCGTGTGTCCGACGAGCTGCGAGCGGGCATCGCGTGAAGCCAAGACGGCCGTTCGGTTCTCGACTTTGACGAAGACTGACAGCATCGCAACGGAGCAGAGTTGACAAATGTTGAAATGGTGGGTATTCCTCGGAACGAGCAAAGTTTACAGTGAATCGACTGAGCACGTTGGACCGTGCTAATGGTGTCTACGGTTGAAGGGAGATAAGCAGTGGCGTAGGCACGTTTGATGCTTCTTGGCTACGCCTTTCTCGGAGTCGGAGTCGAGTCATATACCAAGTCTTTGAAAGCAAAATAAAAATAAGAAAATTCAGAACCAAGTCGATCCGAATGCGTTTGGACGGACATCGTGATTTTTGGGGGTGAGCGGAGGCCCGTGGGGGTGGCAGAAAGAAAAAACGCAAAATATGTTGGACCAGAACAGGAAAGGCAATGACAAAATCATGAAATAATCAATCTCCGATAAGAAGATTATCAACGCTATATAACCTCCGCCCGATTTCTTCCACTCATCACATATACATCCACTCACTAGAACACCATGGTGAGCACAATCTCTCCCTTTCGTCGTTCATCGTCTCATCGATGCCGCTGTTTGTAGGTAAAAGTCGGCATAACGGGTAAGTCACTGCTCACTCCTCGACTGCTCCATCTTCAAGGAAGTAATCCCTCTCTTTAATTCTGCAGTTTCGGTACGCGTTTGTTACTTTGACTAGAGATCCAGGCAACTAAACTCCATGCAGGTCGCATTGGCCGTATTGTCCTTCGAAATGCCCTCACGATGCAAGGCATCGAAGTCGTCGCCGTGAACGAGTCAGTACATTCTCTTTCTACCATCTAACCGAATCTAACCACG
>SJRY01000093.1:0-31094 GCA_011319805.1 Macrocybe gigantea | reverse complement strand
AATATGTCTGGGCCATTCTGACTCAAGTGTCTTGGCCATTGTACAGTACCGTAATCGTGATGTAACTGCCCGAGAAGAACACAACTAACTCGCTTGAAGTTAGTATCAATGATCTACATCATTACAGAAAGAAAAGACACCAAGATCAGGGAGCACTTAACGGTGAGCACGTAACTACAACCGTACGGCACTAGAGTTAGGTTCGAGTTCCAAGGGGGCATTTAATGCCCGGATCATATGTGAGCTTCTGATTTCCACGCTGGAGTACCGGAGGATGCGTGACTGCGAACGGCGCACGAGTACACGGGGCCCAGTCATCCATTTAGCTTCCTCCCACTAATCTCGAATGCCAACAGCACGTACTGAAAGCACATCCCTGGCCAACCTCAGAATCCGTGAGGCCAGCCTGTTAAGCACCGGTGTGATCCTTTCCGCTGGAGCAATCGTCCGAGGGTACGCTCCCAAACAGCGTCATGGGAGCATTTCAGTGATTATACTTCTCCTTTTGTTGCACGAGCGCGAGCGCGACGCGCTATAGTCCCGGGTTGAGGCAGAAAGCCGTGCAGGTGGCGAATAAGTGAGAAGAGTGCTGGTTGGTTTGCGGCATTGGCAGCTGTTGTTTGGTCAGGCCCAGGTCAGCTGGCGGTGGAGGTGCAGGGAGGTGCCACGGTGGTAGCAAGGCAAGCGAGGATTGTTTATAAGGTATGACCATGAGATGGTCAGCGGACGAGGATGCAGTGGACACCTGGGCTTGCAGTGGCGGCGTCGGCGTTCTCTCCGCTTTGACTGCGCTTCCATCCAGTGCAGTGTGATCGCTTGAACCGCGGCCGGGGAGCGATCGGCATGGCGTCTGGGAATGCAAGGACCTGGAGACGAGTGTGTATCGCCTGCTCGTATGCGAACGCAAACGAGATGAGCTCGAACTCGCTGAACGGCGTCCCTGGGAACGACAGCACAAGTGGTCGGTTGGGTCTGCTTTCGCGCACGGGCTCCGCGGGCGACAATGGGGTGTCTGACCAGAAGAACCCGTGGGGTACTGCAATTGCGGGCGTCAGTAGCCCGCAGCATAGCACGTTGAGAGGAAGATAAGCTCACCGGTGACGATCGGGTATCCCGCAATAGCTGCAGGTGTAAAAGAAGGATCGCATCTAGTTTGAAAGCCTGCAGCGTCGCGTCAATTCAATGCGTTGCTCCGATGTCTTTATCTGCTGCGAGGGCATCAAAGAAGGTCTGATTGACAGTAACGGGACAGGAACACTTTGGGAATGACTGGGTCTTCGAAGACGTGTAAAAAGAATACAGCAATCAAGCATAGCACTTTCTGTAATTCACAATATATCTTTCCGCCTCTTGCTCGAGCGCATATGTCGGAAAAGCTTCGGTCATGATCCTTAGCCATGGCAGGAAGGTGGCTTTCGTCAACTCCCTAGTTCATGAAAGACGTTGAGCTCCAGTGTTAAGCCATTTGTCTGAGATGCGTAACAACGTACCAATATTCTGGCATCCATGCGCACGCCTCCCAGTCGATAATACCAGTAATGTTCCATTTGTCATCCACAAGAACGTTGTGCGGCCCCAAATCGTTATGCGTTAGACAAATGCGATGCGTGCGAGAATGCGCCCGCCTGATCACATCCCGAATAGCCTCCTCAGATTTCTCTTCGTTTTCAGGTATCACGAAGTCTCCAGCACGCTGTACGAGCTCCTCATGGAATGCCGCGATGGAATTCCAGGGACCCGTCGGGGCAGAGCCGAAGCTAAGGCGTTCGCAATATACGGTGCCCTCGAAGCTGCATACTGCCTGTGATGATGGGGTGATTGCGCGCGAAGAGGGGCCAGCATTCGGGAGAATTGAGCACTCAAAATGTGCTCGACCCCAGGAGTGATTTGTTCGTATACCCCAGCCAATGAATGGCCTGGCATGCGCGACATGACTAGGACACCCATGTTACCATGTATAAACGTGTCGATGACCACTGGGACCGGGAGTGAAGTGTGAGACCCAACAAAACGGAGGGCTTTCTCTTCGTTGGTGCTGTTCAAGGGTCTCGCTTTGACGTATATGCCTCCTGGTATTCTTTGCGTGGTACTCTCTACTTCCCATTTTTTCTTACCCGCTTTCACAAGACGCATCCACATCTTGGCACGAAAGCGCATGGGTAGGAGGGACACTACAATGGCAAGAGCCCGATAGATGATTGCAGGAGGCATTAGAGTGTATTTGCAAGGCATTTTCTCCAAACATCGGTTAAACATGTTCTGAACATGGTCTGATCAAGATAGTATGATGTCTAATCACGTCATGCCTCTCAGCATGAAAGAGCTTACCGTCTACCAAGGGAGTATTGAATCCCCTTTTGACCAGCTTCAGTGGCACCGGCATCGGTTTCTACTCACCTTCATCACAGCGACATCCTCAATGCTGGAGCCGCTATTCCTGGCCTTTGTAATGACTGAACATTGACGCGCGTAATAATAATACGCGACGATCAACGAGACTAAAGGATGTCCTAAGTCGTGGTCCTCCGAGTCGATCCAGCGATTACTACGAAGAACTGGAGGGTCGCCAGAGACCACGGCACTGTTTTCCTTGCAAGGGTGAAGAAGGTACGCTGATCGACAAATGCCATTGCATTTAGAACTGAGATCTTTTGGAGGTCGAAAGAGATGGCTTCAGCTTTGCGAAAACCATGGCATGCTGATTTTTGTAGCAGTCCAATCCAATTCTGCAGCTCAAAGACAAAATAACTTCACTATTGAGCTATCTAGAGATTGGCCAGCTGATTCATTGGACAACCCGTTGAAAATTGTCGAAGTTTTGTTCAAGACAAACCATGCACTGATTAATAGACGTGCTTCGCTAGCCACTTCCAAGCCCTCCTAGCTTGGCCATGCCTTTCAGTTGTTCCAGCCTCCTGTTGACACGCCAACACCTCTGTTCTCTGCCTCCACCCCGCGTCGGTCTCAAAGTCCACTTCTTGCACGGGAACAAAATGACCAGGTCTCCCTTTCACTTTTTCAAACACCGTGTATCCGCCATACAGAATGATGTAGACGGCGACGCCTATATAGGTCGCGATGACATTCTGCAGAACGAAACAGGATCAGTGTCGTGGGTACAGTAATTTGCAGTTGGGCGTACTTTGGGCTTGAACGGCTCCTGCCGCACTGCAGCGTACCCTTCCGCAATAAACATCAGCCCCAAGACGATGACGGCAACGGGCAGAAGCGGGAAATAAGGCTGGCAATACGGCAAGTCCACCAAAGACCGTCCCTGCGCCTTGAACGCGTCGACCGAAAACGCAGCGAAATGAACCCTATGCTCGTCCAGACCAGCAGCGCTGAGATGCCTGTGATGTTGAGAAGCCACGTGAAGACAATGCCTTCACCCCAGATGGTGGTGAGGAAGGTCAAGCAAGAGAAGGCGAGCGACATTCTACATTTTCGGTCGTTAGTGCCTTTGTTGCGGAATAAAAGTTTATTCGCACAGGAGAGCCGGAACGGGGACGCCTCTGCTGTTCACCCAGCCAAAGATCCGGGGAGCTTGACCAGAGCGAGCAAGAGACATCAGCATGCGAGAACTTGCGTAGAAACAGGAGTTGGTGGCGGAGAGGACGGCTGTGAGCAAGACGGCATTGACAACGTGAGCTGCCGCCCCAAATCCTGCACGAACAAATACGACAGTTATCGGAGATGCCGCTACGTCAGATTCTTAAAAGTCAAAAGACGTCGGTGAACGGAAGGACATTTTAACAATGAAGAGGATAAAATACCGAACGCGGCAGTCAGAAGCGTTTCGTCTTGGTAATTGATACAGAGGCCGATGGTAAGGATGGCCAGAATGTAGAACAGGATGATCCTGAAAAACGTTGCCTTCACGGCTCGTGGGACTGACTTGTGTGGCTCGGACGACTCCCCCGCTGCAAGTGCAACGAGCTCTATGCCGCCAAAGGAAAAGAACGCGAAAACAAAAGTCTGAGCAAACGCAGGGAAGCCTCCGATAAACGCTTGGTCGTTGTGAAAGTTAGACAATCCCTGAGGTACGAACGATCTTCAATCGCAAGACGGAGCTCAAGATACGAGGATGGAGACGTACAGGCCCTGGGTGACCTTTGACTCCTCCCCAGTCGTAGATCAAGCCGACGATGATGAACGTGACGATCATCAGGACTTTGATCAAGGCAAACCAATATTCTGTTTCGCCTGGAATGCGCATTTTGGTACAATCAGCGACGGATTTTTTAAAAGGAAATGACGCGCACCATATACACGAACGTGGATGAGCTGAATGGCGAAGACAGGAATAATGATGACGATGGCCCAGTGCCATGCTTGCAGCTTGGGTGTCCAGAACTAATGAATGACACAATGATAGGATGAACACGAGTGCAATCTGAATGGAAAGCACCTGCAGGATAACGGCAGCGGCTGTTATTTCACTCGCTAAAGGTTCAATTAGGTTGGTCTGACGCAAAATGGTCAAAACGCACGAATGGACAGGGACCTAGTGCGAACTTGGATATTAGCTATCCACGTCGTGGCAGGAAAAACAAGGTCGCGAACCATTGAAGCCAGTAATTCCAACCTTCATGTTGTCAGACGAACCATGGAACGGAGTTGCGTGATTGCTCACCTAAAGTAAAACCAAGAGCGGGAGAGACGAACCGGGTCCCAAAGACAGAGAAAGCGCCAGACACAGGGAACATGGATGCCATTTCGCCTCTATATCCGGAAATAGGCTCTGTTATCAGTCACACGTAAAAAGTATAGCGCTGTAATCTTACAATGCAATGACTACAGCATAAACGAATACGCCCACAACGAAATAAGATAGAAGGGTGCTTCCTGGACCTGCGAGGGCGATGGACTACTCCAAACGTCAATCCACGTGGTTGCTTGGATCGCAGGAAAATGGGTATACGGAGCCTGCACTGAGGAAGATTCCAGTGCCAATGGTTCCTCCAATCGCTGGCGCGCGGCCAAGACGTCAGGTCGATTCGAACTTCTTCGCCAACAGGACTCACCAATCATCATAAGGTGCCTACTCTGCATGCCTCGATGTACCTCATTTCTGTCATCAAAATTGCCAAAAACATTTGATTTCGCCTTTGACTGCTCGTCGATCTTCTCTTCATCCTTTGTATCGTCCGACATTGAGGTGACAACCAGAAAAGAGAGGCAGTTCCTAGGCGTCCTAGGTGTCAACTAAAAGGTGATTCGTGATGGGACAGAAGCACCTTCCGGGAACCGAGCATGAAAGAAAGTTAGCAGTGTGAGGACCACATGGTGGGCTCGGAATTAACAGAGCGAAGAGATTGGCGTCGCCTGTCAAAATTTCATCTTTCGACGATTAAATTACGCAAAGTGGTGAATGATTTGAACAAGATCGAGGATGGTGATGGCACGCGCAAAGGGCAACCCCGCATCGCATCCCGACTTGCTACTTCTCCCCCTTGATTATCTCAACTTTTCAAAGATGCTCTCAAGGATCCATAGCTTAGATAATTCTGCTTGAGACTTTGCACCATCCTTTCATATTTTCGTTCCTTTCCCTTACCACACGACAGGCAGGGTTGCCAACGAATGGGTGTTTGAATGAGGAAAAATGACGAAGGCTTCAGATGTCGATGTCGTCGTTTATGCGTCACCTTGGGAATAGAAGTGACGCGCTTGTTGATTGAAGATTGAGGGCGACTGCCTAGTGGACGGATGAACACCAGGAACGGCCTTCGTCAGCGGAAGAGTCAACAATCTACAGAGAGCAATCGCCAGAAACAAACCGGCAATGGTTTGTAGTGCGTCATTTTCATGGAAGTGACAGCTCGGGTCGGATACTCAGACATTAGAAGTAGACTTGATTTCTCAAATATGGTTTTGTATGCCGCAACGTCCATGGAATATGAGCACTGGATGTCAGAATGAAATTGTTGTGGACCATGTCGCATGAAGACGGAAGAACGAGGTCAAGAACGGAACTGGCGGGTTGACAGGCAGAATGATGTGGCTGTGCAGATTGTCTGACGCGCTGAGACTGCGCTGCGATTGAACTGGTTTGGGGCAGCGCTCATCGCCGTCGAGGCCTACGTGTCTTTCTTCCTCCCAATCCACCACAATGAGGAGCCCTCCTCCTCTCCGTCTTCTGCTTTTTCACCTCATATTCCCGCTCGCTCTGCTCCTATACGTTCTCACTCCAGCGCACGCACAGAAGGGGCCCGAGAGTGCTGTGTCGTCCTTCTCCAATTTACCTGCTAGATTGTTCTTTTTCGACGATACCGAGGTTGGCTTCGTGTCCGTTGATGAAAATCCTGCCTAATTGGCTCTTCGAATCTCTAGGCTGCGATATATCATGACTCGATAGAAGGGAATGTATACGTGTCTTTGAATGAAGGGAAGGCATGGGATCGTGTAAAAGAGATCCCAGAGGGCGATGCTGCAATGGTCATTGAACACCCATTTGACAATCGCTATGTGAGTGCCATGCGTCGAAATTGAATCCGCATGAAACTGTCCTTCCATTCCACATGGTACATTCGACTAACGTGACTGTTTTGTTGCTTTCCTAGGCTTTCGTATTGACGGACGGTAGAAAGCATTATCGAACTGATGATAGAGGAAAGACGTGGCGTGACTTTGAGATGCCTATTCCACCTGCTCGCGTGCCACAACCTCTTTCATTCCACTCAGACAAATCGAAATATGGATATATCCTGTACCAGGGAACGAAATGTGTTCCCCGAGGCTGGTCGTCTGTCTGTCACGATGAGGCAAGTGGGACAGCTACTCAGTTATGAGCCCTCTCATTGACGACCACATACGTACATATAGACGTATTATACCAAATTGGCCTTCGGAGATGAACCCGAACTCCTTCTCAAGGAAACCACACGATGTCAATTCGCGCACAGCAGCAAGGATTTCAAAGCCTCAACCCACGAAGATCTCGTTTTCTGTGTCGCTTTTGATTCCGGTTCGCAGACAGGCTCTCATAGACTCTCCTCCAGCCGCCTGGTGTCCTCTACGGATTTCTTCAAGAAGGAAATGACATGGGAGGACCTCGGCATAGGCAAGAATGCGCGTGGTGTCATCGCTTTTGCGATCGTGTCCAAATATGCCGTCGTCGCGCTGAAGGACGTGACGGATAACAAGGAAGATATGATGCTTTTTGTCTCGCTAGATGGCACAACGTGGGCTAAAGCGCACTTCCCGCACGCATCCTCGGCACGTCTAAGGGAGAATGCGTACACGATCGTCGAGTCGACGACGCATTCGCTCGCGGTAGACGTCGTTTTGCAGGACATGGGCACGATCGGGACGCTGTTCATGAGTAACTCAAACGGCACGTACTTTGTGGAGAGTTTGAAGGATACGAACAGAAACCAGATGGGCTTTGTGGATTATGAACGCGTTTATGGCGTTGACGGCGTGGGCTTGGCGAATGTAGTTGCCAATGCAAAGGACGTGGAGGGACGAGGAGCAGACAAGCAGCTGAAGACATATGTCACTTTCGACGATGGTATACTGGTTTTCCGTCTTTCCGGAAGATGCGTCCGTTGACATGTTGAACACAGGCAGCAACTGGTCACCCATCCGAGCGCCCTCCAAGGATGCCTCGGGTCACGACGTCAAATGCAACCCATCCAATACCGACACCTGTTCCTTGCACTTCCACTCCGTGACGACGCCGCATAACATCGGGCGCATCTTTTCGTCCCCGGCACCAGGCTTCGTGATGGGCGTAGGGTCTATTGGTGAGACGCTGCTGCCGTACAGCGAGTCGGATACGTTCCTGAGCACAGACGCGGGCGTGACGTGGCGCATGGTCTCGCGACATTCGCACAAGTACGAGTTCGGCGACAAGGGCTCGATCCTCGTCATGGTTGAGGACGACTCGGACGAGCCGACGCACGAGGTCAGGTACTCGCTCGACCTCGGCAAGTCATGGCAAAAATATGAGATGTCCGTCAAGGTCCGCCCTCGCGCGCTCATGACCTTGCCCGACTCGACGTCGCAGAAGTTTTTGCTGCTTGGACAGGTGAGCAGGAAGGACCAGGAGAAGTATAATGTCGGCAGGGTTGTCATTGTCTTTTTGGACTTTGTCGGGACGAGGGGTCGGAAGTGCACCGATGACGATTTTGAGAAGTGGTATGCCAGACCCGCTGGGCGCGAGTGCTTGATGGGACACAAGGTTCGTTTCTGGCGTTGGCGAACCCCATATTGGTTCAGGTTGTTTTGACGACCTTTCCAGCAATGGTACAAACGCAGAAAGCCTGATGCGGACTGCTATGTCGGAGAGAAGTACCAAGATCCTGTCGAACACGAGGATGACTGCGAATGTACCGAAGCCGACTATGAGTGGTATGTTGATGCTTTCGCGTTTGCTGCAAATGCTGTTTTTACACCCTTCTCTAGCGACTACAACTTTGTCCGAAGCGGCAACGAATGCGTACCCGTCGGTCCAGAACCCATTCCAGCGGGTGTCTGCTCAAATCCTGACGATACTTACATGGGTTCTTCCGGGTATAGGAAGATCCCTGGAAATACCTGCAAGGGTGGGAAAGAGTTGGACGCTCCCGTCAAAAAGGATTGTTCAAATGGTTGGCCTTTCAGGCAATCTGTTCCACTCATGTCTGCTCACTCTGTGATGTATTAAGCGCAACCGAAGGAAGGAGAAATCATTCATCAGATCGTATGTTCGTGGTCTTTCGCTGTCTGATATTGCTAACCTCCTGACTTCAGCACAAATTCGACTCCGAGTTAATGCAATATGCATATTTCAGGGACTCTACGGTGAGCAAATTGAACATCTTAGCCTACTTCAAACAATACTTATGGAATGTCCCAAAAGACGATTCTTGCCCGTTTCAAGGACTTTTCAATCTGGCAATCGAGTAATGAGGGATATATCTGGAATCGGCTTTATCCCGAAGAACGCTTCCTGGCATTCTACCACCACAAGTACGCCTCGGACCGTGCCTATCTCATCACCGATACCCACAAAGTGTACTACACGACCGACTTTGGACGCAACTGGCACACCTTTGACGCGCCGACGCCACCCAACTCGTTCGGCGCACAAGTGCTCCAGTTCCACCCGAGGTCGGATAACCTGATCTGGATAGGCAACCGCGACTGCGAGCTCGGCCGACGAGACCATTGCCGTGTCGAGGCGCAGTACTCGCGCGACAATGGACGGCGGTGGTCCTTTGTCGACAGCTACGTCCGCAACTGTGCGTGGACGATGGACAAGCAGCTGAACGCGGACCCGAACGAGATCATGTGCGAATCGTACAGGGACAAGCGCGGTAGGCAGAAGGACTCGCCTGATTCGGAGAATCCGTTGGAGCTCGTCGTTGGTGGCAATTATTATGCGAATAAGAAAAAGATATTTGATCAGGTCGTCGGGTTTGCCAAGTTTTCAGAGTTCTTGGTCGTCGCTTCCGTGAGTGATTTGCCTTCTTTCATCGGTTTCCTTTTGTTGAACATCCTTCTGAAGGCTGAGAAGGGTGGGAGAGCCCTCGAATTGCAGGTATCCTTGGACGGATACAATTTTGCCACTGGCCAATTCCCACCGAACATGCACCCCGAAACCCACGCCTACACCGTCCTCGAATCCAGCACCCGAGCACTCTTCCTGCACATGACCATGTCCGAGGCACCTGCGCCGTTCTGGGGCAACATCCTCAAGTCCAACTCCAACGGGACCTACTTTGGCCTTTCGCTCGAGAACGTGAATCGTGACTCGCGAGGTTACGTCGACTTCGAGAAGTTGATCGGTCTGGACGGAATCGCGCTCGTCAATGTCGTTGCTAACGTCGACGAGGCGGTGGTGACAGGCACGAAGGCGCTGCAAACGAGGATCACGCACAATGATGGTCAGTCGAGCAGTTTTTTTTATGCTTTTAGTCGGATCTACTAAGTCGTTCCTAAATAGGCGGATCGTGGAAGCCGCTTACGCCGCCCGCAAGAGACTCTCAAGGCAAGCCTTACAGCTGCAGTGGAACGGTAAGCCAGTTTAAAAACGGCGACTCTGTGCGATAGTTGATCGACATGCACAGAAATGCGCGCTCAACGTTCATGGCTACACCGAACGCCTCGACCCTCGAGCGACATACAGCAGCCCCTCTATCGTCGGCCTCGTCATGGCGGTCGGCAACGTGGGCGAATACCTCGCTCCTTACAAGAAGAGCGACACCTTCCTCAGCCGGGATGGTGGCTTCACATGGGAGGAGGTGCACAAGGACGCGCACCTATGGGAGTTTGGCGATTCTGGCTCCATCCTTGTCATGGTGAACGATGAGGAGCCGACGGACCATCTGCTGTTCAGTACGGACGAGGGCCTGAACTGGAGGGAGTACAAGTTCACAGATGAGAAGATCCGTGTGCGGGTCATCGTCACGGTGCCCATGGACACGAGCCGCAGGTTTATCCTTCTTGGACACTACCCGCGAACCTCCACCGCCGTGGCCGTTCACGTCGATTTCAGTGCTCTGACCTCCCAGAAATGTAGGTTGCAACGATTCTCTTTCTTCTGCTAAAAGGTCTAACCTAATGCTATTCTACATACAGGCAAAGTCGATATTGATAATCCCGGTCAGGACGATTTCGAGTTGTGGAGCCCAAGCGAAGAACGTGCAGAACGCTGCCTATTCGGCCGTCAGGTTTGTTGTCTTGAACCATCATATGCCATACCCTTCTTTTGATGGATGAATCAAGACCTTGTATCATCGTCGGGTAAGAAACGCGACATGCGTCGTTGGCGACCAGCCGAGGGCCAAGACGAAGATCGTCAACAACTGCGCTTGTACAGACTCCGACTTTGAATGGCAGGTCTTTCTGTTCTCGCCCTTTTCCCTCTCCATGACGATGCTTTATCCTTCCAGTGAATTCAACCACGCCAGGAACAGCGAGGGCAAATGCGTCCTGGTGACAGGCACGACCCCTTTGCCGAGCGACGGTTCATGCAAAGGAGACGATGACTACTGGTACGAGCGGACGGCGTATCGCAAGATCCCGTACTCGAGCTGCGAGGGTGGTGTCCGGCTCGACCGAGGCACGGCCCACGTCTGCCCTGGCTTCAAATCGCACGGCGCGCTTTTCTGGCTGTTCATGATTGTCCTGCCCTTCGCTTTCACGGCGCTTATCGCGTACTACTACTACAAGAGGAGCGGCATGGCCCGAGGGTGAGTCGGCTTCGGCATCGTCTGTGTTTTTCTTGCTATCCATACTGATAATCACGTAGAACGATCCGCTTGCCGGGAGATGGCAGATCGTCTTACAATGGAAACTACGTTGGCAACGGTGGCATCGTCGACACGCTTGCTTCCGTGCCGTGGTTCCTCATCGGCATCGCTGGCATCGCATGGGAATGGGTGACATCCCGGGTTGAGAGCTTGGGTTCTGGATACAGGTCGCGCAGAGGGTACAGGGACTTGCCTGTGGACGAAGACGCGCAGATACTCCGATTCGAGGACGAGGAGTAGGTCTCGGCTGTTTTGGGGCTACGGAGGGATAGGACAAAATAACATACATAATACCTTGTGAGTTAGTTGACCACCGCGGTTGCGTTGCAGATGGCGCCGCGGTATTCGGATAGGGGACAGTGGGGTTTTTGGGTGTAAACTACCTATGCGTCAATTTGGCAATATACATACGCCGCTATTTATTGATTTTTCTTTTTCCCTTATTCTATCACATTTGAAGCATAGGAAAATAAATCCATATATGGCCGACTAGCTCAGTTGGTTAGAGCGTCGTGCTAATAACGCGAAGGTCTTGGGTTCGATCCCCACGTTGGCCATGTTTGTCTTTTTGTGTACGCGTTGTTTGGCTACAAAGATTATCTTGGTAACCAGGTTCAACTCGGTTTCACTCGAACTTCTTTCTCCCTTAATCCACTTCCACCTCCGACGTCGACGAACAGCCCTGAAAGAGCAGGCAAAAGCCATAATGACGGCCGCATATTCTGCTTTTTTTTCTTCGGGACTCTTGGCTCCACAACACGCTTTCATCAACCATCCTAATTCCTCGGTGACGTCCATAAACGACCCCAACTATGACTACTTTGACCTGCCCTCCCCCATCTCGCCGTCTTCGCCCGTGCCTATTTCAGACGACAGCGACATCGAGCTCGACACGGAAAGAGAGCAGACGCCCACGCCCGAAGCGCCTTCGCTGAGCACGAATGCCAGTGCCACCGGGCCGACCTCGAACGCCACCACACAGGGGGCGACGAGCCCCTCGACGGCCGTGGCACAACCGCGCCCGCGCCTGCGCAAGCGCCGCTCGAGCCTCACCGTGGGTACCTCGCCTATGAACTCCATCCGGTCTCCAGCGCGCAGCGCCGGCAACGCGTTGCAGCTCCAGATGCACCTCACGGCGTCCCCGCCCGCGTCGCTTTCTAGGAGCAGGAGCGGCAGTCTTAGTGCCGTGATGAACTTGGCGAGCATGGGCGCTGTCGCGGAACAGGCACAGGCGCAGCAGGCCACCAGTGCTGCCGCCGCAAATGCTTTGACGAGCACCGGCCAGGCTTTCGGTCTTGGCACGGCGCCGCTTGCGCAGGCCACGAATGCCGTCGTCGGCGAAAAGAAGGGTCTATTGGGCAGGTTGAGGAGTGGGAGCGTTGGCGGATTTTTGTCCAGGTAAACTTTTACGTTTCTTATGATTTGAACTTCATGTTTACCGCGTCTGTCTACAGGCCTAGACGAGGCCCCAGAAGGCTAGTCTCCGTTCCCGCGCCCACCGCGCCTCCTCCAACTGCGCCCCTTCCGGCCCTCCCTACGTTTGTCCTGAGCCCGGGCTCTGCGTCCAAATTGACATCTGCGCCTCTGAGCGCGCCGCTGGCCGGTTCCTTCCAGGTCCCTTCTCGACCTCCGCTCGTCAGCCGGTCATCATCTGGGTTGATATCGACGGTGAATACGGCTGCCAAGAATCTGGCGAAACAAAGGGACGTAGGACATGAACTCAACGATGATGCGATGAAAGAGAATTGATGACGATTCTTTTGTCATCGTGGACTCATTCTTTTTTTTTTTTTTTACCTTTTTCCTTTCACGATTGTCTTAATTCCTTTTTTCTTTTCCTGCTCTGGACTATAAACATTGTTCCGAACATACTTCCATTCTCTTCCTTCTGGAAAGAAAGAAAACACCTAGGACCTATTTTCCTTACGTTTCCTTTTATTTTCTTCAAAAACCGCTGTGCCTTGCTATCGTGCCGTTGCCTGCTCCATTCATTCATTTACCGTCATAGACTGATGCCTTCTTTCGCTGCTCATAACGTTTATGTCTTACGTCTCGCTCTACTTACACGTTGAATCCGCTTCTCCCGATCCCGTTCATACGCTACACTCACGTGCACGACTCGTACATCATTGATGTCATGTACTACGATAATACTCATGCAAGCTTGATGCTGCCATCTATTATTCTGGATTTCATTACATGCTCGGTGTGTGGTTTATGCCCTGATTGCGTTCCAACGTAAAAAGACGGAATTCGAAAAACAATTCATTGGCCAACGTGGGGATCGAACCCAAGACCTTCGCGTTATTAGCACGACGCTCTAACCAACTGAGCTAGTCGGCCTTTTCATTGCTATTTCCAGGGATAAAAATGTATGCATTATTTCGACCTGTTGTTCATTCGACATGCTCCTTCACGATATCTTGTTTTCAATAATTTTCATTCCTAGCTTCGGGCAGGCAAGTCGTAGCCTCTTTTGAAGCTTCCAATCTCACCCTGAATGCATGACGCTGCTACAACTGCTTGGCTTGTACGTTGTACTGCTCTGCTGCCCATTGGAGAACTAATGTTGAGATGAGCAGCTGAATAGCACATTTGACCACCGCTGCCGCTATTTTAAATGCCCTCATCACTGATTTGATGAGTCCTGCTTCATACACGACACTGCATTCACAAATATCATCACTGATTGAAGCTTCGACTACTCATTCTCTTTGTTCAGATTTGCTGCTGTGGACTCTGGAAGATGGTCTATATGTTTGGCAACCCACATGGGCATCAGGCCACACATCATATAGAACAACAATGCATACGAGCATCAAGCCCATCGGGAAAAAAAAGGAAGAAAAAAAAAAGGCAACCGCCTTGATATCCACTGTTGTCATGGACAACTCTCGACGGCTCTCACATCATGCTATTGTCCTACTCTCGTTCCCATGAAGATTGAGCCCCAAGCATCAGAACTTTTCCCAAGCGCCTTCTGTGGAGATCAGGATATGAGGATATGGTTCAACTTGACCAAGCAGCGATCATCCCGAATCCAACAGGAAAGGGCAGTCAGAGCTCAGGTATCACCCAATCCTCCGTGAACCACTCACCCTCCAGAAGAGTATAGCAGCGAGCTAGCCAATGATATGGAATATCCACAGCTATTTCTTGGAGCGCAGCGTTGCTCGGCTAAAGCCATAGACCGAGGCTTGCATGCAAAGCTGCATTGCTTCATAGCGATGAGTGGTTGAATGCCACAGACAAATTATTTTATCTGTGGGATGAACACTGGCAAGCAAGATTCAAACCTGGCTGTAAAGGCGGGCTCCAATAGTGCAAACCTTGCCATTGTTTCTATTTGTCACACATTGAAAGACAACTAGTTTACTGCCGACAAGAATGCAGCTTTCCAAGAACTTCTATGACTTCTTTGTCTGGGATGTTGAGACACATTGGGGGACGCTTGCTGTATGTCTACCGGCCCTTGTAGCATTTTCTCATTGGGTCCTTTCACGGTTTCTGGAAATATATGGTCAAAGTGGTCATAGACTTGGGTTTGTAGCTAGGTGACAAAATGTATATGGGAAGCCACATCCTCTGACATTTCAATTGGGCAATGTGTTTTCTTCCCGACCATTTTTTTTTTGACATGCTCTCCTTTTAGGCTTTAATGCCTTCAAAGATTTCCGGAAGCGAGAAGGATGAAGACAGTTTCCATGGAGCAAAATTCATGGTCCTTGTATGCCCTGCTGGTTTCTAAATGGGAGAAGTTCCACAGCGATGGCGCAAAGAGTCCAAGCCAAATAAAGTCTCAGCACTGTATTCTCCCATTAGTCTTGGTACCTCACGAAAGTTCAATGGTATGAGAGCTTGGATGGCCCAAGCCTGAGGCATGATAGATGCATGTCAGTACTGACCATATGGAAGAGTAACTAATGGACATGCATACCATATGATCTGTGGCCCATGACCGAGGTACATCGTTGGAGCAATGTACAGAAGGTACAGACCAAGAACAGATGTGCCAACCAGTCGGTGCTGACATGCTTATTTCAAAAGACTATAGAACTATCAATCATCTATAGCACTGATTCCTTTGCAGAGTTGCTCAACCCCCTCCATGGGTTCTGGCTTCCTAGTTGCCGTTCTGATGATGGCCAAGACAGGGTCTTTCGTAGAAGTCCACAGTGCCGCCCTGAGTCCCAGACATTCAATTGGTGAAAGCAAGGGAAGACATAGAAAAAAAAATGATTGAATAGGCCAAATATGCAGCGACTTTTCTATAAGCTGTGTTATGATTTCAGGCTAATCATTATCTTGACGACAGGTACATGACTCAAAAGCCACATGACGAACATGTGACAGGAACTGTGATGCGATGAGCATAATACAATGTGACGACATGAGAAAACCCTCCGATAACGACATGTCAGTGTTAGTCAGGGTAAAGGGTTATTGCACAGTATCTGCAAGACAACACATGGAGTGCAGTTGGATCCTTACTCATGCAGACAAGGGTTTAGGGTTTCATGTAGCATGAGGCTAGCATAGTCGTGGTCCGTGCTTGGTAGTCATAATGTATAAATACCTAAATTGTACCTAGTAGAATCCAGCTTCGAGCTGGCTAGAAATAGCATCCTTATCCCCACCTCTCACCCTTAAGAGTTAGAGTGACCTGCGTGCAGACTTAGTTTTGCATAGCAAAAGCTCGAAGCTAGCATCAGCGCACCTCACTACTCCTCTACCTCCACGCCCTTCCTTCATTGCCCGATGGCCCTGAGTGCCGTGTGACCAAAGGAACCCGCTACACCACTACAACTCTTTCTCCTACTCAAACTAACATTTTTACCTTTCACCACTACTCCTCACCCCATGCCAACCTTAGTTCTGGTCTCTGTCATCGGTCCTTGTTTATTGCATTTGGAAGTGTGAGAGGACTAGGGGTAATGTTGAGTCCGACCCCATCTGAATCAAACATCACAGGGCTGTGCTAGGGCAATCTTCGGAGAACCCTACCGTGCATCTGACTGGGTAGTTTGCTGACCCGGGGCATACCGAAGCAAGAGAGACTGGAGGACTCGGACATGTGGACAGTCCCCACCCATCGACCACCCTTTCAAACATGCCCCTGAAAGTCATTGTCAGAAACGTGTGTTGACCCGAAATGAGAAAGGAGTCACCAGACCACTGGGGCTTCTGACAATGACACCTTTCTTGACTGCCGTTTGGGGCATTCCCATTGCGACGAGGATTCAAGCCAACCCATCCGCAGTTTAACAGGCACCACCCTTCTTCCTTAGACTTAAACCAAAGCAAGAGTCGACGGTCGCACGCCACCTGCATAGTACTAATCGACTACTCCATTACACAAAACCACCCCGTTTCCAACCTCGCCTCCTTCTGCACGAGAATTCGCCGCAACCCCCTTTACCGATGACACATCGGATACACCCTCATCCGAAAAGACCTTCACCTTCGAAACCACATAGTCCAGGTCGAATACGAATACTGGACCAACTATTATCCCAATCTCTCTCCCCGACGCAATCCTTCTGTTTTCATCTGGGACGAAGACCTTCCAGAACTTGAATTCTACCCCCAACTTCACCGACGAAGGAAAACTCCTGAGCGACACCCATAATGGAATTCATCGCCGCTCTCTTCACCTTCATCACCATTGTCCTCACCACTCTCTTTGCCGCCAACCTGCTTGCCTTAGCCTGGAGCACCCTCCGAAACAACCCACAACAGGCTGAACAGGTACAGAACGCGACTCGGACTTTGGTCGATGCAATCAAAGAAGAATTGGACTTGGGCAAGAAGCCTAAGAGAACGAAATCGGAACCGCCAGACCCATATAAAGGGGATCCTGGTTTGATCAGAAGCTGGCTTCGACGAATGGAAGTCTATTTTGACAAAGAAGAAATTACCAACAAGTGGGATATGATAACCTACGCATTGCAATGGATCATGGGAGGCAAGGCTGAACGTGCACAGAACTGGGTGGACTCAAAGCTGCAAGAATGGCTAGAGTTCAAAATAGAATTGAACGGACACAGGCAGGAGTTCAGAAATCACTTCACCTACGATGATTGGGAACATGGCTGCATCATTACACCGGCAACGGCTAACACTCTGGAAGTCAGGACGGATCCCCTTGGACACCTCCCACCATTCAAGGATTGGGAGAACTTCAAGGCAGAAGCCTGCGAGTTCTTCATGACCACGGAAACCAGGAACGATGCGATTATTCGGATTAAGGAACTGTCACAGCGACGACGACCGGTCGAGGATTACATTGTCAAATTCCGGAGCTGGGCTCCCTTAATGGAATATAATGACATTGCCCTCATCAACATCTTTAAACACGGACTCGACCAGGCGCTCGGACGATGCATCATCGAACTAGGAGGTGTCCACGAGGAGGACATCGACTGGTGGTACAAATGCGCAATGGAACTGGACTGGCAATATCGCCAGGCCCAAAAGGAATTTGGTGTGAAGGAGCGATTTGCTCCCAAGCAAACACAGAAACCGGCACAGGGAACCATGGCACCTAAGGAGCAAACTCCGGCACTAGTGACTGGTAATGCTCAAGGAACGCCTGACCCAAACGCTATGGATGTTGACCAGATGAGACGCGAAGGTCGCTGCTTCCAGTGCGGACAGAAAGGACATATCAGACGTAACTGCCCGATGAACCCCCAGCTGAAATATGCTGCACGGAACATAGAAACGCAGGACAAGACTACTGCTACTGCCGCTAAGATTGAAGAGCTAAAACAGGGTTTTTAATGGAGCTGGAAAGAAGCACTGCTTCGCCGGCTGATTATGTATCATCGAATATGAATATAAGGGACATTCTCGACCTTAAAGAATATTTCGAACGAGAAGGTGCACGAGAGTTCGGTCTCGTAAAAGGATATACCCTATCCTGGGTAGCTCAACAGATTTATCGGCAGGACGAGTCTAAAGCATACTCGATCCTTAAGATATGGACAGATCAATCGCGATAGAAGGACATCTCACTGGAAAGGCTTCATGAGATCAATTAAATGAATGATCACGATGCACTGCACACGTTGCTTGACCTCAGACAAAAGCCACGATTTGTCAGAGGCGACAATGGAAACCAGATGGATGTACCTTTGACAATCACGACCTTGGACACTGAACAGACATACAGCGTGAAAGCTCTGCTTGATACAGGATGTACCGGATCTTGCATAGATCGGAAGTTCGTTAAGGAAAAGGAGATCAACACAAAAAAATATCTGATTCCTATTCCAGTCCACAATGCAGACGGAACCTGTAACATGGTGGGTGATATATGTGAATACATCGAACTGAGAGTCCGGGTCCAAGATCACGTCGAACGAATGATCTTTTTGGTTACTGAACTTGGAAAGGGCCAGATCTTTATCGGTTATGAATGGGTCAAGCATCATAACCCTCAGATCGATTGGAAGACAGAGAAGATCACATTTGATCGATGCCCTGAAGAGTGTCAACGAATTGTCCGAAAAGGAAACCCCGAAGATGACGACACCTCTATCGAGACAAATGAGGTAGACTTCGAACATGGAGAAAAACTCCTGATGATCGACATGAATCAAGAGTTTCATCTGAGGGCTTTCCAGATGACGGCTTCCAAATTGGCTGAAGCAACAGCAAAAGTGACAAAGGCTAAAACCTTTGAAGAAATCGTACTGGAAGAATACCACTGTTTCAAGGATTCAGTGTTCAGAAAAGAGTCGTTCGATGAATTACCACTGTGACGACCTTGGGACCATGCGATCGAACTTATTCCAGGAGCTAAACTCCAGGATTGCAAGGTCTATCCCCTGATGCTAGATGAACAGAAACAGTTGAATGCCTTCTTGGACAAAAATCTAAACACCGGATGAATCAGACCGTCAAAGTCGCCAATGGCCTTGCCTTTCTTCTTCGTTAAAAAAAAGGACGGATCCCTATGACCTATACAGGATTACCAGAAGTTAAATGACATGACGATAAAGAACAAGTACCTGCTCCCCCTAATTCAAGAATTGATTGACAAACTCAAGGGAGCGAAGTTCTTTACGAAGCTTGACATCCGATGGGAATACAACAATGTCTGCATGAAAGAAGGCAACAAATGGAAAGCCGCATTTCGGACAAACCGGGGAATGTTCGAACCCCTGGTCATGTTCTTCGGACTGACGAATTCACCGGCTACCTTCCAAACAATGATGAACACGATATTTAAGGATGAAATCGATCAGGGATATGTAGTCATCTACATGGACAACATTCTTATCTTTAATAAAGATTTGAATGAACACAGATGACTCGTCCAAAATGTGTTGGAAAAGCTAAAGAACAATAAGCTTGATCTGAAACCTGAGAAATGCTCGTTTCATCAGCTGGAGGTAGAATACCTTGGAATGATCATCTCGGAAAACAGCATTAAAATGGACCCCGTTAAGGTCGAAGGCATCAAAGGATGGCCAAAACCCACCTGTAAAAGAGACGTCCAGCAATTCTTAGGCTTTTGCAACTTCTACCGATGCTTCATTGAGGGATTCGCAAAGATCGCGAAACCTTTGACAGAACTGACTGGAAAAGCTAACTGGACATGGGGAAAGGCCCAAGACGATGCATTTGACGGGTTAAAAAATTGGATCAGCTCAGCGCTGATCATTTCTATGCCCCGAGATGATGGAAAGTTCTGAATGGAAGTCGATGCCTCGAATTATGCAATTGGAGGTGTCCTTTCACAGGAACAATCCAATGGTACATGGAGACCAGTGGCTTTCATGTTGAAGTCATTGAACCCGACAGAACGAAACTACGAGATCTATGACAAAGAGATGCTTGCAATCATGACCGGACTTGAGGAATGGCACCAATACCTCTGCAGCGCTAAACAGAAATTCGAGATTTGGACAGACCATAAGAATCTCGAATATTTCCAGAAACCTCAGAAGCTGAATCGCCGGCAAGCTCGCTGGATCTCAGAACTCCAGGACTATGACTTCGTTCTGGAATACAAACCCGGGAAATCGATGATGAAGGCAGACAGTCTGTCGAGACGACCAGACCATGAGAAGGGGGAGAACGATAATGAAAACATCGTGCTCCTAAAGCCAGAGAATTTTTGCCGGATTTTCATGGCGAAAATCACGCTAACACTGGAATTTCAGGACATTCTGGACCAGATCAAAAGGGCTTGGAAGCAAAGAGAGCCTGAAGTTCAGAAACGTCTTGATGAAGGTGAACACGGCTGGGAGGAAAACGACCGAATCGTTACATGGTTGAAACAGTACTACATTCCCAAAAGCCAAAAGATAAGGGAACGGATCATCGAAATCCATCACTCGGATCAAATCTCGGGACACCCAGGACAGACAAAGACGCATGAGTTAATCATGCACAACTTCTGGTGGCCCAAAATGATGAACAACATCAAGATGTATGTCAAAGGATGTGACAAATGCCAGCGGACAAAGATCATCAGAGATCGGAAGCACGCCCCGCTTCATCTGAATGAGGTACCAAAGGAACCATGGGAGATCATATCTGTAGATCTCATCAGACCACTTCCCAAATCTCATGGATTCAACGGTGTAATGGTGACAGTAGACCGGTTCACAAAAGGAGCCAAGTTCATACCAGTCAATATGGAAATCACAGCAGAAGGAGTCGCTCGCAATCTACGTGACACCATATTCTCGAGTCACGGACTCCCAAAGAAGGTTATTAGTGACAGAGGAGGACAATTCATCTCCGCATTCATGACCGACCTCTATATGCTTTTGGGAATCAAAGGAGCTCCTTCGACGCCGTATCATCCACAGACTGACAGACAAATGGAACGAGTCAACCAGGAACTCGAACAATACCTGAAACTCTTTGTGAATTATTAGCAAACTGACTGGGCAGTCTGGCTACCTATGGCCGAATTCTCTTATAATAATCAAATTCACTCGGTGACCGGATATTCCCCATTTTACTTGAACCACGGGCGACATCTGTACACCAGAAAAGAACCTCTGAAGCATAACGCTAAGTCGCAGACTGCTGAGGAGTTCACCGAGATGATGAAAGAAATTCGGACCAAAGCCGAAACCTCCTTGTTGAAAGCTGCAGAAACGATGAAACAGACCTATGACCGAAAACAGAAACCCGCCCGAGAATACCATGAAGGTGATCAGGTCTGGCTGGAAGGAACAAACATCACAACCAACCAGCTGACTGACAAACTTAATGACAAGCGGTTTGGTCCATTCAAAGTCAAATGGCGAATTGGAGAATCGGCTTATGAACTCGAGCTACTGGAACATTGGAGAATTCACCCCATCCGAAATGAATCTGAACCCCATACACAGCACTGGCATTTCCGTGACAGAAAGCAATAACAATTCTTAAATAGCCTCCTCCCATCATCGTGGAAGGAGAGAAATGATACGAAGTAGAGACTGTAATAAATTCTCGATGGAATAGAGGAAAATTACAGTACAGAATACATTGGAAGGGATACCCCCTCGAGGATGCCACCTGGGAACCCGCCGAAAACATTAACGTAGATGCACCGGATGCGGTCATGAAATTTCATCGCGAGAACCCCGAGGTGCCATCCCTAGAAAAAGGACAATGTCAACTCCCGCCCCGACCTGCACCGAGAAAGGTAGTACGCACCCGCTTCCATCAGACCCAATCGCCGAAGGTCTTGTTCGACCACACGGCTGATGAAGTCTGGGTCTGTCCACGTGATCAACAAATGAAGACGCTCCCAAGGAAGAAGACCCTTACTGGCTGGATGTTGGACCCGAGTGAAGTCGAAGACCGCTTGGACGCAGCCTGGCAGGTGTAGCAACAGCGTCGGAACTAAAAAATCGTAGGTGAGGACGAGCGCCAAAAGAACTAGGAGAATGATAAAGAAGAAGAATATGATTGTGAGGACGCAATCCTTAAGAGGGGGGTAATGTTACGATTTTAGGCTAATCATTATCTTGACGATGGGCACGTGACTCAAAAGCCACATGACAAACATGTGACAGGAACCGTGATGTGATGAGCACAATACAATGTGACGACATGAGAAAACCCTCCGATAACGACATGTCAGTGTTAGTCAGGGTAAAGGGTTATTGCACAGTATCTGCAAGACAACACATGGAGTGCAGTTGGATCCTTACTCATGCAGACAAGGGTTTAGGGTTTCATGTAGCATGAGGCTAGCATAGTTGTGGTCTGTGCTCGGTAGTCATAACATATAAATACCTAAATTGTACCTAGTAGAATCCAGCTTCGAGCTGGCTAGAAATAGCATCCTTATCCCCGCCTCTCACCCTTAAGAGTTAGAGTGACCTGCGTGCAGACTTAGTTTTGCATAGCAAGCTGTAAGTATTTGAACCAATTTTCACAAGCAGTCAGGGGAATCGACCGAGGATTGTCTTTGAAGATATGCAAAGTCACCGAGGCAACCTCATGACAATCGAGCTTCATTTCTTGGCGTTTCCCGTCATTATGGGTTTATAAGGATGGGTATCGCCTTGTCTGGATAGAATTCGATCAAAGAGGCCCTTGATTGAAAGAACCGTCAATGTTATCAGCTACAAAACCTGAATGGACCTTGAGGGGTCAGGCTTGGCTTGGCAAGAAGTCCCATAAACAGACCGCATGGCAAATTTGCCTCAGAAATGCGAATTGAGGAATAGACATTATCAACCTGGGTTCAAATTAAATGACACCATAGTCGATGTTAGCCGCTTGACATGAGAAGACTGATGCGACAATGCACCGGTTATCATTGGGTGGAGGTGCTATCTGTGATCATGTTTGTCAATCATGAATCCGGCGATAATAGGATGGCCATACCGTAGCCAATAGCTGAAATCATTGGAGTTTGGATGGTTTGCACTTTGGTGTTGTTGACTACGCCGTCAACACAACTGCCAAATGTAGCATTTCTTCTTTTCCAACATCTACCGCTTGCCCAAAGTCTGACAACGCGAAGTCGCAGCTTAATCTACTTGACCCTCGGCGAGGGTATTGGTTCTGTGGGATTTACTCTTGGTCCTCGGAGGCTTTTAGTCGTGGTTGCCACATTGCCACACACATTTCAAGGAGTCGCCGCACATTTGGCGTGGACTTATGGAAGACAGTGCTGCACTCGCTCAACCTCTTCCTGCCTCTTCTGCTTGATCACAAGATGTGCGCGGCTACATTTTGGGCGATAATTGGCTTTCCTTTCACTCCGGGGTTCACGGAATTTCTCTGTTCCTGCTTTTTTTTCCTTCTGGGATGCATCTGAGACGTGCTTCCTGTCGATACCAGACTGCAACAACCATGTGTGCCATTAGAACTCTCAGACAGTCTTGATCTTTGGGCCTAGGTGTCAATTCCGGGTCACTGGGGTAGTTAACGCAATAGATTTGAGTATACCTTAGTGACTGGTGAGCCGTTCTTTTGCCTTTTGGCAGCTCTTCCTCTCCCCCATTTACGGATGTCAATTAGCAAGTTTCTGGGCCATTCATACACCTTTCCATGAAAAATTTTACAGCAAATCTTTCACCTTTTTAAGGTCAATCTTGAACCAATGAGATTGGGAGGGAACAAAAGGCTCAACGATGGATAAGGCATGAAGTCCCATCCGTTACGATCACGGGCGCAAATGTTCTTTGCTCGGGCATCTTACTGATGGGGTCTGTTGGCAGTCGTAACAGGCCGGCAGCGTTTTTGTGAAATTTCAGATTCTATTTCTTTCCCCACTCCACTCGAGTTTCAATGTGGTCCTAATGGCGATATGTCATTCTTGTCGAGTGAGTGCCCAATGGCGACCATCCTTAAGTGATAAAAATTCAGGGTATTTCTGCTATAAAAGCTCACTCCAATTCTTCCACAGCTCAGCATCTTGCTTACAGGATGATTCGACCTGCTTTTCGATCTCTCTGCTCTTTTTTGGTCCTAGTACCGTGGCTCGTCAGTGGGGCGACGTTAATATCAATTTCAACATCGCCAATTCGAACATTGCACCGGATGGCTTCACGCGTTCTAGCATACTAGTCAATGGAATATACCCAGGAACGCTGATCCAAGCCCAGAAGACGGATACTCTCCATATCACCGCCAACAACCAGCTAACCGATCCGACAATGAGGTAGCGACTCTGCCATACTCAGCATATTAGGTCTAACATGGTTTCAGTTCTGCAGGCGGAGCACCAGCATCCATTGGCACGGATTGGTTCGTCCGTCATTCCAGTTTCGTGGATTCTAGCATATCTGACACCATCTTGGCAGTTCCAAGCCAGAACCGCATCTGAAGATGGGCGTACGTGTTCCTGTCTCATATTCCGAATGCACTCGAACTTATTCTGGACTTGATCAGCTGCCTTCGTCAACCAGTGTCCCATTTCTCCGGGCCATTCATATACATATGACAGTAAGGAGTACCATTCTCTCTTCTTATGATAAATGACTAACATGTTCCGCAGTACCGCTCAATGGTCAGGCTGGTACTTTCTGGTAATAATGTCCAGTTTACTCGTTTCTATTGGAACGGTTGACTGACTGAGCATTCGATTACAGGTACCACAGGTAGGAACGTATTTATGTTCCGCTTGCAGGATTTTTAATCGTCTTTTTTCGTAGTCATCTTTCTTCGCAGTATGTCGATGGTCTTCGTGGGTGAGTGTGAAAGTCAAGCGTTAAAATCGTGCCTTTTGACTTACTTACTGTATGTCGCTATAGAGCCCTTGTGGTTTACGGTATGCAAACTATTTGCCGCTAATTTTTTCCCAGAACTGACAAAGCCTTAGATCCGAACGATCCTCACAAGAGCTTGTACGACGTCGATGATGTGAATACCGTCATTACACTGGCGGACTGGTACCACCAAGTATGCCCATACTTGCTTCGTCGCGATCGCGCAACGCTGACGTTCGACAAAGGCTGCTCCTATCCTCGGAGAAAATTTCCTGAATGGAACCACGGCTGAGCCGGTAAGCATCCTTGTTGAGCATTGCAGGCCAAATCTGAACTTATGAGCCAAGGTTCCTGACTCAGGATTGATCAATGGCATCGGCAGGTACAACGGCGGCCCCGCCGTGGCCCGTGCTCGCATCAACGTGGTTCAAGGAAAACGCTACCGCTTCCGCGTTGTCAACCTCTCCGCCTACTCAGGGTTTAGATTCTCCATCGATGGCCATAGAATGACGATAATTGAGGTATGTTGTTGTTCACTGATACAGACGGCCGTCAGTAATCCAACTCCTTTGGCGTTTATAGGTCGACGGTATCAACCACGTCCCTTTGACTGTTGATCAATTCGACATCTATGCTGCTCAACGTTACTCGGTTGTTGTCGCGGCTAACCAGCCAGTCGACAATTACTGGGTTCGAGCGCCAATGGAACTACAGCATTCTTCGGATAATACGAACTGTTCGTGTTTCAAGGTGTCGTCTGTTCGCATGCTGACCCTCATTTACCAGTGGATACGCAGAATGTTTTCGCAGTGTTGCATTACGAAGGAGCCTCGTCTGGGGAACCGAGCTCGAGCCTCGCCCCATCGTCTGGTGGAACACTACTCGATGAATCTCTCCTTCATCCTCTTGAAAACCCTGGCGCACCTGGGGGCAGCGCTCCTGCTGATAGAGTGATAGATTTGCAATTCGGTCATGGTTTCAACGGCCAAACAGAGGTACGTCCCTTAAGATAACCATGGTGCATGCTCTTGATGCGAGTGCAGTGGACTATAAATGGAATTCGCTATGAACCTCCTGATCTGCCTACTTTGCTCAATGTCATCGCTAACAGCTTCTTGACTGAAAGCGACTTCACTCCGTCAGAACATACCTTCGTCCTGGAGAAGAACAAGGTCATAGAGCTCCAGATTCATGGCTCCGCCAATGGTAGGATATACCCATCCTCATTTTTGTATCTCTTTAGCTCAACGGTTTCGTAGGACATGTCCAGTGCGTAGACCAAGGAAATTCTTTATGCAAAAAGGGACGCTGATATTTCCGGGCCTTTTTCGTAGCCCATTCCAGTGAGTTTTCGTGTCGCTTCGTTACTCGCCGTTGTCACTCATTATGTGATAGTCTCCACGGCCATGCATTCGACATTATCCAAGGAATGAGTGGGGTCAACTATGCTAATCCGCCACGTCGGGACGTCGTTGGCGTGGGAGGTATAGATGAGCACTCTACCGACTTAGGGCTTCTCTGACCTCAGCCAGGTTCCATGGTAATCATTCGCTTCAAGACGGATAATCCCGGCCCATGGTGAGCTTAGCGTAATTCCTCGCTTTCCTCCCAAGTCATTCACAATCATCCACCAGGTTCTTGCATTGTCGTACGTCGTAGAGCTAAATCTTCGAGCAACTCTCTGATCATTGTCGTGATTATCCCAATGTCAGACATCGGTGCGCTTGTATTCTCGATCTCACGCTCACGTTCTAGGCGAAATTGACCGACCGTTGACAGATTGGCATCTCGAGGCCGGCTTAGCTGTCGTGTTCAGCGAAGCACCGACTGATCAGATCAGCGGGCCTCAATCCGTGATCATCAAACAGTCGTGGTTAGATCTGTGCCCGATCTATCAAAGCCTTCCTCCAGACCAGCAGTGAACGTCTACCCCTCATTCGCGACAACTGCCGAGTAGAACCTGGTTGGACTTATTTTCAGTGCATTTTTATTCTCTATCTGTCGAGCAGTGAAGGTCTGTCTCTTCAATGTAAATTACCATTCAAAATCACGAAATATGTCTGTTCCATGCATATTGTCCACCATCATTAGCATGGCAATTTTCTTCTTTCAATTCAGGCTGCAGGCACCGCGTAGACGCCACTCCACATTCCGGAACAGGGAAACGGCATTTTAACATTTCCTCAAGCGTCCTTTGACTCCGTCAGGGTTAGCGGCTTGGTACTCACTGCGCCTCAGCTTTTATTATTGTACACGAAAGTGCGAAAATGCTGTCATGCCCGAGTGATTGGAGCATCCGACGACCTCGACCATCTGCTCGTCAGCAGTTTTGCGAGCTCCGGTTCCTTTTATTCAGGTCAGCCATCTTCAATGTCAAAATATGTCACACACATCACCATTGAACGAGTCGTTTAGTTAATTCAACTACGCTCGTTGATAACCCATTCCGCAACATACGATATCTGATGTATGCTTTTGTCGCTACAGAATGTCACTGAACTTCGGGATCCCGAGTGGCTGTGCACCATCGGTTATTGCCTCTCCCTTCCGTGTCTTGTCGGATTTGTTGCGACGCTTCCTTTTGCTATGCGAATCTCCTCCGTTCTGATCAGAGGCATTGTCAACAATCCAAATCTCAATGACAAGGTACGCAACGCACTCCGTTCTTCTGTTCTTAGGTCCTGACTCCGGCAGGACTAATACTGATCTTCGAGGTTATGGCCATAAAAAGGAGCATGACGCGCAGCACTGGATAAGCTGTATTTCAAACTGTACAGTACGTTTATTACGTCGGATTGGACTCGAAGGCTTGGTCAGGATTCCCTCTTCGGCGGTCTTTCGCCATTAGATCGACTTTTAGGTGGAATTTGAAATCCTGGTCAGACAGCCGAACCCTCGCATGACCAATTGAATTGTTTTCGTCATACTTTCTCGCGACAGTGCCATCCTGCGACGCTGCGGATTGTTCTTGTCAACTGGCCGGCACATTGCAGCTCGCTCAAAGCCATCGATACCAAAAAATAAAGGCAAGGTCAGACTCGGCAACACTAGGGCGCTGAGAAGTTTGAGGTACTTCCGATTACAGAACCATTGCTCCGCTTTCCGTCCCGTCTTGGTGGTCAACAGAGCCGGATTGCCTCGCTTCCGCATTTTTGTTACTCGACTCGGTTTTCGTCAGCGTCAATACATCCGCACAGGATAAAGGCCAAGCTCTGACATGACAATGTTTGGACCAATGTGGACCAGGAACTTCGTCTTCACGGTCTTCTTAATTTCGACCTTGCTTGCGCTCGTCGATGCCCTGCCCCCCGAGGCTTTCGACATGCCGCACTCTGCCGATCAGGGACCACAAAATTCGACGACATTTCCTGTGTCTCAGGATAACATAACGGCCCACTATGTCCGCCCTCTGGAGCTGGTTCGAGTGTCTTTTTGCTCGAATGCAGCGGTCAAAAGCATGCAATGTGGAGCACCTTGCGACGCACTGGGAGGACAAGTGAGTCTTCGTCGCCGGCGGAAGTAAGTGTAAAGTCTTGTCATGGCCAGACGTATCCATGACATCGTATTCCAGACAATGCGCGATACCAAATTGTAACTCTTTCCCTCGATACCATCGGAATAGACTTATTGATTGTATTTTCAAGTCTATATTGCCTATGACAACAGCAGCCAGTCGATCGTCGTCGCTCACCAAGGGACGAATACGAGCAACCTGTCAGTTGTCACAGAACTGTATTCTCATAGCAGATCCTGATCACTGCTTTAGCGTGTCACTCCTGAACGATGTACAACTCGAACTCGTAGATTTGAATACCACCCGTTTCAACAACACGAACGGTACCGCACCGTATTTCTATGAGGAATTTGAATTTCCGTTCTAGTTCTCTTTTTCTTTCTTTTTTTTTGACAGGAACACGTATCCAGGTGCACAAGGGCTTCCAGAAGACCTTTGAACAGACGGCCGACATCGTCCTTTCGACAGTCCATTCAGGACTCCAGAGTAAAAATGCCAGCAAGGTATTAGTCGTGGGCCATTCTTTAGGTCATAAGCCTTGATACTTGTCCCAATAAGAACTAACATTTGCACCAATTCAGGTGCCGCGGTGGCGAGTTTGGACACGATGTACCTCGGCAGCGCTCAACAGATCTATTGCCATCACCGCAACCGTCTTTGGCCTCCCTCGGGTTGGCGACCAAGCGTGGGCCAATTACGTAGAAAAGCTGGTACCTGTCCTTCTCCCCAGCACTTTGCAGTTTTCAGAACTGACCGCATGTCTCGTCATATGCCAGATGGGCAAAAACTTTACCTATATCACGAACCAGCACGACCCGGTCCCGAACGTTCCCCCTCGACGCTTGGGGTACAAGCATCCCGCTGGGGAAGTGCACATCAATGCGGTCGACTCTAACGGAAACGCCACCGATGTTGTTGCATGCCAGGGAGAAGAGAACACCGTAATTATTTCCTCATTTGCGTAAACCTCAATGCTCATGATCCTGAAGAAATGCTCGGACGCAAACACCATTGATGACCTCAACGTGAACGATCATGCAGGCACGCTCAAATCTCTTTTTCTGAGGGCGTTTCTCATTTTCCGTCAGGACCCTATTTCCAAAACATCACCATCGGCGCCTTGTCCTGCACCGTCTGACGGCGTTCATAATAGATAATTCAAGCCCATCGCACCTTGCGCATGGCATCTATATTTTTGTAATCTGCTTGTGATAATTTAATGTGACTACATATCGCTCCTACGCATTTGACAAACAGGCGGAAAGCATCATTCTGCAAAAGCAACGAGGCAGTCTCTGGAGTCTGGTGAATTCTTAATTCACGAACTGAGATACAATATATGCAAAATGAAAGCGGGATGACAAGAACGGACGTTCCATAAAGCGATGCAGGTCAGCGGTCCTTTACACAGGTGGAGCAACGGGGCAGGAAATCGAAACGCAAAGGGATGGATGTCTGGAACAGATGAATGGGGGGACGAATGGAACACGTAAAGAAAACGGTTGAGGGCAACGCTCAGAACGCAAAGTCATGCGAGAAACCACGGCGACCGCCGCCGCCACGAGACGAATACGCGCCTCCAGGGAATCCGCCACCGAATCCGCCAAACCCTCCGCCATTGAACTGCGCAAAGAGTTCCGCTAGGTCCGCCTGGTTCATGCCTCCCATGCCGCCCATGCCACCCATGCCGGACGAAGAGCCGTCCTCGTCCTCGCCCATGTCGTACCGCGACCGACGCTGCGGATCCGACAGCACCGCGTGGGCCTCCACCACCAGCTTGAACTTCTCCTCGTCACCGCCCTGCAGATTTGCGTATACGTCAGGCCAAAATAACGGCGCAAAACACGAAATCGAATGAAATCGACGCTACCTTGTCCGGATGGTGCTTCAGACTCTCCCGTCTGTACGCCTTCTTGATCTCCAACTCCGTGCATTCCCGCGACACGCCGAGGATCTTGTAATAGTCTTTCGCCTTGCTCCTCTTCAACGCCACCTCCGCCTTTTTGAGCTCGCCCTTCAAAGCGCGGACGTCTGCGTCGCTCCCTTCGACGCCGGCTTGCTCTATCGCGGAATGGAAGTCCGCCACAGCCGCATCGAACTTTTCCAAATGTAGATTGATCCGCGCACGCGTCCTCAAAGCCTTGAAGGACGTCGGGACAAGCGCCAAAGAAGCTTCTGTATCCGTTAGCGCTTCTTCGTGTCGGCCAAGCTTGATATAAAAGCTTGAGCAAGAGCCGGTGTGAATACCATAAATCGCTTAAATTCACCTTGACCGACGTCGTTGCCCTATTCGAAAGCAGCGTCGCACGAATCTGACCTCCGCCTCCCTCTTCTTCGGCATCGCCTATTTTCTACGACAAGAACCATTTAGACATCAAAAGGGATGACGAGTCGCATGCTATGCCTTACGTCCAATGCCTCTGTGTATTTATCCACCGCCTCTTGCAACCTGCCAGACTTGAATGCGATGTTACCCTCCTCTTTCAGCTTCTCAATATCCTTTACTCGTATCCGCAACAACCGGGCGCCTTCGTGGCCTGGATCCAGACGAAGAGCAGAAGCCAAATGCTGTAAAGCTTGTGGCAGTTTGCCTCCAAGGAATAGCACGAGACCTCGAGCGGCGAGGATGTCGGGCGAATGAGGATTCAATCTGAGTGCGTC
>SJRY01000092.1:0-22889 GCA_011319805.1 Macrocybe gigantea | reverse complement strand
TCCCTGATTGGCCATTCCCCCTTCTGCAGATAGCGCCGTCTTGGTGTGCCGATTCCACAGCCACAGCTGTCACAAGGGTGTACGGCCTTTTGGCTTAAATTGAACTACGCTTATGGCAGTGTCCAAAATCGCAGACCTTGGCCACGAAAAATCCTTGCCACACTGGGAAAAGGTTAGGGGAGCGCAAAATTACGAAAAGAGAAGACAAAGAAAAAGGTTTTAATACCTGGAAACGGAACGGCACAGTTGGTGGCGGAACGGCCATTTGTTTTTACCATGTTTGGAGTATGTTTGATATGCAAGCCACTGGTAATTAGAGACAAACTCCCGCGACCCCAAATTTACCGCGATTTCAAATTCGTTCGTCTCCTCGTCGCGTCTAGCGTTGAGCAAAGCTATTAGCAATATGGATCCCTTAGCGGGAATGGACGATTCATCGACCGACGATGATACCGCTTCGCAGACTACCGAAGACGACCCCCAGGTTCCGGACAAGCAGGGCGCTGCAGTTTCGCCGCCAGCTCCCCAACCAATCATTCCACCTCCAGCATCACACCCAGCACCGCGAGAACGGCCTAATTATGAGCTAAAATGTACTCTCCGAGGGCACACGCAATCGATCTCATCAGTCAAATTTAGCCCAGACGGAAAGCTATTGGCTTCATGTGGTTGGTGTTTGCTCATGTTCTTCCATTCGTCTTGATCAGTACTAGACATGTGTTTCTGATTTTTTTTTTCCAAAACGATTTTGATTCCATCTGCTCTCGGACGCCTCTTTCGCGCCTCTTCCACATGACATCGAATGAAAAACTGTTAAAATGAAGGTGCTGAAAAGGTGGTGAAGATTTGGTCGCCGGACACTGGTCAATTTCTGAGAAATCTCATCGGACACACCCAAGGCCTGTCTGACATTGCTTGGTCGTCGGACGGCGTTAGCCTTGCCTCGGCCTCCGATGACACAACAGTACGGATATGGAATGTGGAATCAGTATGCATTTTGACCCAACCTGTTTATGTCGTTATTGATATACTGGACCCAAGGGCTTGACGCAAAAGGTGCTTAAAGGACACTCGAAATGGGTGTTCTGTCTGAACTACAACTCCGCCTCGAATCTGCTCGTGTCGGGAGGCTGTGACGGTGATATCCGAATATGGAACGTCGCTAGAGGTTGATATTTGTCTTTGGCTCTGCTATCCCCTTGTTATAGCGAACTGCGCTTGACGCCTTTCCTTCTTTGATTGCACAGGGAAATGCATGAAAACGCTGCACGCTCATCTTGATTATGTTACCGCAGTACACTTCAATCGGGACGCGACCTTGATTGTGTCATGTGCGCTGGACGGTTTGATGTGAGTGGCCACTTCCTCTTTCTAGTCCTCTTTTGCTCCTCGAATGGATTTATTAATTCCGTCTGTCAGCCGCATATGGAACACAAGCGATGGCCAATGCCTCAAAACACTCGCTGAAGGCCACGATGCAATCTGGTAATTAATCTTTTCTTTGCTTTCGGAATGCTTTACTCACACTGACTCACCCATCATGATATCAATTTCTTCAACTCTTCTATCCTGCTGTTCTCCTTCCAGCCAAAACGTCCAGTTTTCTCCGAATTCGAAATACATATTGTCCACCGCGCATGACAATGCCATCCGTCTGTGGGATTATCAGACTACGCGGTGTTTGAAGACTTATGTCGGACACGTCAATAACAAGTATTGCATCTCCGCTTGCTTCAGTGTAACAGGTGGGAAATGGATCGTCGCGGGAAGCGAAGATCACAAAGTCTACATCTGGGACCTACAAACTCGACAAATTGTCCAGATCTTGGAGGATCATGCTGGTGAGTGGCCGCTGATTCTGTGGACACATGATAAGCAATTCATCTCCCTGTTCTCCTTTATTCAGACGTCGTTGTCGCCGTTGCAGTCAGTCACGCCGTTATGCCGCTGGCCACTTGATACTAATCTTCCCTCTCCTGTAGATCCACCCTACCCAGAATATGATCGCTACTGGTTTGGATTCAGACGTGGCCATTCGAATATGGCAGGACCGTGGGCATCAAACATCTCGATAGATTTTGCAAGCAAGGTTGCTTTGTATCATTACATTCTTTCTAGGAACCACTTTTATCTGGTTTTAGGCTTTTCACCCTAATTTTTTTCCTTCTATACCAGCTCATGTTGTACACGTTTCCAAGAGTATGTATGCTTAATCTCGTTTGCACATCGGCGACTCCTATCTGGTGAGGGATGTCCCATTAATACAAATACAGCAATGCGACAGAAAAAAACAAGCGAAGTGTGAAGATGCGAAGATTAAAAACCCTAATGCGATTCCGGAGGCACAACTTCCAGTTGCTACTTGACAGGTTCTGCATGAATTAGATCTGTAACACCAAATTAAGGCCCATGCGCAAAAAGGGCAGGGCGATGCAAGAAAAGTGCTCACCGTTAACGACCTCCTTGTCCTCGTCAGTCAAACCAGAGTCGTGGGCCTCAAGGAAGGCGTCAACCTATTTATGAAAGGAGGGAAGCGTGTGGCGTAAGCAGGACCCAAGCCAGAGAAAGCACCTGGGGTGCGAACCTCGTCCATGACCCTGTCGTCATTGTCGTCCGCGCCCAGCTCGTCCTCGTCTTCATCTTCGTCATCTTTAGCGTCGTCAATCGCGAACGGCGTGCGCTCCATCAGGCGCGCGTTCACAGCTTGAACCATAGGAGAGAATCCAGCTGCGCTGTCGGGAACGGTAGGATGGTTCTTGGTTGGTTCCGGTGCTTTGACGTCAACTGAGAGCGTCGTGGTTGAGGCGGTCGCCAGCGTCGCGGTGCTTGAGTTACCCTGGAGGCTCGATTTCGAAGGCGACTTGCGCATCGAAGGGGTGAGAAGCGACTCCCGGGCTTTAGGTTCCTCTAACTTGGTGTATCGTCCGATGGAAGGTTTCTGAATGATCTTTGCAAAAACATATCAGATCGAACCGAGGACAACTAATACAGGATACACAACCTGGTGTTTTCCGATAGTTTTGCCAATTTCGTCAGTGAACATGTTGAAGATCTTCTTGTTACTGTCGCTCGCTATCGATGACCAGAGCTCGCCAAGCAACCCGCTGTTCGCTGGTGGGAGCTCCATGTCAGGAATAGGCTCCAAACGGAAAGACGCCGACAAGTCCGTCTCGAAGAACGATTCCAGAACCTCATCCGCCAACACGACCATGCGGAAGCTGCCAAAAGCAAGACAAAGCAAATGAGCACCGCAGTCACGGGGCTAGGCCATTTACAGAAGGAAGAATGGGTCCCATCTGCTTACGTTGCGAGATTGAGATAAGGCTGGTTGGATTCGATGGTGGGTGAGACCTTTTCCCCATATTCGTTCACCTGGTTTTCCGGTTGAGGAAGCAGCGCATCTCCGTACTCAAATGCATTTGTCATGAACCGGCTGACGGCTCCCAAGTAGGCGTCTCCGACTTCGAAGCGGAAGATGAACTAAAGGAGGTCCCGGAAGAAAAGCAGAGTGATCGGTCAAACATTGTGATGCCAAGAAGCGCGCTAAACCGGTAGCGGGATGCGGAGAAGGCGTGCTTACCAAAAAGGACTCCGACAGGGTAAGAACTTCGTCCTTGGTCAGATATCCATCTTTATTCTTATCATGCATATTGAAGAACCATTCAATATTTTCCATCAAATCGTTGAACATGACACCGTCCAAACCGGACACGAGATCCTGAGGCAAACGACAGAGTCGCGCTGTAGTTCGGCTCACGCTAGCATGCGCAGATAGAGGAGAAACGCACTTGAAAAGATAGTGCTCCTCGACATGAGGTGTCCCAGAAGTAGAAAAGTCGGTCAATGAATTCGTGCTCTGCAATCTCACGGTCTACACGTTGCTGGAAAAGGAAGTAGAGATATGGGCCGTCATTTCGTTGAAGGAATGGAAAGGCTATTCACCTGGAAGCCATTGATCACGATTTTCTCATTCCTCGCCCATGTGGCAATTTCGCTCAGGAAATACTGGAATGTTCTCAATCCGATCCGCGTCTCCGGTTTCTCCTCGGTTCCGTCGTTCGGGTTGAGCAAAGAAGGCGTAGGGGCGACAGGCGGAGGCGGTGGGACGACGCACATCGACTTGTACAAGGCGTCGTATATCAGACCTGCCTGCTCCTTGGAGAATCTCCCTAGCGTCTTGAGATTCCTGATGGCAGAGCGCTTTCCGAACATCTCAAGGCTTGTGATGACTTCCGTTCTAAATCGTTTGCGTTCGGACTGGATCATCTCGTCAGTGATCACGGAGAACTCCCGGAACGAGACCAGCAGCAGCTCTTGGAATCGCGTAATGGCACGAGCCCGCGGATCACTAGAATTGGGATGTGCCGAATCACCGAGGGAAGCAAAGTAATCGCGCATCAGGCTGTAGAATACTTTCAGAACCGATAAAACAGTTTTGAGAAAAGTTTGATCGAGCTCACTTCAGGAAACCGCCATCATCCTGAATCTGTAGCAACTTTTCCCCGTTGATCTTGAGTATAGCTATAGGATGTATTAAGCAGGGACACTACTCAGCGCTTGAGATCGCAACTAACCAAGGCTATAACAGCGTTAGGATGGTGGGAATGGGGAGGGCACGAACACGTACCCAACTTGAAAGAGAACCTTCGGGCCCATGCAGAAGAAGCAGTCCACTATCCGAAATGCGAAGACCATTGGCATGCTGTTGATGAATCTGAAACAAGGCAGTCGTCATCTAGTTTCTTGTCAAGTGCTGCAATGCACTTACAGACTGAGGAACCACGGCAAAGACGCAACGGAAAGCTGAACGTCGACTTGCTGGAAATGATCGTGTATCATCGGAAGACAACGTTGGACCAACGATTCGAACACTCGTTGATCAAGTAGCGTCCCGTGCATCGACGGCCTATTTAAGCATAAGCACGATCATGACAACACTTGGGCCTCAAAGAACTGACGCGTAGTATCCTGGAAGTAACCGGTCACAAAGGACTTCGAGAAGCCAGAAAGCTTGCTCTTCGGACATATAGCTGTGTTATGGGGGTCAGCAGACATGAATCGCATCAGCGAGGACGACAGACATCAGGATAGCAGCGGCGATGATATTCATGGCCTGTCGCTTCCGTTCAGATGGCTTTGTAGGAGAGCTATGATGACTTACCTGGCAATACCCTAATTCAGGATTCTTGAAAGAGTAAGCTTGCAACACCCTACGCAATGCTGCTATACCGTCTTCCGACTGATAGCCTGCATATTCTGGTAAACTACGGTGGAGATCTTTTTCGATATCCTCAGTGCTGGTACTCGTTCGGCCCTTGTTTGTCTCCAAGAGATGCTCATAGTAGCCAGGATTGGAGAACCGTAGGAAGATAGAACCGGAGAGGACTTCCCACATCTCACCTCGCAGTCTGTTGGGCAGACCGACTTGCACAAGCCGCGTGCATTGGGGATAGCGAAGGAGGGATAAATTCCGACCGTGGGCTGAACGGATGCACAAGCCGAGGTTGTGAGAAACAGCCACCACACTGGAAAGTATAGTCACGTACTCTTCAGATATGTCGTCCATAGTTTTATCTTAGAGGCTTCCCGCAGTCTAACTCCGGGAAGAAACAATGAGCAATCTGGGCATAGCTAGAAAGCATCTCACTTCTTCGGATCACCGGGAAATTTAAATCTGAGACCCAAACCACCATGATATGGTATTTGTAGGGACGCCCCGTCGTCCTTCTCGTCATTGACCAGGCTCCCATCTTCTCGCTCCGCTTCTCCGGGCGTGGATGATGACACTAGGGTTTCTGAATAGCAAGTCTTCACGAATCCCTTGACGAGCTTCATCTGCCCGCGTTGAAGCTCCACTTTGAGGGCATCGCGGAGAAGTGAACAAAACAGGTCCGCCGTCGGTCGCAATGATGTCAGCTGCACAATCTGAGAAAATATCAGTTTATGTCGGATGGCACGGGCGGAAGCGGCTGACTATTTTCATTCCATGCCAGTCGACAGACTCAGAGCGTAGATTCCAGCTCTAGCATTGAGTCTCTCTACTCTCCGAATCGTCGAAAGCGGTATGGTGAACCGAACTGATTTTCGATCTAGTGACGCGAAAGCCAAGAATGGTGGTATCAGATGCAGCTTTCCTGCCTGTGAGTCAATGTAGAATGTGAGATACCGCAGGTCAGCCACCAAGCAGTTCGGCACTGACGTACGACTCCTCGAGCCCTTCAACTCCTAGACTCAACACGGCGTTGATGTCCATTTTCTCCACCTCCTGGAACTACTCTTCTCTGTGCCGTCTGCATGGGCATCTGACGGTAAAGAGAAGAATATGTGCGTCAGCTGCTCCTTGGTAGGCTCCTTGAAGTTGCGAAGGGCAGTCGAAATAGTCGACATCTCGCTTTTCAGCCTTGGCTTGAAGGCAACGAGCGCGGAGTTCTGCAGATGGTAGTAGTAGCTGCCTGTGCTAGATTTCCTCAAGAAGTTAGTCTAGTCGATGTGAAGCAATAGTCGACGCGTAGGACGAGATGAAATGCTGGACAGGACGGTCAACGATGACCACCAAGTGTTCTCAGGCACCTCCTTTTACAGCAACTTGCTCCCACGACCTGCACCAACTCCACCAGCTCCCTGCAATTCAGAAAATTCCTGAGTATGCTGAAGCTGGACGATGTGAGCCAGGTTTGACTTTGACTCAAAAGGCTTGGATTCTGACTACTTTCGACGTAAAACATCTCTTCACCAGAATCATTGAATCCGGTCCGTCCGAAGTACCAAATCACTGGCGATCGTTAACTCTTGTGCCCGGATAGTATGCTTTCCTATTGTTTTCCTGACCTGTTATTGTCTTCTCATAACAGAGAAGCTTAGGTGAATCTTTACGACCCGGCCAGACCGAGGTGCGAAACAAGCCTTGTTCTTGTGCTCTGACCGCCCTGAACTGTTAGGTGACGATCCAGCCTCCAGCTACTCTCATCCACATGAGACTTTCCGTCGCGAGTGTACATGGCCCTGGACAATCTCTCATAACCGGGACATTGCGTGTGACCCGACTACGCTATAGCTTCCAAGGATTGGAACTGCTGACCCACATCTCTGTATCACAAGATTAACAATGGAGGAACTTCCATAACTGGTCGAATTCGAAACGGAGCTTTCTTGAGCTTTTCGGGGTATAAGAAACAATGTCCGGCGAATACCAGAGAAGAGATAAAAGATGTGCGGTATATCACTCATCCGCTGCCTCCATATCTCCGGCGCTGCTCCCTTCAACCCCGCCTTTCACGTTATTGTGGCTAAACGGCTAGCTGCTTTTGACCAAATTCGCATATTACCATCAACGACGGAACATCAAATGACGCGACTGCTGATGCCTCTACATCCGGTTTATGGTAAAGCAGCCATGAGAAATCTGCAGGGTATCCGTTCCGTTCACATGGCAATACGGTCCTTCGTCCATATCGACCTCTTTAAAGGCCGAGTTGTCTGCCAGTCTTGCTGCAGCCCACAAGCCACATCTCGAATCATGGCACTCCAAACCTCGAACAGTGACACAGACCTCGACGCTCTCATTGTCGGCGCTGGATTTTCTGGCGTATACTTCCTCCACAGCCTCCGCAAACTAGGCTTCAAAGCCAAGATATACGAAGCTGCCGGCGGGTTGGGCGGAACATGGTATTGGAACCGCTACCCAGGCGCACGCGTCGACTCCGAGTTTTACATCTACCAACTCTCAATGGACGACCTGTGGAAGGACTTCAACTGGACGGAGCTCTTCCCCGGATGGACGGAGCTGCGAACCTATTTTGACTACCTCGATAAGAAGTTGGACCTCAGCCGCGACATCCTCTTCAACACTCGCGTCATGTCGGCGCGCTTTGATGCCACTACCGATCGCTGGGCCGTCACGACAGAGCACGGCGACGTAGTTCATCCCCGCTTCCTCATCCTCGCCACTGGTTTCGCCTCGAAGCCCTATTTCCCGCCTTACAAAGGATTGGATACGTTCAAAGGGTTCTGCAGCCACACGGCGTTGTGGCCATGGCAGCAGAATGTCGATCTTAAAGGCAAGCGGGTTGGAGTGATCGGCACCGGCGCCAGCGGCGTCCAGGTCATCCAAGAGGCCGGGCCTGAGGCTAGTCATCTGACTGTCTTCCAACGTACGCCCAACCTCGTCCTGCCGATGGGTCAGCGCCAAACCACCATAGAAGAACAAGAAAAGATGAAAAGAGATCTCTATCCCGTCCTCATGAATCGTCGCAAGCAGACGTATGCCGGCTTCACGTACGACCTCATCTACAAGGGCTTCTGGACGATATCCAAGGAAGAACGCGTCCTTACTTTCTACGACCTCTGGGACCGCGGCTCCTTCCACTTTTGGTTGGGGGCATTTCAAGAGATTTTTCTGGATCCCAAGGCCAACGACGAGGCGTACACATACTGGAGGAAGAGAGTGCTCGAGAGGATAAAAGATCCAGAGATGCAGAGAAAACTGGCTCCGGAGGTGCCGCCTCATCCGTTCGGAACGAAGCGCTGCTGCCTAGAGCAAGCGTACTTTGAAGTCTTCAATCAGCCAAACGTCACCCTCGTGGACGTGAATGAAGATCCGATCGACGAGATTGTTCCCACCGGAGTCAAGATGAAGAGTGGGAAAGTCCACGAGCTTGATGCGTTGGTGCTTGCCACGGGGTTCGACGCCGTCACAGGGAGCATATCTCAAATCGACATTCAAGGGACTGATGGCGTCCCCATCGGTGAGAAGTGGCGGAAAGGCTTGTCCACTTACTTGGGCCTGACCACCGCTGGCTACCCAAACATGTTCTTTACATATGGGCCTCACGGACCCACGGCTTTCTGCAACGGACCTACCTGCGTTGTAAGCGCCGTTTCGTCGCTCTACGTGGGTTTCCAATTCTGACCGGCCCGACTTAGGAAATACAAGGCGCGTGGGTGGTGAAATGCCTTGAATACATGCGAAATAACGGGTATACTCGAATCGACGCGACGTCGGAGGCTGAGAAAAAGTGGACTCAGACTGTCGATGACTATTATTCCCCAGCCTTATTTAAATACGCCAAGTCTTGGTACAACGGCGCCAACGTACCTGGTAAAGTTGTGCAGTCGTTGAACTTCACGGGTGGAGTCCCGTTATATACGAAGCTATGTGAAGAAAGCGCCGAGAAGGGGTATGAAGGATTCGTGCTTTCTACCTTAAACGCCTAACTAGGTAGAACTTGAAGTCTACTTAATAACAAGAGGATCCACGATATCGCCTCTTTACTAGAATACTTTGTGCCCGGAACTCGCTGGCTCAAGTAATATCCTGAACGATGCTGAAATTATTTTAAACGCACCTCCAAAAACCTATACATAAACTCGGACTCGAACACAAGCTTGAACTCATCTGAACGTGACCTTTATTGAGTGCACGTGCGCCGATGGTCGCGTGCACGTGACACATGTGACAATGGATCACGTCGATGTAAGTCGCGTACTAGTAACCACTTCAACGTTTCAGCACGCGTTCAAAGTGGAATGGCTCCTCAAACACGCTCTCGAGCTGCCGAAACTGTCTCCGTGAACTGGTTATTCTTCAACGAAGCACATGAACCCACGCCTTTGTATACCACTATTCCTCATAACCTCTTCATCGGACCCGTGCAAAGTTGTCAGGAACTATTCGCCACAGAAATCAAACAAAAATATAAATTCAAGGCTGATGTTTACAGTATGGAATTTTTGAGGTATTACTGCCATGCCATCTTTAGGCCTTCAGTGTCTTACATTTGGTAGCCCAAAGAACCGACCCCGATTGCGATACGGAATTGGAACGAAACTTTCGCAGATTGGGAGGCTGTCACTAATCCAATTCCATTGCCTTGTAAACTCTCAAGAGTTTTGGAAGGAAAGCTAGACAATCATTACCTCCATCTACTCGTCACAGCAGAGGGGGCGACAGAGGCAAAGCGGGCGCACTGCAAAACACGTAGCGCGGTCGCTAAGCATGCTCTTCCCGAGGTTGAGCGTGAGTTGTACATCGCAAGTTGGTCCTAAATACATCAGTGTACTTATTTTCCTGATTCCAGGTTTTAAGCGAGCACTCAAAAAACTAGAAGCATCGCCTTCCGCGATGGCCAGACCCTCAGTGTATGCCAATAATTAACGGAACCCAAGCACAGCTATCTACGATGGCCGTAACGCTCCAGATGAGAACTTTATCCTCGGGCCGCCTATCCAGATTTTTCATCCGATTTTCGAACACTTTCTCCGTCTACTGGGGAACCCAGACCTCAAAGTCACCGCACGAGATGCAGGGAACACATTCGACCTCATGGAAAATGCCTCGGACATTCTTCCGGAAGCAGACCATGTAAGGGAACTCAGAAACCGGCTGATGGAGATCTTGGATACCGATTTTTACCAAGAAGAAGATGACGGCGAGACTGAGTCTGGCGGAGTTCTTACATTCATGTTGGAAGATGGAACTCCCGTTCAACTCGTCATTATGAAACTAAAGCATGAATGGGAGAACGATGGTTGTGATGTGTTCAGCCATACTGGTCTCAGCATGAGGCAGTACTGGATTGATGAAGCGGTATGTTGCTCACATTCAGAGCATGTCAAGTCAGCCAGATATTTATGACATTTTCTAGAATGCCAAACTTCGTAACAAATGTTGCTGCCCTACTTTCCTAGTCGCTGGAAGTGACTCCTGGATCAGTATCCTTGGTGGCGTTTTCACCGACAAGTTCATCATCCAAAGGCTCACCGACATGATACCCATCACTCTTGCATCAACGCAGGGAGATGACAATATTATGCGCATCGCACGCATGCTTGTTGCACTCCGTGAATGCCTCAAAGGCCTCAGCGAGTTTTATCAGAAAATCTCGCACATCAGGTCCATTGATCTCGATAATCCCGACGTTCCTTGCCTCCGCCTTTATCCATACCCATCTTCATACAACAAGGATGGACGACAAGTGAATTTTACCTATGTCAGAGCACTGCAAGATGGCCCTGCATGCGTAGCGTTTCTGGCCCAAACTGAACATGCCGAATCACCAGACATTGTCGTCAAGTTTGTCTCCCGATACGGTCTGGAAGTCCACCATTTCCTTGCCACAGATCCCGACCAGCTAGCGCCACAACTCCATTATTTCGGTCCCCTACCCGACCTCATGCTACCCGACGATTATCGTCCAAAGCACATGCCGCTGATGTCCATGGTGGTAATGGACTACGTCAAGCCGAGCGCCACTCCACTAGATGCACGCCAGCAAATCAAGAACGCCTTGGACAAATTACATGAAAGAGGATTTGTGTTGGGGGATTTGCGGGAACCCAACATTTTGTTTGATCATGACGGAAAACTCAAGTTGATCGACTTTGACTGGGCTGGACGTTACAAAAAGGACGAAAATTCCACCGATTTTGTCTGTTATCCGCTGGGTCTGTCACAAATTATCCATTGGCCTCGGGATGCTACCCAGTTTAAGCCCATTCTTCCTGAACACGATATCGAGATGCTGAACTATTTATTCCACAAATGAAGGCTTAGGAGGCAATTTCATACATACTTGGCTGGACTTCTACCATAGCAAGGACTTCTTGTACTTATATCGCATTCATTGCATACAAGAATGTAAGAACCAATGTCAATGATAGCACGTTCTGTTTGCACAATGAAATTTTACGTTTGAATGCCATTTCATATCTGTCCCATTCTTCATGCCCAACACCAACCGCGTCATTGCTATTACTCGTCCTCCATGTCAATGTCAATTTACAAATCTCTGTATGCCCGGGATGCGTTGGCCGTAGGCGGGGGATTATACTTCACCCTGCATTCGTGTCACGTACATGAGAGTGATCTAGTCTCGGCCCTTCATGGAAATATGGTAAATCGTTTAACCCCTTTCAGCATTGAGTCGGATACAGTACGCAGGCGACTGCTAGTGATACAGCGAACAAGGATTGGTTGTAATGACGATGATGTTCCCCTCTCTTTAGATCATAAGAAGGTCCCTCCGGATAGGCCACGTCAACGGATGCGTGCGGTCTAGGTGAGCGACCATAGATTCTTATTCACATATGTCCTCCATGGAATCGAATTGTTTCCTGAAGAGGTTATTTCCATCCATGAGAGATTGCATCCAGAGCTTTTCACAAAAACAGCGATGTCGTACCTAGAAGGAGGTTTGATCACCTCATATCTCACGTTCTCGCCTTCCACACCCTCTCTGATGATGCGAATTCTGTTGACGTCGCCTCTCTTGGGATGTATCTGGCAATGGTCGAGCTGCCTGAGTTTGGGACACAGCTGAACAAGTTCCATGATCGCAATATGCATCTGAGCCATAACGCTGTGGTAATTGACGTAGGCGCGGCAAGAGGCCCAAAGACCGTTTCCTCTGAAAATCTCGAGGTTCCGAAAACGTGAAAGCATGTTCAACCAGTCGGACTGTGATTAGATGACGGTAATGAGCTAGTCAGCATCCTGGTCGAGAAGACCTGCGACTCACCAAAGGTGGGTGAGTAGGGTGCGCGCTCCCCGGGTCGAGGCGCACGCTGGGAAGACGTAGGTATGTAATGTTTGGAAATAAATCTGCAACCTTGCAAATAGATTCCATCGATCTAAAAGTGTGTATTTCGAGCTTTCGAAGAGCTGTTCTGTCGACATTTTTCAGATTGAGGAGATCTTCGGCCCCGAATGACATGACATCCAAACATTCGATGGATCTGACAACCTTCGTCTCTTCTAAAGCCTCCAGCACTTGTCGACCCGTTTCCAAGCGTCGGAGAGCGGGAAGACATTCCGAGGAGAACTGCACCGGACCGATAGGGTACCAGGAAAGCTCTTCTATCGTAGGATGGTTCTCAAGGAAAGTAGTTCGAGATATCTCGGGCGGCGAGGATGTTCCAGAGAAGAGATGTAGCTTGAGCGTTTTCAACCTTGGAAACTGACATTCAGCAAGACCGAAGAGTTCCACTGGGAGTTCTAGGAACTATGATCACGGATGAAATCCCGAGCGCAACAGGGTAGCAAACATGCAGCATACCTCAATCGCAGGACATTGTTGTAGCAGACGTATCGTATACCCGGAGTTTGTCCTCCGGAACCATGCATCACCCAGGAGAGAGATATAGCGAAGATTAGATGTTTCAAATGGCTAGGAAAAGGACGAGATATTCGGTTAGCTACATGATACATAAAGGCAAAGCAAGTCACAAACCGGGTAAAGGCGACCATCTAAGCGCCCATTGTGAACATGAATTCCGATCTTGCCTTCAAGCGCCAGACGTTGTAAAGAGCGGTGCGCTGTCACTGCACGGAGTATGCATTCTTCCACTTTCGGATCCAAAGCCATCCGAGAATGCCAGGTGAACACCTCTATCCGCTCCATGTATTCAAGAGCCGCGCACATATTGAGAACAAGTTTATTGACTTCTGCATCGTCGTGGTCATGTTTCTCCAAAAGACGGAGAGGTTGGTGGTCGCTCGCTGAGTAGTCCTTTGTATCGCAGATGCGGACTTCCCGGATGTTTCTGGCAAGATCCGCTCGCCGCGCCAGATGCGCCCACATAGGGGGCAAGAGGTAGCGCACACGGATGATGCGGTAGTCTGTGTGGCGGGGAACGGCAAGCCGGGCACATCCGCGTGAAATGAGCGCGAAATTGAGCAGATCCTTGTGAGAATCGAGCTCTGACAGGATCACATCATGTATCTCTTGTGGAAGGCGAAAGAAGGCGGCTTCGTCGAGCGCGGCGACATGAGGCTGTTCAGGCATGACTGCGAAGATGTGTGTGATGCTGTGATGGAATTGCTAGTCCCGAGCGTTCGAGGCTTGCGACACTTGTCCACAAGCTCGTCAGGATGGACGCTCAGCGCAGACGCCTGTAGCGATTGAGCAGCGCCCCCGCGATCACATTTCCTAATACGTAGCACGTGGCTACTGCACTCAAACGTTACACAAACGCCCACAATATCCTCAGACCTCAAATCTACGTTCGAGCATTGATTTTCAAGGACTTTTTGGAATGATAATCTATTATACGACCATCTCTGCAGCCCTTTTCTATTCGATATCTTATTCGATATGATCAAGAAGTGTACAAACGAGGTTCGCAGGTCTCCGCTGCATGACCGGAAATTGACGAACTTCATTTGGCCTATGATTACTCGAAGCTAATGTCATCTAAGCAGATATATTCTAGCGGTTGTATCTGATTGCTTTCCTTTGCTGGATCTATATTTTTTGTGACTCCATGACCATGCGGGAGAACTTGCTCTTTGAGCGAATAAATGGTCCGTAGAAGAACAAAGCCTGGAAGATAAACCGTCAGGCGCCGCCTACCAGCCACAAGATACAGGAGCACTCACGAAGGGTATTGGCACCATCGTAAGAGAGACGAAGGCAAAGATCGTATTCGACCAGCTATAACCCAACTTGTAGAACATCTGATTCGTGAACAGCGGGAAGGCCATGGCCATCATGTTCCCTGGAACAAATAGTACAGCGACAGCGCAGAATTAGGACGGTCGGAAAGGCGTACTGGCTAGACTTTGGCCTGCCAATGCCGAAGATGCATAAGGGCCGTAACTAGGGATACTCAGCATTACAATAATGCGACCGAGTGAAGCACACCAACCAATCAGCTAGGTACGAGAACACGGCTAGGTAGATTATAAACGTTGCCCATATAAATGCTGTGCATAAATAGCGATTAGAAATGGCAAAATGACAAACACGATTTCGACATACCGTCACAGCGATCATCTGAGCTATCCAATGGACGTGGGCATATGCACACCAGGCGTATATGAACATGCTTGCCGGCACCAGAATCGCAGCAAAACAGGCCGAATGCAGACGTGCTTCAGGCCCTCGTTTAGGAAAATCCCGCCTTCAAAGACGAGTCAAACATATCTTTCAATGCTTGTGCTCAGAAAGACTAACTGATAAAGAACTTCTTGGTATAAATTGGAGGCGAACCCAATCAAGGAACCGACGCTGTCAAGAAACATGAATTAAAATCCTACAAGTTCGTCCAGGAACCGAAACCCCTCAGATACTACATACGTCATGGTTGCAAATGTGCTTCCGACGGCGCTGATGTTGAAGCCATGCACGTCTCTGAAAACGCCAGATATGGACCTGAAAACAGAAGATGTAACCGACTTTCAGAGAAAGGAACTAAGCTACTTACGGGACCATGCAATAAACCAAGCCCCATACGAATCCGATCCAGAGCTGCGCGATCAATAATGAGACGGGAGACAGAGAATCAGACAACCGAGACAACATACGCTGAAGCTCGCGACGACTAGCTCTGTGAACATCAAATCTAGAAAATCGACCAGTGAATACATGGAGGTAATGATTCCAGAGCGAGGCTGACTTACGAACCGGCCGAGTGCATGAAATGAGTATGAGAGTCCTGAGGCTCGCCCTCTCGTCTTCTATTCGAGCTCTGTAACGCTTATCTCCCGTCTCCTTTCGAATTCTCTTGGCTAAGCGAGTGAGAAGGACGGAGGCTCGGGTTTCTTTCATGATGACGGGGACGAGGACAAGGTAAGCGGCGAAAGCTCTGATGTCGGACGTAGCTACATTTGATCGTCATTTTCGAGGGTGGAGGGGGATGACTCACATCATCTGTATCCATTGTATCCATCGCCATTCAAGATGCGGATTGAGTTCTATCCAGCCGGCGTACAGAGGTCCTAAACCTGTTCCGCCCAAGGCTGCAATGGCAAAGATGGACATAGGCAACCCTCGGCTGGGTGTTCTTGAATTAGATGGCCATTCGCTCAGCGCATGACAAACATACTCTTTAGGCGACCAAATATCTGCAATGGTTCCACCGACCATAGTGGCACCCGTCGAACCAAAGGAGCCTTGGAGTAGCCGTGCGATAATCACAGTCTGAATATTCTTCGACCTATTTCCAGAAATCGTTAGGACGGACAGGCAAAGAATCAGACCAACGCACAAGGCGACCATCATATACATCAACAAAAAACCAATTCCGGAGCCGAGATAAAGAGGTTGTCGCCCAACTCTTCGCTGAATGATGCTGTCACAAGAGGGACTATGCCGAATCCTAGCGCGTAAACACTCAGACCTATGTTGGCCTGGAACACCGTGCAATTAAGATCTCTTGTCATAGATGGAGTTCCCATGCTGTACGCTGACGCCGCGGAGGCTGGAATGGGAACGTCAGAAGCCACGGAGGAAGAAATTGGCGGAACCATTGTACCAGAAAAAAGGGTTGTGACGCAAGCCCACGCCGTTATGGCCCATTTCTTTCGCAAGCTATAGTTGGCCGGATTCCTTTGGTCGCCTTCCGAAAATTCCACCTGACGCAAGAATTGATTTCGATGTGACTTCTCGAGCCACACAGTGGTGTTCCCGACTCACATAGATGGGCTCTTCGGATGTGGTCGTCGTCTCTTGCTCCACATCATGGGAGACCGGGTGATGTGAATGGAAGAGGATATCAGTAAATTGACGGCCATAACTCTCGTCAAGTTCATCCTCTTTAGGCCTCGAGCTGATGCTGAGCCGAGCATCAATCGGTTCGCGTACTTGTTCCAGGGACTTGGTCTCCAGGCCCTCTATGTCCACCGTCGCGCTCGTAGTGGCTGACGCCTCACCCTTGCTGTCCTTGCCGTCCTGCATGAGTGTCTAGAAACAGGTGTGGTCCGGTGAGGCGACCAATCAGAGCAACCGCCCGTCTATATAAAGAACTGGATCCCGGGCCATGGATCATGCGACTGACTCCACGAGTAAGGGAAACCGTTCGCTCAAGCGCAAACGTAACCTGAAAGAAAATATGGCATCAGCTGAGGTTTTCCACACCACCACATTACAAACCCGGAGTCAGTGCCTTCCCACGAGTTTGATATGTCATGGTCCGGATGTCTCGATGCCCCGCCGAATCTGACAAAGTGAAACCATATTAATGTGTGTTGAGGGCCAGGTATTAGGATCGCAATTAAAAAACAAAACCTAAAGATCCGGTTCATGCAGCAAACCGCTACCGTTTTACACTGTGGCAGAGGGGCAGGGGTTTTCTATTTTCAGTCCCGCTGATGCCCTGATTGTCATCAGCGTCTTCACCGGCAATTCGGATGGAGCTCACCTGTTGCACAACTGTCTGCGATGGGGAATCGCAAGGTCTATCATACTAATCGCTAGGCAAACCTTGAGTGCAACGATAAAATTCGCAGCGGAGTAAGAGCCTAGTAGAAAACCTTGCCGTGGGCTTATTGGAGTTTTCTCGGCAGAATCGTGGTTGACTGGCAGACTGTCTACAAGGCGCGAACTTCGAGCCTTCTTGTGTTTATTATCCGATTTAAATTATATTTCTATGGGCTCCATATGTCAAACAGCAAGTTCTCCAGCCGTGTGGTTGCCTTGCTTGCCTGGCGTGGTAAAAGTCATTAAATGTAAATATAACCACACAACGCGGGATGTTGAGAACCACATCCGCGAAAAACGCCCGGCTCATAACACCTCGTCGCCATGGAATGACCCTTTCGACCGACGCTGCTGGTCATCATCTCGTTCAGAAGGAGCTGCGGGAACTGTTGAGGCAAACTGCGCAGCCAGTCGCTGTAGTCACCGCCCGGATGCGGACGAAAAGCGGAAAGCATCCGTTTCACGGCGCGACGCTATCTTCGTTCACCTCGATCGCCATGGAGCCATACCCTCTCGTTTCCTTCGGGCTTCGGATACCCTCACGCATGGCCACCTCTCTCAAGGAAGTGTGCACTAGTGACTCATGCCACATGGTCATAAATCTACTCTCTGCCGAGCAATCGTCCGTTGCTGTCCATTTTTCTCGGCCGGACCTTCACTCAGACCCCTTCTCGACAACCCAGTATATGTTGACGAAGGAAGGATTACCCATGATAACTGGTTCCTTGGGTGCACTCTCCTGCCGGTTGGTGGGTCCGCCAATACCCCTTCATGACCTGGAGTATTTGGACGGTTTGGGGAGAAGAGAATTTAGGAGCGGGGCGAAGCAGGACCAATATGGGGACGGACGAATATCCGAACTTTTCATTGCTCACGTGTTGCGTGTTGAGGCAGGCGAAACTGGGACCACTGCACACCCAGATGGTGAACGGACGTTGCCGTTAATCTATTATCGACGTGGCTATACAACTTGTAATCCCCCACACCATCCGAAATCACGGTGATGCCGTCAGTCCAACACTCAGTTATATACATCGTTTCAGCGATCTAGATTGCCTGTTAACATGGCTCATAGGACTTGCGTTCAAGCCTCTTTATCTTCCTTTCGTTCTAGTCTGCTGCCTATACCTCAGATGCTTCGTAGACGTCAGGTTCAGAATCTGATACGCTTCTGGGGCTCAAAGATGCCACTTCAAACTCCAAGAAGCGGGCGAGGAAGTCGGCTCCTCCTATCGTAACTGTGCGCAAGCAAATTAAACCCTTTCTATAATGGCTTGACTTTTTTTTTTTAACTTACAGAGGTTATAGAATCCATCTTTTGATAGATTTGGGATTCTCTGTTCTGGCATTTCAATGCTGATGCCACATCTCTATTAAAATCTTATGAAGATGGCAGAAATCCATTGAAGATGTGCAAACCTTAGGGCAAACACGATTCATCCCTCTCATATGGAGTCCCAAACTGTCAGCGATGTCTTCTGCATCCTGTTCGCGCAAATAAGCTTGTAGTGCGTTGTCGTGGTCCACGAACGCGTCCAACGACTCGATCAATCGTGAAATCGCATGCGACTTTGCCCATTGTTCGGATAATTTCTGTAGCTTTGGGTCCTGCAATTCGTCTATAACGTTGTCTTGCATGGATAATACGAAAACGGCACTTACGAAAATGGACAGGGCCTCACATCGCTTCACGAGCATGTCCCTCGTTCGAGGGTTGAACTGGGCAGTGGCGTCAAGCTGCGTCCTATGCCAATTCCTCGAGTGCATGAGAATGCTAGCATGTTCATTTTGCCTGTTGAGTAGTGGGGCCCAATATTTCAGACACTGACCCATTCCAATGCAGTCGATCAAATTGGAGGTTTCAATGCGGTCAAAACATGCGTCGTGGAAGGTCGGAAGAACGCCGATGGAAATACCCTTCGCCAGTACCTGCGGGTCGAACTGTGTCAGGTAGACGTTGACACGGAATTCTTTCATCCTTTTAGCGAACTCTATGAGTTCCTGCTTGACGTGGAAGTAGAGACAACCCATGATATCGGACGTCGCTATGTCGTGGTTCAAACCTGATTTTTCCACCTTGGAAACATCCCAGCCGTAGAGTGGATTCATGCCCACGAGGGACAGCCAGTTCCCTCCAGCGTCGAATATTAATCTTATGTTTTCTTCAGCAAATCCTGCGATTCAGAAGAGCGCTGACGTACCGATTGGGTTGCGTAAAATGTCCGACGTCAAGCGAGAATGGAGCAAGGATACCAGTCTCCCAGTACCTCAACAAAGCCATTCGATGAGCAGGTTTCAGATTGAATAAAAATGTTTCCCTGTCTCCGTCGTGAAAGGGATCCAAAACGGCGTCTCGCCTGTTCTTCGAGCCATACTTCGAGTCGAAAGTTGACAGAAACATCTCCATAGGCCGCCGCATGGCCACTGTCGTCTGCATTGAATGGATCTGCCCTTCCCCTGCGTCTTGAGGCTAGTGCGGAAGGACATCTCGCCATCTCCAGTATTGGCATCGTTGTAGATGACCCGGATGCAGCCCGGACATAGGCCGCGCTCGCAGCTGGCAACACGGCTGAGTACATGAGGTGCGTGACCAGTTCTGCTGATTCCTCGATTGATGGGCCGGAGCTGAGCAACGCGTATAGGATGACTAGATTGCGGTTTACAGCGTTAGCATCAAGAGAGTTAAGCAAGATGTCGCATTTTCCGCGATAGTGCTTGGGTAGGCCGTTCACCGTCTGTATTAATCCACGAATCTCATCCGACGCTGAATGAACAAAGAGGGATCATGATTTCCATTTGTCATGAACAGGTGGACATTCCGGCGCTCTTACATGTGTAACATATCTTAAAGTCTTGATCGACGTCGAAGCCTTCGTTGTATTGAAGTTGTAAGCAGTTAGATTCGAGAACGCATGTATTCGGCCTTCGTGCACTCGGTCGAGATATTGTGTATCGGTTTGGTTCTCGTTCAGCTTGATATATGCAGTTCGGCCTCCAACCGTCGCTCATGTAGGCATGCTCACATACGAGGCGATGCTTGGCCCAGTGCTGCCTCTGACAATGCCCTGAACAATACTAAGCATGATCCCAGCCTCAGCAATTGTCGCCTGTGGCGTTCACGGAACCACGAACCTTGACCAGCATGCACTAATTGAAGGACAATCTCAACACAGCTCGAAAAACGTACACCAAATCACGTACTCTGGAACATGACAAGACACCAGGATTAGTGCAGACATGGCCGTGCCGTCCGCCAGAAGACGAATTTCCGCACATCACTTGAGAAATTGTCCGTCCATCTGGCGCAGAGCCCAATCCTAACGACATAAAAGTCTCCAAAGAGCCTTCAGAATAGCTTTCGACCCTCTTGGGTCGTTCGGACCGTGTCGTGCCACGACGTTTCAGCTGGGAGATGACGGTGTGGTACCGAACATACGAGGCGACCTTCATGATGGGTCGCCGAATGGGTTCATAGAGGGCATAAAGATCGCGCCTCATAAGTAGATGAATGTGGATGGAAACTGTCGCCACCAGTCATCTTCCAGAACCTCGCGAAGGAATTTAGGAGTAGAACAGCGGGGTCTTGTTTGACAGTTTTACGTACTCTCGCGCTTCAAGTTACTTCCCCTAGAATCAGCCCAGGGTCCATATAGAAAGGAACCCACACCTAACGCCTTTGTAGAGATGTGTTCAGAGGCGTGTTGCTGGGAAATTCATCTTGGGATCTTCGGGACTCTGAGTGACATGCAATGCTATAAAGTAGGGAGAAAAGGCACACGGCTAAGGAATACTAGTAGTGAAAGAATTCTGAAATCAATTGGCGATTGAGCATAGCCAATCCGAAGCTGTGGACCCCTATTTTGGGCCGACGTGTGGCGAAGTTGCACAGATGCTGTACACCGAGACCTGATTTTATGATAGTCCGTCAACCTAGCAGATGTAAGGTTGCGCCGGAAGGACGGAGGTCAAGATCCACTGCATGAGAGATCGAGGCTAGAAAGCACGAATTCTGAGCGGCGAAACTTGACACATATCATGTACGCCTAATAGGGGACCTTTAAAGCTAATTCCTAGAGTGCGTTCGAATTCCGTGGATGTCGAAGTCTGCTATTGCGTTGACGGCTGCACGGACCTTCTTTATCTTCGCATTAAACAAGAATTGAAAAGGTCAGCGGAGGACAGTGAAATACGTCGATACGGCAAATCAGCCAAAGTTCATACCGGCTTGGAGGGTGTCACTCGAAAAACCGGAATTGATCGATATAGACCACCCGTCATGTCGAGCACGTCCACACATTCGATGACATGAGAAGTAGTGTTGACATATTCAGGGCTCCGAACTAAGACACCCCATTGTGATCCCAGTGTCCAAGAATTAAGAAGGTTACGATCGCATACAACAACTCCCCGGCGGCGGTACCGTCCATGCGTATCAATCCGAGGCTAACCCAACGACAAATGCAGTTAATCAATTCTTTGCCGCCGAATTTAATTGCCAGGAAATGTCAAGGCCGTGGCTTCCCAGCCCAACTAGTGAGTGGGCTATTTTGCGAAAAGATACATGTTTGATAGCGCCTATATCTTTGGCGCGCCTTTAAGAACTGGTGCGTTGCAGTTTTGACATAATATGAGCAGATTATTGATTGAAAGCATATGCCCACGCATCTGAGTGGCTGACACAGTGACAGACGGAGGAAGCCCGAGGCAGTGACAAATCACATGATAAGTGACTGTGACAAAGAGTTCTCATTTCCTGGCGCGCGTCGCTGCCGCGAACCCTCACATACTCTAAAATACCAGTCTTGTCGACTTCTTCAGGATGTCAGAGCACTCAAAACGAGACAAGCAGCTCAGGCTAGAGAAACTAGCGGAGCTCAAGAGGGCCCGCGCAGGCGGCCCACGCGTCGTAAAAGTGAGCTCTCAGAGTTCGACGCGTCCACGACGACGCGTAGCTGATGACGCGTACAGAATCTCGAGGAGGAAGACGTCCAGATCTATGATGAGGTTACGGAAGAGCAGTACCGAGCATCGTGAAAGGTCGTCTCCAGAAAGATGATTTTGTTGTTGACGACGGTGTTGGAGGCTATATGGACAATGGCATGGACGATTGGCTCGATGGGCAGCGGAATGAGTCTGAATCAGAAGAAGAAGATTATAGTCGCAAGAAGAAAAGTGAGTGCTCCCTCCTCGACCAGGATCGGCCGCTGAATTCGTGTCCGTGTCCGTCAGCGAAAAGGAATGGGAAACACGAGGCTAAGGCAAAACCTAAGCCGCGTCCACCTCCCGCCGCTGCTTCCTCATGAGCGTCTATCGTCCTGCGATATCTGCAGAGAAGGAAGATGAGTTGATGTCGTCGATTCTCGGCTCTATGGACAGTGCTCCACCTGAGCTTTCTGCCGCAGTCAAAAGCTCCAGGAAGCGAAAGCCATCCCCTGAATATGACTATTCAGACCCACCATCACCTGCTCATAAAGCATACCTTCGTCACAGAAGAACCCTGAGGTGGACTCTTCATCGGACGGGTACCTCGACGACGGCCTGCCGTTCTTTCCAGCGATGAGTACTTTCCTAGCCCGAATAAGCGTGCCAAAACCGCGTCTAGCGGCGCAGCTACTCCCGCTACAGAGATGTTAGCAAAACTCGAAGTCGACAGCGACGCGGCGGACGTGTCCTTGATGATATGGATATGGACGC
>SJRY01000091.1:0-38377 GCA_011319805.1 Macrocybe gigantea | reverse complement strand
AAGTAATCTGCCTCTTTCTGCTTCGGAACGGCTGAAGAAAGGACTGCCAGTGTTGAAAGATGTATCACTAAATCAACATAAATCACGGTGTGACAAGATGAGGATTGAAGAGTTTAATATTCGAGGGAAATACATGAACAGGTATAGAATCCGAGCACTGAAACCACCACTAATTCTACTTCTTGATAGAGAACTCGGAAGACTGAGCATAGATCGTGTTGGTCTCCTGTGCACTCTTCACCAGGTTCACTCGTAGCCGTCGCCAACTGGGAAACCTGTGCGACCCGGATAGACTTTGACCGATGAGCGAGTGCCGTCCACTTCCGCCTTGAGGAGCATGTCACTAGGCAGAACACTGCGGTCCTGGAGATTAGAAAGCCGAATCAGCAACTGACATAAGAAAGGATGGTGGACGAAGATGAGCGGACTTGGTTGGTGAGCATGATAGCGAAATTCTTTGGGTCGGTGCGACGCGTTCCCAAGCCACGCTAGAGACCTCGGCAGTCAGCCACAAGCTCATATTGGGAAGATGCAGTGAGAAAGGATATACCGCTGAGGACCAGTAGAAGACCATCCGTTGTTTTCATTGGGGCTCGTGACCTTGTAAGCCATAGCAGAGACGACTGCGGACAAGACAAGTGCGACGGTGGTGAAGCGCATGGTGTTGCAGATGATTGGTGGTGGTTGTTGGTGGATTAGATTGAAGGCTTGAGACTTGAAAGGCTTGAGAGGCGAAGGTCGATGGAACGACTGGCCGCTGAGTGGCCTGCTTTTATGCCCTTGCCTGGCGGTCAGCCACCCTCTTGGCGCCGCTGCGCCAAAACGAAAGCCGCACGAACGGCGTGGCTTTCTTGTACAATCAGCCGCTTCTGGGTGACCAGATAAGGCATTTCGAATTTGACCGTCTGTTCTGAAATTTCCATCTGAAGACAAAACAAACGTCATCTCGTGCTTCCCGTTGCGGGCTGGAAAACCAAGAGGAGTAATTGTCGAAAGCGCTCGTCAGCTCGCGACTTGGCCAGTCAGTTACAGCACAGTGGAAGCGGTGATGACAGGCCACGATTTCAAGGCAATATTAGATGAAGGTAAAGAACGTCGCAGTCGATACCATTCCCGTGGACGCGAACACAGACTCTTTACGTTTGAGAGAGTGGCAAAAAGGGATTTGCCAAGGTTTAACATAGAGCAGGCGTCATTCAACTTTTGATATACTGATTGGGTGTGTATTATCACGTGATCGACTTCATAACGTAATCGCCACATCGTCAAACACATTTGTGAAGAGATTGGCATACGCATCATCCATTCTTTCCTTCCTTCCTTTATAACCTTGGGCCTCGATAGCATGCCCGCTCCAGATGCACGCACACGCAGTAAGATTAGTTTAACCTCTTCAAAAGTATTTTCTACCTCGTAAGTGAACCACTATGCATTCATCTTCGGACATGGTTTCATAAACAACTCGGAAATGTCAAGAATCCCTAACAGGCACATTCCGAATATTCTGCTTTCAAACATCCTGTTTGCGCTGTCAATTCATGCTTCGAAGGAGTGGCTGCTGGATCTAGATATAGGCGTGTTTTGGGTGCTTATGAGGGTGCTCGCATGTGGTGCATTGGGAGTCCTAGTCTGGGAAGGCTTGACAGGTCAATTCGCGAAGAAGAGGGTTGAAGTGAGTGCCAATTCTTTCTGCCCAACCATCCATCTAATTCATAGGATCGACGTTGACAGTGGTCTGTATTGGGCATGTCGTCGTTCTTGGTATTTGTTCAACAGGCATCATTATTCACTGCTCTTTAGACTACCTTCAACACGGTATTTCGTTTATCGCATTGAATCATTCGCTTTGCTGAACCCGTCATTTCAGTGTCATACTCTTCGCTCATTTTTCGACATTGTGGATCGGACTGGCATTTCGTCTATCATCGGTAGAATTCACTTCTTATCAAACTCGTCCGTTGGCCTTATGACATATTGTAGACACGCAAAATCTTGACACTTGGATTGGCGTTTCTGACCTGCCTTGTATCTGATACTCGCTGGTTTTCTGCGAACGTCTGGCGATTCATGCCTGGTTATGGTGCTCTGTGCTTGCATGCTTTATCGTCAAGTGCTTTCGAGCATACTTTGGGCGTTCTGTCACCTTCTCTTGGAACCACATGGACGATGGGAGCAAGTACAGTAGGAGCCGCCATTTTCGCGTTGCCATTTTACTTGTTTCGCACCATTCTGGTGAGTGGACACTGCAATCTGGCCATTACTTTGATACTCATCGATAGAATGCTCGAAAAGCTGGGCTTCTCTGCATCTCCACCTTTACCTCTGAGCTCGTTGGCAGTGGTCCCGATTGCTGCCTATTCGCTGCTCTTCCTTTCACCCTACACAGCACAGTCCCTTAACTACCTGTCCTTCACAGCACAGCATTTCTTGCTCTCCTATCCTGTCATGGCGATAACCGCCGGTGTTTTGGGCACCTTAGCCTTTTCGCAGAGCCTGGTCTGGAGCGACTTGGCTGTGGCGATCCTTCTTTATTATGGTGTGGACGGTCTTTAGAAACGAGTGAATATTGCTAACAACGCGGTGTTTCTGGAACACTAGCGATGTACCCGGAGAACGTCGATGCATTTTCCGGGCCGCCACGCACGCCGACCGCAAGGCTCTTGAAAATGTATCTGAAGACGATCGTATCCAACGCGGAATCGAGAAAGATATTCTATTTTCTCTGCTTAAACATGTCTTACATGCTTGTTCAGATGCTGTACGGCATTTGGACTAATAGCCTGGGGCTCATCTCAGATGGTACTGTGGATCTTGGCTATCAATGCAGCTTCCACTCACCGAGGCGCCAGCGATCCACATGGCTTTCGATTGCATGGCAATTGGCGTTGGCTTGTTTGCATCCGTCATGGCAACTTGGGAGCCGAACGAACGCTTCACGTATGGGTGTGTGTTAATCACTTTACTGCATAAGAAACCTTCCCTGAAGCATCGAGTTTGTCAGTTATGGGCGTATCGAAACCTTGTCCGGTTTTGCTAACGGTATATTCCTGATATTGATATCCATATTCATAGTCTTTGAAGCTATTCAGCGCATGTGCGTTTCGTTGTTTTTCTATACATGCTTAATCCGAAAACTTCTCCTAATTTTGTTCTTTATTAGATTGGATCCACCTGAAATGCAGACAAATCAGCTTTTGCTCATCAGTTCCCTAGGACTCGCCGTTAATCTCTTTGGCATGTTTGCCATGGGAGGACATCATCATGTATGTTGACCGTCGGCCGGTGTTCACCAACATCACTGACTTCGCTCCTCAAGGGAGGTCATTCGCACTCGCATTCACATGGTCATTCCCATTCAGAGCCCCATTCTCATTCACACTCCCCGACCCATTCTCATTCGCATTCTAGCCTGGTTTCGTCTCATTCCCACACCCCGCCCAGCTCCACCCCTCCTCTTCCCCATACGCATTCACATTCTCCGCCCACCGATACCAAGCAGTCACTCCATGTGGTTCACGATCACCTAGCCAATGACACGGGTAGCCACTCTCATTCGCATGCTGCCCAATCTTCTGGGTTCAAGGACTCGTCGAAGCGTCATTTTCGTGGCCCATCTCTTCAAATCATGCCGGATATTTCCTTGAATGACACTACTATCTCCCCTACATCGCCTGATTTGGTTGCGCCTAACGAACTTCTCACACCTGTGACTCCCAGCTACCATTTCGGCCATGACGAGCATCTTTCTTCTCATCATAGCCCTGGCCATACCCATTCGCATGCCACGATACACGAAGGACACAGTCACAATATGCGTGGAGTTTTCCTTCACGTAATGGCGGTAAGAAACGTCGCATCTTTCCTTATTCTTCTCCTAATCTTGGTATCCAGGACACGCTCGGGTCTGTCGGAGTCATCATTTCGACAATCCTAATCCAATTTTATGGCTGGACGGGCTTTGACCCCATAGCTTCCCTGTTTATCGCGGTCTTGATTGCTGCTAGCGTGATACCGCTCGTCTTGGACACAGGAAAGGTGCTGTGCTTGGATGTGTCTTACCGTCAGACAACCATTGAGACCGCCCTGGACGAGGTAAGACTACCACATGCCTGTAACGGTTCTAGGCCTCACTTGTCATAGCTCTCTTCAATTCCCGGCCTCGCTTCGTATTCCTCAGCAAGGTTTTGGCCGAAAGATGTCACCAGCCTGATCGGATCAATCCACATACAACTGTCACCTTCTGGATCTTCCTTTGACCCAGGTGGCCCACATTCCAATCAGAGAACGACATACGCGAATATCGAGCGAGTTGTCGAAAAGGTCGACTCAGCGCTACGACGAGCGATACCCGGACTCGAGGAATTTACAATACAAGTTGAAGAAGCTAATCAATAATGGAAGCAGAACGGTCTGTCACAGCAGATCTTGGCAGCCTACAGTGTATTTCTTAAAATCCAGTGACAACGATAAATTAACAGGTGGATGCACACTGCCTTCGTCCACAGAAACATGTTGCAACCAATGCGTAGATTCTCATGCCATAAGCAAAGGATGACTGCTCGCCGCTCCTGGGGTTCCAGCAGAATCAGTATCACAATTTTTCTTGTCGGTTTCAATGAAACCTGTGTAGACCGTCTATGCTGAGGCTGAGCCAGCGCGGGTTTGGTGGATTGCGCTGATCGTGATAAGCTGGATGTTTCTCGGATACGATGACGATCCATCAAACTACACCGCCACTCGCATTTTCTACGTGGGTCAGGTCTGACGTTCTGGGGATTAACACTTCCACACTACCTGAATAAACTCATCAAGCTCATCGGGCTGCGTGCGGTGGACCTCCATGCATATCTCTTCACAGAATATCACCATAGGTAATTCTAGGTTTTTTTCTTCTCGTCTTATGCACCAGCAAAAATGAATGTCATATTCAAGACATGTTAGAGCCTGACGGATCCCCGTGGATGCCGAAGTTGGCTGATATTTTCAGGCTGGGCGCTGATGCATGATGGCTAACACTCGGCCAGAGGGTCGATCTGCTGCGCGTGTACGCGTTTTCGCTCTAGCCCATGTCCCATACATAAGTTGGCAGTAAGGTCACATTGTTTCACCTTCCTATGCGGAGATGGCCTGAACATCACTGATTGTGTCCATTAGGAACCTTTTCTAACTGTTCACTTGTTGGTTATCAACTTCTCATCCTTGCATTTTCTCGTCTTCGCACAACTTTCCAGGCTCTGCTACAGATCCAATCCGGACGCTGAGTGAGCAGAAGCAATGCGCTGAAACGTGCATCGCGCCACAACGGCTCCACGTCTCCGATGGTGAATTGGAACTTACCAAACGTTCGGTCGCTTTGACCACTGCCTCCCCGAACTATTGTCGAAGGCGACACTCGTGCTCGACGAGCCTCCACGAAGACTTGATAGGTGCAACGTCCATTTGGCGGCTTCTGGCAAGAAGAAAGGTCTGCTGTCTGCTGCGCCAATGAATCCGTTAGGTCTTGGTTCTCGGTGTTCTCGACAATCGGCGTCGCCGGAACAACTGGCAACCTCACGGCAGCAATTCTCGCAGGCATATACGTGTCTCTCGGTCTCTTATCCCTGGCTGATCGGCTTTACCCGCCTCCCCATTGAATGCAACGGAGGAGGCAATGCCCTGGATGACATGCGTAACACTGGTGCTAGAGTGTGAATCCTTCAACTTTTTCTCATGGCCAGTTGACTATTGGGTGGGAAGACAGGACGCCATTGGAGTATAAAAAGGGCTGCCGCTGCAGCTCCCTTTTCTCCAACGCAGGTCGTTTAACAAACTCATAACAAACAAATCAACCTTCCAACCAACCTTTTCTTATTAACAAACATGCAATTCAAGGCCCTCGCCGTTGCTTTTGCCGCTGTCCTCGTTTCCTCTGTCGCAGCTTCGCCTGTTGACTTTTCTGGTGGGTCAAACATGTCGCTCTCATTGTCTTCGTCGCATCTGACCGAAATCAGATGAACTTAGTGACCTCTTGTTGCGTCGTGACATGTATGCGGGTCATGTCTGACACCGTAATAGAAATTGACGTCTTATTTCGTTTCACAGTGAGGAAGATACAGTAGCCATCCTCAGCAAACGAGGCTGCAATGTTGGCGAGAGGAAGTGTATCGGCCAAGTCCCAGCTCGATGCAATGCGCACAACACCTGGATCATGGGCAACCCGTGCCGAGGCAACACCTAGTACGTTCAATCTCTATGAATTCAGTTGTCTGTTGAGGTCACTGAAACTTGTGATTCTAAGTTGTTCTGGTGGCCAATGCATCGAGCGCTCGCCATCCCCGTCTCCCGAGAGTGGGAGGGGCCGCAGCAGATCTCCTTCCAGGTCTTCCAGGAGGGGTTGAACTACTAGTGTCTGATGTTGCTACCGCTAGTTGACCAATGCATGTACTGATGAGAAATGCGATTGGTATGGTGTTCATTGGACCGAAGATCAACAAATAAAGCTTTGACGCAACGGTAAACCAAAGGTATTGTCAACTGTAAGACTAGCATTACTCGTCTCTGAAGTCCTTGGTGATGATGAATAGTGTGGTCTTCTGTATGTGATTCTCAATTGGCATTCCACCCGTGAGTTTGAAGCCGAGGTGCTCGTATATTTCGACCTGTTTCCGGCTTCAGCATTTACCATATTCTCATTTCGAGAGCAAACGAATACCGTACTTGGAATCGAGTACCCGTTTCGAGGATGATCGATGCACCATCGGCTTTTGCCTACAGATTATCGTCAGTATCGGAAACTCTTTAGAGAGCGAATAGCTTACTCTTGCTTCGATAGTCTTCATAAGAGTCCTGCCAACACCTTTCTTCTGGTGTTCGGGGACGACGCCAAACAGATGAAGGTGCCAATTTTTCATCCTGTAGTGAGGACCGGGAAGGATGCTGTCGGTGTACTTTGCCAAGTCTACGTCCTAGCATTTTCATCCTTGAGCGAGACTGGCGAGCGAAGGGAGTCCAAACCGTACGAAGCTATGCCACCAGTCCTGCAGCGCCTTTGGCATCACGGCGCTGAACTCGTTCCAACCGGCCTTCAGCTGTTCGTCACTTTACAGGCATTCAAAATAAAGCCATGAGACCTCGCTGAAATTGCCGTCACTGACGTTTCCAAAAAACCTTGGCCGGGACCAAACCAGATCGCGACGCAAATAATATCTTCCGGTTTCGGTCCAGTCCTCACGACGTATGGTTCCCCGCCTACCACGCACGCACGGACTGTCGCATCCAGCATCTGCGGCAGTAGCTTAAGGTCCCCGCCAATGAGGAAATTCGTGAAGACAGTATCTGAACAGAAAATGCAAGTTATGGGCAAAGTTCTGCAAAACGTGCGTTAAATTCACCGTTTTTGAATGCTTCGTGTAACACATAGACCATTCGCTTGATCTCATCCTCTGTCGCATCATGAGTGTGACATTCAGCGTCCGAGAGAGAAATGGAAAACCTGAAGGGCTCTTCAGATTCACTACGTTGAGATTCATGGTCGGTCCAGTAACGCTCATAGCAGGGGGAGTAGTGCAGAAGTCAACCTTCTAGAGCCTGGACGTAGGCAAGAAGCGCTACTTTTATAGTCACGACTTGAAGACCGGACATTTCGAAGATGAACTATCAATCATGCCGTCGAAGTGCCACAGTCAGCGCCTTTTCTGATGATGTATCGATGATGGTAATGATGGTTCGATAAAGGTGATAGTTCGAGAAGAACCTCTCTGCTTGGTCCGAGTCACATGTTTGCTCTAGGCTTCGTAAAGCGTGTCAGTCGGAAGGTTGCACCTCGAAAAGTTAGGCCGGGTCCAGAAGTACTGAAAGTATACTTGAAGTGCTGGCAATCAGGCTGTTGCACCAGAACCAGTTTACAATTCTTTCGTCACGGGATATCTTGAGATAGGTCTCTTCTGTGACCTTGATTAGCGCCTCTTATAGTCCTTATCGCTGATAGTCCGGAGCGACTCTCAATAGACGGAGTTGCCAAACGTTGAACTTGCGACAGGGAGCCGAAATTTCTGCGGTGAACTTGCCCAACGTTGGGATTGATAGAATGGCGCTGATGTCACTGCCGACGAGTTACTTGGTGAACGAGTCATTTGCGATGATAGACGTGAAATTATTGGCATATGTGAACCACAAACCTCCGCTGCTCCCATGCAACCCTCTGTACCAAAATCTTCTCAAAAGTTCACAGAATTCAAATTCGTCCGTCAGAACTAGCATGATGTATTCTTCAGAACCCAGAGTTGGTTGGAACACGAAGCTTGGGAGCTAAGGAAAAGTTAGGCGTGATGACAGGCGAGATTACGGCAGTCAGCAATCGACAATGTATTCAAATTGTCCGATGCCCAGTTTAATTATGATTGCGGTCAAAACACCCCTTGGAGAGCTTTTCCATTTTTTCGACTGCCATATATTGTTTTCATTCGAAGACCGAATCAGAAAAGACGTCAGAAGGTGATACAATAAACGCGTGGACCAAAAAATCGTGCTAATTCTGGCTAAAGCTCAAGGTTTTATCGTGAATTCCGGCGATTGGCTGAAGATCGTATTGGTGTCCTCCGGCTTCGCAACTAGTTTGATTCGGAACCCGCTGCCAGTAGGAAAACCCCCCGGAGGCGGGGAGACCTCGATCGCCTTAAGGTTGCCGTCCACGTTCTCAGCAAGGATTTGATCTTTCGCAAGAATGACCCGATTCTGATATGAGTGTGAGCCTTTGGAAAATGTTTGAAAAACAGGTTATCGTGCCTCATTGTGGAGTGAAATAGTGAATCTAGCGGGGTCCGAGTCGACGCGATCCCAGGTCACTCTGCAGAGCCAAACGTAACGAAACGAGCCGAGCCTATCAGCAATGGGCAATCCATGTAGGTGAAAGGACATACTTCTGAGGACTGTGAGCTGTCCATACAGTGGTGTTTGTGGGCGTAATGACGCTATAAGCCATGGAAGATATAGCAGCGGATAAGAGAACGGCGATTGTGGCGAACTTCATGGTGACTGAATCGACTTGGATATTGAAATATTGAGGATTGATCCACTGAAGAGCTTGCCTCGAGGAGTAGATGACAGTTGCAAATCCGGGTTGTTTGAGGAATATTTATGTCTCTGCGATAAGTCAGCCACTTGAGGGTCACAAAAGCGCTGGGCTTCAGTCCTGTCAGCCGCTTCACTGCCGTAGATCCTGTATTTCATTCTAGACGGTCCGTTTTGTAATTTCCTTTTTCGGAATTGCAACATGACATGTAGATAAAAAAGATAGTCACTGACAATCGAGGCAACACGAGGACCAACCTTTCTACACAGTTTCGACACATGTGCGGTTGTCTATATTATCTTGTTGATCATCCGTAATTCGTCAACGTGTGCATTTAGGATAATACATGCTTAATAATTACCTGCTATGACCTTCCACGTATTTCCGAGATCGTCGTTTGATAATTTAGCGTGCAAGTGTCCAAGAGTTTCATTCATAAGCTATTATGCTGGCTGGGAAATGAAATCCTAATGTGGGTTAGCCGCTATGCTCTACAAGCTAAACGCTAGACCATTACGGTGAAAGAAGAATCGGCTGCTCGACATCGACGAGAGGTCTTGCAAAACGTCCATCATGGCGTTAATTACATGTCTGCTGGAATGCTTCGCAGTATGTGATGCGACGATCTCGAAATTCCTGGATTTCGCGAAGTGGTATGTTCAACGCCCTGTGTTCCAGGCTATCACTTTTATCACAGGTATTTTATGACGATCTATTCAGGCAGAACTCACATTTTACTCTGCTTGCGCCCTATTGTAACATGAATGCATGTATGGTCAGAGTTCCTGTTCGATGTTCGGTTCTTCTGCCCATGAGCCATGGCCCATCGATAATTACGGTTCAAATATCCGGGAAGCCATGCAGCCCATTCCCAGTGAAATTACTGGTGATAATTGGTGAATACCATCAATTAAGATATCAAACTGATTCGGATCGTTGTGCAAAAGTGTAGGTTTTATGACAGAATCGATAGACATCGTGTGCAACCAGAATTGGATTCCTCGGCGAAAGGACCAGCTGAATGAAACGGCGCACGAAAGTGTCGACAAAGGCCTTCGCCAAACTACTCATAAGTGATAGTGAATAGTGTAGTTAACCGAGAGCCTTCATGGTGGAGAGTTGAACAACGTTGAGGTCACGTGGCGTCCCTGACGTTTTGCTGGTTCACTTGTAAAGCTTAGGTCTGGCGCTAGATAAAATATACAACAATGTAAAACACACGAGGCTGAATGGATGGTACAGAAAGTGTTCACGAGCAGATAGGAGGATAAATACAACATCGAGGTCTGCAGAGCATATCCAAGCCTTCGCAAGCTCAGATTCACGATTTACGCGGTGGAATCAGAGCGACCTGTGCGGCGGGATAAACAATGAATATCTGACCTCTTAAAAAGAGAATCGAATCTCACCCCGGCTCGAAGATAATTTTCGTAAACATTGTTTTGATGCTCCGCATCTTGGCGTCTCGCCCTTTCTTCCTGTAGCTCGTTTTCCTTTTCGACCAGCCTTTTCTCGTATGTCTTCCGGGTTGCAAGGAGCGCCGCGCCGGACTGGCAGAAGATGCCTCTTAAGAAGCTACACCAAAGCCAAAAATAAATCTTACCGCTGCATGGCTCATCTTGAAATAGTTCACCACTTGGTTTTCATCGGACAGCGTGAACGGCCGAGGCAGTACCCGAACCATGACTTGCCTGAGCCAGGTAAACATACCGGCCTGCATCATTGCTCGTCACGAGTTAAGCTGCGACCAACAGGTAGTCGTGCTCACATTGGAGGAAGAACCAGATGTCTGGGTGTTAAGCATAGAAAGACCATTATCATCGTCATAGTCGTTGATATCGTCGTAGTCATCAAGATCCACAGTCAAGACATCTGGCGGAGTCGAATATCGCGATGCGGTAGGGGAGGAGGGATGCGACGACGGTTGCGGCGAGAGTGAGGGTCTACGAGGAAGCGATTCGGGAGTGGGATATGAGGCCGCTGCGTTGCTTGAACTTGGACCGGGCTTGCGCAGAGGAGTAACAGTGGCACTGGACAACTATGAGCAACTGCAACGAATCGAACGAAAGAATGAAGACATACGTGATGCTAGACGGCCCGACATCGCGATCTTCGTCCATGTCAACGTCTTCTTCAAACTCGGTTTGCAAACCGATTTCAGCCCTGGTATTCTCACATTGACGCGCAGCAGCGTCCATTTCGTCAAAGTGCTCCTCGTACTGTCGTTCCATGCGGAGTAACAAATAATTCGTTAAAATAAAGACGAAGGAGCATACGGTTTTGATGGTCACGCGACCTCCTCCGACGCGCTGACGAAAGTAGTCGCAAGTCGCCAGCAAACGAGCTAGATCAGAATCCCATTTGCGCTCGTTGATATGTTTGTCCATTTTTTCCATCCTTGAAGAGGATTCAGTATACGTGACTCGCAAAGAAAAGCGAATTCACAATTCGATCGAGGATTCGCTAGCCTTGAACATGGACCTATCATCGCTGAAGATGATGTAACCCGCATCCGCCTGTTCAGTGACGTGGAAAGAAGCTTCAGCATTGCCTGGGTGATGAAATAAAGCACAAACGCACGATAGACACGATCGACTTGGCAAGCTGAGTATCGACACGAGGGCCAAGTCTGTTTGGGTCATTGCTCTCCTCGTGCATCCACCGCACTCCAAAATGCAAGGCATCGTTCAGATTGCTGAAGCAAATTCACACGCAGTTACGGTTGCTAATTTACCAGTCTTAATTATTTCTGTCCTGTTGATGGTGTTTTCACCGTGCAACTTCCATAGGTGATATATGGCCGTGAAGACACCTGTTCATATATACAGTAAGATGTGCACAGTATCGCATGCAAGAAGAGCCTGCACATACGATCGAGATGTCGTGGCCTCTTTGACTTTGACACCACTCTGACTCTGTGCTTGAGCGCCTCCTGGACGGGCCTGATCTTGCCAACACCGCTCGTTCGTGCCATGTAATGAGCTTGTAAAGAGAAATTTATCTATTATGGGATCTATCCTTCTCGGATGCAGAAGATTGGAAGTGAACGTTGTCCGGGCAGTTACATGCAATGTCGAGGAAACCGCGTGTCATCATGACTTTTAAACGAGTGGCAAGCGTCGAACGCTGGAGACAGCGTTGTCCTTTCAGCAAGAAAGGGATCGAGACAGCAACCCTGCAACGCTTCGCTGGGGAGTATCGCCGTTCTTTGTACCGCCATGACAAAAGAAACTCGTCTTTGTCGCTGTCAGAACTTGAGGAGGTTGTTCGACACATGATCTGCCAGATCCAACAACACAATTGCATATGCTCGGTGTCCGTTCACAAGGTAAGGTAATATAGCGATATATGTATGCTCATTTCCAGACTGTGTAATCCATTAAATGCTCTACAATAAAAGAGACGATGGGTATATGTATGAATCCACTAGAGTATGAACGATGTCGCCCAATGACGGATCACTCCCTCCCCTCTTTTATGCATCTCGAAGCGCTTGATGTCTCGGCACACAATAATCGCGTGGGCGTTGACAACCTTATCTATGAAGGCTAATTCCTTCCTGATAGGCAGCTTGTTCAAGTTCTTCGCAATCGCCTTCTGCACTTCTGATAATACTGGTTGTTCTCGCTTCGGTTCGCACCGCTTAGCTTCGTCGGATTGCTTCACCTCATCGAACGGCTTTGTCGGGTCCGACATCTCTGCCGAGTCCGAGTCGTTTGCCTGGTAGGACTGTGGATCAAGCTGTTCCGGCTGGGCTGGCTCAGACACTGAACTTTCTTCCACCTGTTTTTGCGCCAATTCCTCTTCTAGTTCGTCCATGATTTGGGCAAGGCTCTTCCCGCTCGAGAAATCCCGCTCTAGCAGTCGTATGCGAGCTCTAGAGCTTCTGGAGTCTAAATAAAGTTTGGTGATCGCCATAGTTATCAATGTCGGGAGTAAAACAGGTGAAAAAGCATATATGACCTGAACGAGACCGTTAGTACAAATCAAAATTGCGAGTAGCTGAGGGACGCACGATGTTGTACGGAAAGGGGAATTGAAGCCGGGGAGGCAAAGGTAGTCGTTTGTTTTTGATTTGTTGATACCAGTCAGATTTTGGAGGCGTAGGCAATGCAGGTGAAAATTTGTAACTCTTCACCACAGGAGCAAATTCTTCATGGTATTCTCTGATGTAAAAGAAGAAATCAGAAGAAGAATTATCGGAACGGAATCCCAATATACGCACACTTCCAGCCCGTTTGAAGCATATCCAACAAAAGGATCGTCGATCTCTATGGCAGCAGTGACATATGGGACAGTAACGTCGTTGATGCTGCACGGAAACGACATCGATGGGAGGCTGGGAAACATGTTGCAATGGCACGTACCTATTGGCATATATCCTGATGTGCTGAAACTGGGCGAGGGCCTGATAGAATATGCGTTCTGCCAGAGCAGGTTTAAATGATCACGTTTGTCGACCAATACACGATGCTTACCTGGGTCAGCCATAACTTCCAAAAGCGGTCTGCCTTTCGCAGACCACTTGTCTACGCAATAAAACTGTTCGCCCGTCCTGGACAGCAATCTTGGACCCAAGGCATTGAAAACCGATGACATCATAGAACGATATTTAGGCAGGCCGATATGTGGCGTGGCTAACGTGTTGAAGTTGACGGGGGTGATGTTTTTGAAAAATTGTCGCTGGTGAAGGATGCTGTAGCGCGGGCGTCTGATGAGACGATACCACAGGAACTTTTGCAGTCCCACCACCCTATGACATACCGGGCGACCAGGCCGCCGAGGCTGTAGCCGGTCACAGAGAATTTAACGACTTTTTGGCCAGAATCCTCTAGCTCCTGGACTTTATCCAGTATCTTTCCAGCCGAGAGGCATCAGACAGTTGAACGGAGGAGGGAACTACGATTACGCACCTCTTGCGCAACCCGTTCACCTCCCCAGTCAATTCCATCATACGTTGAATCCTCTTGGTTTGTCTCCGCCACCAGCGTCTGCAACTGGATACCATCTGACGACTCTTCAGGATACGTCTCGCCGATGATGCGAGCGAGTTCAGCAAGGTGGGTTGGGTTACCCCACATGCCGTGTATGAGGACTAGGAGGTGTACGGAGGACATTGCGTGTCTGTTGAAGATGGGAGCGTGGACGATAAAAGGACGACAGCTTTATAGATTGCCATTCAGCATGGGTGAGGCGCGCATATCAGAGGCGTGCTGCCGAGGCGCTTCGTAAGAAACGCTGCGCACACAAATTGCACAGCCTCCGGACACGGCGATTTCATATCTCATCACGACCAAGCCTGATACAACCCTGCAAGTGTCGACAATTGCTCAACGGTGGCACTTGACTCAGAACATGGGTGTGATAGTGGCGACCTTGAACCGAAAGTATATCCTCAAGACCTCGTCAGCATTAAATACTGGAAGGCCATGTGATGCATTTATCCATAAGAACGTCCCATCTCGGCTACTCTGAGCTGCGCACTTGGCCATCCGTTTTTGCACTTCGCTCACGACCAAGGACTCGCTTCAGATGCTACGTCAGGATATTCTCGTTCGTCGCCTCGACAAGCCAACAGGTGCAGTTTCAATCCCGAATCCTTCTCTTATTGACAAGGATGCCAGAGGCCGAATTCGAAAAAGTCATTTCGGCCCTTGTTACGGCGTTTCATGGTATCTTCTGCTTACTCAGATCTCATTCTCAAGCGCACGTCTCATCTTGTATCAGATGAACCTGTGACCAGGATTATTGTGGGGGGAGATATATCGCTCCTACCGCAAAAGATCGGTGCCAACGTACGAGCTGCAGCCGTTGGTGGCGAAATTCATGTGGCCTCACCGAAAGACCGACCTGATGATATTGCTGGTGCTGCTATCTGGTTCGGGCCTGGTCAAACCTCGTTATCAACGTGAATTAGTGTCTCAAAATCACAAATGACATTTGCGGCTTACCGTTGCCTTTAGCAAAGAACAAATTGATGCAGGTTGGAATAAGTTTATGGAAGTGATTCCGGAAGATCTCAGGACATGGTGGAATACTTACGTGAGCCGGAAAGTCTCCCGAAAACAAGTCAGCAGCCACTGACATTCCAAGTGTAGCTTGTACCAAATATGAAGAGATTTTCAGATGAGGTTTTAGGCCCCGGATTTAAGGGCAATAATTGGCATCTCTTGCTGCTGGGTGTCACTCCGGGACGTCAGAACCAGGGCTATGCTTCAGCGATGATGTCCTTTGGGAAACAACTAGTGGGCCCTTCCCTCGCTTGTCGGAAACAAAATCTAACCAGTAGCAGGCTGGAGCCGATAAAAAGGCAATAGTCCTGGAAACGGCGACTGACCTAGATGTATGTTCTCACCGCCTCGGAGGCTTCTTCTGACTTTCCACCAGGTTCAAATATACCAGCATCTTTCGTTCCGCATCGTGGGTCAGACAACGATTGAAAGTCCTTGGGGCGAAACCACACTCTTCCAGATGGTATTTCATGAAGACGATTGAATCATCTTAGTGACAAAAATGGCCGACAGAGATGCGGAGCGCAGTCACCCGTTGGCTTTTGCATTGTCAAAATTAGCCTCCCTCTTTCCGATACTCAGAGCTCAAGAAAGAGCTCACAGATTTACCTCAGAGCGATGCAGCGCAAACACGCTTGGCCGTACTTGCCTCTGTCCATCACAATACAATTACGGAAGCAAGTTCGGCGTGATTGTGACCCTCAGCAAGATCATGATGACCTGTCGCGCTGCAACTCTCAAGACTTTTTTTTCGGTGAAAATCAATCTTGCATACTTAGCATGACAGTCCCACTATCACAGGCGGAATTGCTAAACCTACCTACAACTCATCAGAGTCGTTTCGCGCATTACTGAAGGCCATCCTAATCCCGCACTGCATGGCTTGGCACCTTGACTAATTCCAGCTCGTGTTACACCACCTCACCCCCTTATACATGATTCCTTTAGCATGCGACGTATGGTGCACCTCAAAAACCATATATAACAGATCATCGTGATGAGCGGTGACTTTTTGACATACACCGCCTAGGTTTGTGATCGGTGCTGGTGGAATAGCAATTCGACGGTCAGCACAAGGAGTCTTACAGACACGTGAGGCCACGAAGAGGGTTTAATCATTATGTGTACACCTGATCTGGTAGGCGGATGGATTCTTTCCCCTTTCAGAATCACGATATGAATTCTTCGGGTATCGTATCGGCTGTCGGAAATCGGCGAGGGGGCCAAAAACACGATGCTAGCATTGCTGTGCTCAATGCGGGACCGAATGATCATTCTCAGGAAACAGACTGGTTATACCTAGGCTCATACAAGACACGAATCCAGGAAGCAGGTAATGTCTCCTGGTCGGAATAACCGTTCGCCAGCAAACATTCAGCCGAACTGACATTGATCAAACATTTGAGTAGATGCAGCGCAGCCATTTCTTCACTGCCGCATTTACAACGCGATGTGCACGACCCGGCCCAGGTAGAGCCGATGCCTCCATATCAAGGCATGCGATGACGCGCTCGGTTGCAATTGATCAAATGGCTTTCGCCCTCGCGTATGTGATATTGAGTGGCACGAAAAGCGCTTTGTTGCCTTTGGCTTATAAAAGCCGTGAAGCTTGTCCGTCGGTCGACCTCTGAACTTGCCTCAACGTTTGCTGTGCATCCGATTTCGCGCTATCCATGGACTGTGCAGTTATCTCACTTTTTGATTCTGGAGACCTGGCATCACTTTTTTTTGCATCGCAAGGCTATCGTACATCTTGACGAACCTTTGACCTGGAGTCTTTGGCTACCCCGGAGGTGCAAAAATGGCGAAGTACCATCGCAGGTCGAAAGCTCGCAAACCTCGGACCCCAACGTCGCGCAACATCAACGGCTGGATTTAAAACTCATCTGCTACTTGGGTTCGCTGAGCGCTATTTTCGCAGTGCTCTCGTCACTCTTACATAAACGTCTCCGCGGAAAGCGTCGCAGTCGTCCACGTTGGATTGCTGTTGCGGACTGCTTACAACTCAGCTAAGTCTTCTAGGACTGGGTGTCAGAGGATTTTCTCAACAGTGCCATACATAGTGAAAAAGGCGACAGTCCAAGACGATACAAAACCTGGAATTGAGATGGAGCAGTTCACTCGCGAAGCGATGGTCTTGCTGGTAGGTCCTGTTCGGTCCGCATGTTCATCTCTCCCTCATTCGTTTAATTTCGGCCTAGCACCGTCATGGACTTCTCCAATACGATGGAGGGAAGGACTTGATCAGACTGACTACTAACGGAATCAAAATGTACTGACATTTGAAGATGACTTGAAAATGTAACGCACTGACCGAGCCATCTGGCATATCGAAAGCTCTTGATTCAATCTTGCAGCTAGGGATGATCGATGACATCTTCGGCACTTTTAGACTCTTCACAAAGGCTTTAAGGAAAACAAAGTTGCGGTTGGAGAGAAAGGTGAAACGAGCGTTGGCGCCGATTCATCAGACACTGCCTAGGCTCTGGTACCCGGCGAAGATTGTTCGGCATTAGACGATGATGGCTGGATTACAGAATCTGATTGCCTGGATGATACTGGAGGTGACATGGAAGATGTCGACAACTCGATATCAGTTGTGTGATTGAGATTTCTCCGTTTCTGGCGCAAGAAAGACTTCTTCAACAGTTCACGCACTCTTCCGGCCACTAGTGCGCACGCACCACCATCACCTCTGTTCTCAGGACACCGACACGCCTTGATGACACCGCCGCAATTCACGACAAACCCTCCTACAGCTCCGACACCCACATTTGCCGAGACCCCAGATTACCATGCGCCGTACCCCAGTCCCAATTCTTACAACAGCCGGCCATTCATGCCAAAACTCTCGTGGCATACGCCACCTCCCTCTCCTACGTTACATTGCCGGTCATTGAGCGGGACTCTATGGTGCGCGTCACTTAGTCACCACCAAAATGTGACAAAATTATGAGACCTCTGAGGACCACCTTATTTCGGAAGTTGTCTTGTCAAAACACTCCATTTGATACGGGGAATGATTTCCCAAGACAAGTTTTTGATTGGGTCAAATTTGAGAGAGATCAAATTTTTCCCGACACAGAAATTGGCCACTTGCCAAATATGGTGCTTACTAATTGTATTACTAAGACATATAGCCAAATTAGGCATCAAACGCCCGTGCCACAATCTCTGGGATGCGTCGGTGGGATGAGTATTTCTTGGAACTGAAGGCCTTGACCTTGAGCTGGGCATCAACTGTGCTCAAGCCTTCTATGTTGGCCTCCATCCACCTGTGAATGCGATGTTCCCATCGCCGGATTGTTATCAATGACACGGAAGCCAGTGCGACTGGCATATTTGACTTGAGTGTTTCATATGACATGTCGCAATGCTCTCGGAGATACCGTTTCACTGCGCCCCAAAAGAATTCGATGAAATTGAGCTCACAGTGGAATTTTGGAAGGAGGCTGCACGAGCTCGTTCTGCTGCCGCTTTCTGATAATTTTTGGGTGGCATTGCATGAAAATTTCGGGAGATGAGCACGTTTTGTTATTTCGTCTCATCAAAACTGTTAATCGTATCGCAAATTACATCTCCTCGTCATCAAACATGTATGTGGCTGGAAAAAAAAAATCCGACCAGGCGAAATTGGCCACTGTCACATTTTGGTGGTGACTAAGTGACGCGCACCATAGATCAAATTATGGAAGTGGACGCGGCCCTGGACGCCGATCGCGATGTAACTTAGAACTTCTAAGAGCTGCTGAAAGCGATACGGAAATGTCAACTCCCTTATCCGTGCATTGGACAATGCTGTTTTCGTGACGGCAAGGCCGTTTTTCCAAAGACAAGTCCTGTAATAAAGCATCTGTGTAATATAACAATTATTACTAGTCCGTCCATGCTACTATCGCTACATTGAGAGGCAATCCAGTTGCACGGTCCGTATATGCCTATTAAGTGAAAGAGATCGTAGAATATTATAAACCTATCTGTGCCCCACGTCTCATTTCATTTGAAGGGAGAGACGGGTAATCGTGATGCGTGGAAACTAATAACGTGGTTTGTGACAGATTGTGCTCCGCCGGCGGGTGACGAGGACGAAGTCTCGGGGCATGAACGATGCCCGTTCCTGTCTACGAGTCGTCCGTGTGATGATTTTCCACGCGCGAATAATGCGACGTTCGAGATATTTTGCGTAACTCGTACGAGAGACAGGCACTACAGCCCTTCTACTGGTGTCGAAGAATGGTTAAACAGATAATTAGAAGGCGCTCGCAGGACCGTACCTCGCCATCTCGATCTCTTGAGAATCGAGGTCTAAAAAAAATTGCGAGCAGCGGTACGTGATGACGGCCATTTATATGAAAGTGTTCGCGATTAAGGAGTTCAGAGATTATTTGCAGAAAGGATTCAAGACCAGCTGCGTTGGGTGAAGATGTCGAGTCGTACCCAAAATTGAAATGAGCACGTAGAAAAAAAGGCCGAACCAGTCGCAAGTAGATCCGGTGGCATAGCGAGAGGATTTATAGGCGAAGTGAGCAACAATAGCCTCCGAGAAGACATTGTTTTCAGACAAAGGGGCGGCGTTGAAAATAGGCAACAATGCCCGAGTTGTTTGCCCATATTTGTGTCCCTTCCGTGCCATGTTTTTCGACAATAACCTCGTCTTCATTCCTCAAGAACTCGTGGATAGGATTATTGACAATCTCCAAGATGACATTTTTAGCCTCAGAAAGTGCGCACTTGTTTCCAAGTCGTGGACACCGCTTTCCCGAAGATACTTGTTCCGGACTCTGCCTCTCAGGCTGGTAAAGATTGCAGGATCGATGCCATCTCAGGCCGAGCCGACAACACAATACGATGATGACAGACTGCTCCAGCACGAGAGAGCGACCGGAAAATGTGCAACATTATTGGCGTGTCTTGACCATGCCCCATACGTCGCATCTTATGTCAAGTCGCTATATCTCCGCCCAGGCTCCTACATATCCACTGAAACGGGTTGGCAGAAAGATACGACACTCCTCCTGGTCTCTATATTGCGCAAGCTTTGTGCAGTCACCACACTCATTCTCGACTTGGGACGGTGGAGCGATTATTCGTTGCCAATACGGGATGCGATCCTGTCCCTGACGCGGTTGCCATCGCTTACAGTTCTCAGGCTGGCAAACGTCATATTGAGCTCGAGTTCAATGCTGCCAGAGTTCTTATTGTGCTCCTCCAATCTGAAAAACCTCATCGTTTCAGATGTTGTCTTCCCCGCAGATGGAGCAGCACCTGAATTGGCAACAACTCAAGATCCTGACAACGGAGAGAGAGCATGCTTACGAGAATTATATCTGTATAATTGTGTGGATCCTTTCTACCGGTTACTTGTTGCCTCGCCGTCAACAAATCTTTGTGTGGACAACCTTCATACTCTATTCATATCATCGGGCCAATCCGTCAGTCAATCGACTGCACCATTCTTTGCCAAACTCGTCAATGTTGTGGCTAGAAACCTTGAATTCCTCTCCGTGGAAATACGGTCTGTCGTAGGTGCGTAAGATCTATGTTTTACATTTGACGCTGCAGGACTGAGTGTGCGTAGACCCAACGGAGGAGCTTTCGTTGACTGAACTCGACAACCTACCCAACCTGAAGACTCTTCAACTTGACGTCCTCCTACCGACTCGATTCGACCAAGCCGCGTCGGTTATAGACTTGTTTCGCAGGGTTACAATGCAATCCAAGCTTCAATGCCTCAGACTGTCACTGAGGAATATATCTCGAGGTACAGATAACGCGATTCCTGCTGCGTGGGACTCATGGGGTTCACTGGATGAACTTGTCGCAAGGTCGGAATTCTCGCACCTGAACCAGATTTGCTATTCGGTCGCTATTCTCAACTTAGAGGAGGATGTGAGCAGCCGCGTGAAGGAGAAGTTCGAGAGTCTGTTTCCGCGATTTCTCGCCCGCGATGGGTGCCTTCTCAATGTTGATGTCGTTGAGCTTTTTGGGCCCAAGTTTCACTTTAATCCATTAATTGGCCTAGTTTAGAGCCCGGCCAACCTTTGTCCATGGCACAATAAAATCGGCTTTTTCGTCTCAGGTTTCGTCTTTTGCTTCCAGTCCTATAGCGTCCTACGCAACAATGTAATACCTCAAAAGTTCTCCAACAATCGCATAAACAGTTCGGAGTCAGATAGTTTCTGGCAGTCATCTCCTACACTTCGAGGATGAAAATAGGCTAATAATATTTGATGTTCAAATTTCAAGTAAAGACATCCATCCACTGAACTGGCCCGTCAAGAAAATTGTCACAACACGTTTAATTGCAAAACACAAGTACAAAAGGGTCGCAAACTAAGAAGAAACAAAGTGAATCACTCTGGACCAAAGACACAGCGTCGAAAACATCCCGGCCATTGTTTGCTTAGAGATTGAGGTTGACGGGGACGCAGCCGATGGCGATGAGACCATTCTAAGCGACAAGGCAAACTTCGGTTTTAAACAAACGTGACCGAAAACCAATCAGGCACGTACAAAGTCGTTGTTCTGGCAGCAGACGGGTTGAGCGGTGCAAGAGTTGCCGCCAATACCGATGATGTCGATGGGGCTGCAGGTGAGACCAACGAGGGCGTTTACACCGGTGATCACGATGCCCAAAAGACCAAGCAAGAGGCTGACAGGGCTGGAGGTTGCCTGAAAAAGTTCAACTGACGTCAGCGGGGTCCTCGTCTTAGCGAAGCGGGATGCCGCACAGATTGGACACTGTTGCAGCACTGCAGGCCGCCGGTGTTGCACTGGCTGGCGGGGATCGGGGTCGGGGTAGGCGTAGCCTATGTGGGTTATGAAATTAGCATCGGCGGTGTCAAGAGAAGTGTCCGGAAGCCTGTACTGACAGTCACGGTAACCGTCGTGGTGGGAGTACCCCCAGCAGCCGCAAGAAGGGCGAAAGCCAGGAGAGCGAAGACAAAAGCGAGGCGAGAGAACATGTTGGTACTGTAAAGCTCGAATGAGTTTTTCGACTGAGGATTTTTGGAGGGAAACTGCTCACCTTTTATACACAAGGTCCCGTCCCCTTACCCCGTGTATGGTAGCTGCTTGTTGAAGGTCTGGAGATTGCGACTCATTGCTGGAAAGGTACGCGTTGACGGCCTACAGAACTTCGGAATTCAATAGCGGCTGCAGGGAGCGGACAAAAACAGAGAAGGCCAAATGAAGAATCTGCCGTTTCCGACCGAATCAAGGAAAGAAGAAATTCCACTCCACAGGCCCATGTTCAGGTTCAAGTCCAACGAAGCGAATAACAAGTCTGAAACGGGACAAAATGTGTCAGTTATGAAGACTCGAATAAGTGAACGTTGACTCTCCTTCACCTTGTGCATTCCTTCAAGAGAAAGCAGCTGAATATCAAGAACTTTCTTCTCTGTGAGTGCGATTAATGGTGTTGGAGCAACATAGGCGTAGTGGAAAGAATCGGCGGTATGACACGCTTTGCCAGGGCCAGAACATCATTTTGACGAAGAATGTCCAAACCGTCAGACATCGCTCTGACAAGTTGTCAAATGAAGAGCAATACGGGGAAAGAATGAAGGAACTGCCAGCAGCACTCAACGTGTTTCGCCCACCCTTTGTGATGTACAGGGTGTATTGTATCCATCAAGCGCACTGTCGCCGCAGCGATGTCAAGCATTGCGTAAATCCTGTCATTACTCACGAGGCGCCTGAGAGAATGAAGTGGCTTCCAAGGCCGTTGCCGCACAAGGGCAACATAGTCGCGTAGACTGAGCGGCCCAAACTTGGAGTATTCCATCGATTTCAGGATAAGATACCACTACACAATTCCGCGGCTGTGGAACGGAGGCCGGCAAGACAAGCATCACCTTGACAGGTTCTGTGAAAGGTATTAATGTAGGTGTTCTTGGAAAGTCTTCAGAGCAACGAGAATCAAGTGCGATGCCTAACGACACGGTCTTGGAAAGAGCAACAAATCGGCGACGATGTATCAGATCGGGCCCAAAACCTAAAGCGAGCTTCGTTCGGTATTTGGCCCAGTCAGTCAAGAACACAATTGGAATGGGCAATGTCTTTATTTAACAAGTCTGGCATTTCCACGTACAATAACAGAATAAATAAGCCAGGAGAATAGGGTCATCTTGAGGAGAACGTCGTTATGGGGGCGGGGTTGTGAGTGTACGCATGATCATGAGAATTGGTTGATGCAGAAAAATGAGCCAACAAGTCCATCTTGTCGTATATTGCATGGGGGTTTCATTGCTGTGAGACCGTTTTCAAACACTTCAATTGTTCAGTTCCGAATCTTTCAAGGTTTCGAGGGTCTCGCTCCACACAACCACCTTAGGATGGACGGTAACCTTTCGCGCAAGTAATATCAGAACGTGCAAGGCATTGGATTGAGGGCAAGAATATTACCTTGTGTGGATTGAAATTGAGCACTTGGAGGCCATCGAGCGAGGTTGCTCGGGATAGCGCGACGTATGCTTGACCTAGTGGCATACGTTGTCAATCTGTCACTGAGATGCCAACCTCAAAGACCAAACCTTTCTCGAACACTCTTGCCAAATCCACTTTCACACGTTCTAGCGTCTGACCCTGGGATTTATGAATGCTCATAGCCCACGACAATATGAGCGGAAGCTTTATGATACTGTCAGCTTATGCGAACTATACCTCGATGGGAATTGTTCACCTGCGTGCGGGATACTTGGACTTCGCCACTGGGCAGCTCCACTTTCCAAGTCTCCGGCTGGACATAGTACAATCGCTTGTGCCCGTTAGGCAAGATAAATTCTACTTCAGGATAAATCTTTGCAGATTCAGACGACGACGAAGGTTTCTTCTTTCCGCCCGCCCCACCCTCCAACGTGATATCCTCGCCAGAAAGTTCCCGAGTATATGTTACCTGATCGACGAACCGAAGCACTTTCCCAATCGTTCCGTTCACTAGAGTTTCGTCCACGTTTTTGATCAACATGACTTGGGCGTCCACCCGGAGATAGAGGTCTCGAGGGGCCATGAAGTTTGCCAGAAGCTTCTCCCTTTGGGCTTGATCCTGTACGGTTCCTGCGTCGGAGGACTTGAACATGCGCCTCTCCGTATCCAGGCGGCTTATGCGAGTAGAATTGGAGCGATCGACATCCTCACGCATTGGGAAGCTGTGGACAGTCATGGGTGCTTTGGACTTGATATGAGGCGTCCGAACGTACAGTTCTGTGGCAGCAATACCATCCTCGTAGTTGATTTCTCTCGACAGCGTCCTGAATCTAGTTATGGATTCTTGGCTTAGTTTTCCATAGCGCATCTCGTTTAGCATCCGCACAAACTCTAAATAATTCGAATTTAGCCAGTAGTTCATCCGTAATCTAGTAGAAACTTACCTTCGTCTTTCTGACGGAAGACCTTGGTCAAATTGAAAGTTCGTTGGACTGTGGCGCTCCAAAATTCAGCTTCGAAAGCAAATTTGACCTGGGTTCCAGATTTCGTTACAGGAGGTAGCTGGAAGAAGTCTCCTGTCACGACGAGCTGGGAAACGCGGATGAGTAGCATGAAACCAATTGGACAGAATGGGCCAACCTGAATGCCTCCAAATGGCGTCGGGTCCTTTCTGATCATGCTACCGATCTTGACAAGTTTGTCAAACAAGTCGCCGTCAACCATCGACACTTCACAAACACAGAGTCAATGAGCACACAATAACTTTAAAGTTCTTTGTTAGTCAACCTTCATCGATGATGAGGACCTTGGTCCTTTGCCATCTAGACATGGCCTTTCGATTTTTCCGGATTTTCGAAGCCAGTTGCTCAGGACTCTCGATCCCCAAACCAATTCCTGCGAACGAATGCACGGTCACACCTCCGATATTACATGCTGCGATGCCTTCAACAAGTCGCTGAGGTCAAAAAGGTTTAAGAAATGCAAGGGATAGAAGATACCTGTAGAAGCGGTGACAGCAACAGCATCCGGAGATTTCTGATATTTCTTGCGCAAGGCCTTGATGATTTCGCGCAGGAGCACAGATTTCCCAGTTCCTAGAACACGCACGTGAGATCAAACAAGAGCATTCATACACGAGTGGGATTGGAACACACCAGCACTTCCAGTATAGAAAACGCTCTGGCCTTCTTCTACCAATTTCAAGATGTGCTTTTGTTCCTTGCTCAAGAAGACTCGGGAGACTTTGCCTTGTTTTAAAGCAGAAGATGGTTTATCTGCGGTGGGTGCGTGGGGTTGCATAGACCTGGGGGCAGATACCTTCGAGAGAAAGCTTGAAGACGATAGGGTGTCGTTCTTTAACCAGCTTGGTGGCAGCTGCCTCGCCTTCTTCACCGGAACAGGCTCCGAAGGCTGGATCGGTGCCTTGTTAACGGTCTCTGAAAGTGGCTGGTTCATCGCATTGAGCGCATCTTGAATATCTTTCAACCGTTGCTCCGAGCCCGTCAGCTTTCTCTTCAGCGGGCGCTGTTCAGGCCGTTGTGGAGGAGTGGGCTCCCATTCTATCGGAGACGAGGAGGGGAAATTAGATTCGGAAAAGTCGCGCTGTACGGTGCGTAAACCGGAGCGGATCGTCTTGGACATGGCGAAGGAGGTCGAGGGCTAGGCTAAACCTCGGGATTCGGCGTTGATCAACTTGGCAATTGGCGCGAGGCGTGGGAACGTCGCGCTATAGCTTCATCACGTGCATCGTGTCACTACCGCGCCAGGTACCCATCGCCAGGTTCCAAAATCCTCATCAAAAGTCACTAGGTATTGTTCACTCAATTCATTCGCTCGTAACGACATGTACTATATGTCAGGAGTAGTGCTTGCATTAATCGAAACCGAATATATAGTCTATCCATAATATATCTCTTTAAAGGTATGCTCGAGCGCTTCGTCGCGCCATCTAGTTGGAGAAAAATGAGGATATTGGCAAGGATAAGACATGCAATCAGAAATGTATGACTGACCTCAACCACTTTCCAACCACCAGTGAGTTCGTTGTCAAGGTCTTCGCTGACACGCGTGATGGCAGCCACGTAAGTGCACTGCTCCACTCTGTCATCTGCGCCGACTGCGATTTCTCCCGATTTCGCATGTCGGAAGAGAAGGACTTCTTGTGTGGCAAAAGTGACCAAGAAGACGGGAAGGTCGTTCTCGAGGATTTTAGCATCCGAAATCTGTGCATTCATTTTTCTTCAATAGACAGCCGCGAAGAAAGGTAAGAAAGTCCGTACATCGACTTGGCGAATATCCAAAACCTTGCTATCACTGATCAAACCCTGTCGGAGATAATGCTCCATTGTCGCCCAGAGCACATTGTATGTCTGGAATGAATGGTAAAATTACCCGTCAATAATGATGCCACGAAGTGAAGCTGCGAATGCTTACAGCTTCGCCACACCACGCCTGTAACGCCTCTTTATCGGCGGACAGATACGCGTCTACGACTTCCGGGACGATATACTCGCGGAGTTCCCTCTCGAACCCTTCACGGTTGAATGAAGGATCCAGCGCCTTCATCAGCCGCGTCACTTGCGCGGTCTCGTTTTCGTCGAACCAAGAGCCGATAGTCGAAGTCACGGTCCGAAGTGATGAAACGACTGGATTTTCGGATTCGTCGTACGCTTGACGCAAGGAAAAGTATGACTGGAATATTGGGTTGGTCTCCTTCAATCTATTCCACCGCTCTTGTCGGGGCGAATCCTTGTGAAGAACCATAGCTTGCCCAGCACTAGTAGGTACCACTTGTCGTCAGTAAAGGCAAGCCATAATGGGACTGCAGAGGCTAAAACTCACTCAGGGTTTGCCGTCATGCGCCCCGCGCCTATTCCACCGCCCTTTCCGGCCTTCGCCAACCGTTTTTGCCGCCGTAGCCGCCGCGCCTCTTTTTCTTCAAACCCGGCATGTTTCGCACTTCCGCTATCGTCTAGCGCATCAACAAGCGTTTCAGACAGAGTCTTGTAGGCTGCCGTGTTCCGGATCGGCTCGGTGGACTTTTCAATCGTAGAAGATACAGCCGCCGACGCTCTGGCAATCTAAAATTTAGAGAGTCGGAACATAGCTTATGGAAAAGATAGTGGATAGGGCATACCGCGCGCATCAGCTCACTTTCTTCCATCGTTTTTAGGGCTTCAGAGACGGCATCTCCGACTTTGACACCGGTTTTCCTCAGTTCCTCGGCCGCGGCTCGAAGGCGTGGATTTTCTTTAATGCTGGACGTAAGCTATGCAATCCAAACACGATTTTTTGTCAACGGTGAAAAGATAGAGACGCCAGTAAAATCGACAGACCCTAGCTCTTTCATACGCAGCTCTGGCTCTTTTCATGGCTTCCGAGTCCTGCAACTTGTCCACATCACCCTGGAGCTGCTTTACATTCTCCTGAAGCTCCCTGTTCTTCTTCAGCTCCTCCCTCAGAACCTCAACAAAGGTCTGGAATGGGGATTTCGGGACCTCGTTCTGCCGCCGAGCAGAAGAATGGAAACCGGCGGTCACTCGAGCGGGAGCTATCCGGAAGGGGGGTGAATAAAGGGCGCTTTGGCGAGCAAAAAGCGCATGATGGCGTGCGGCCGAGCGAACGATTAGACTCCTCAGATGTCGGGGTAGCATGCCTGTTTTGTGTACGGATAAAGAAAGGATGGAGAACGGTTCGTGCTCAGCTCCGCTGTCCTTGCAACTCGATCCCAAATTTCTTTGCATCACGTGGCACAATAATGACTAAGCTCGGCAACATTTCCATTTCCATTTCCCTTTGGCTAACTTATGTTGTTTTGTATTTCACCACGAAACACCTCGGTGGGTCAAGGACAAGAACTGTGTCTGGTGATACCGAAAACATATCCTCTATATTCATTATGGATAGCGTAAACATGGATATATCGACTGAGCAGGGCGGAGCGCGTAATGAGAATCAAAGAAAGCAGAAGACAGAGAGGAACGGTCACGATTCATTCCTCTTTCTGCTTTCACGTAAGCCAGACCAGGCTTCCTCCGTCGCAACCGCTATTCGCTCCTTGATATTCGAAAAATTGTCCAAAGCAGGGCGAACATCTAGCGAGAACACGGGCGAACCGTCTGGTTCAGGAGGAGCAGAGTAATAGTCGATCACGTATCGAACTTCCTCCCCTGTTTGCGGACGTCGGACTATCCAGTCATGGCGGTCAAATGGGGGCTCCGTACTTTGTAAAAATTACACGCGTCAGACGTTACGAAAAATTGGACCCTTGTTCGACGCACTTGAAATGGGATGGGAATAGCCATCCTGCAAACAGCCAAAACCGAGCCTTGGGCGACATCTCACCGGGTCTGCCTTTGAAACGTGCCAGTTGAACATCATCATGACTAGAGAGTATAAAAATTATCGTCGCCCCGTTGCGCAATAACTAATACTCACTTATATGCCCTCTTTTCCCACTTCATCACCTCGTCCCACGCGCGCTCGTTCAAAAAGTTGTGAATCTCCACCATCGTTTCCACATGCTCCTCTGGCGTCTCCCAACCTTTCCTCACCAGGGCGTTGTAAAACTGTTGCGGGGAAGGATACTCCCACCTCGCGGTTCCGTCTCTGGGTATTGACGATTCGGCCCTTGTCAGGGGAGCGCAATCTTCTGGTCGGGCGCCGGAGCCTGCGCGAGATGGGGCATCTGGTTCAGCGGGCTGAGGTTTTCGTGGTCTATCGGACATTTTGCAGGGTTGGGCGGTAGATCATGGGGGACTGGGCAAGATGCGGGCTGCGTAGCCGACGACGCCGCCGGTTGCGCTGCAATCTTGTCGTGATGGACAGGGCATGCAGCTGGCGAGCCAGAGTGTCTTGATGACTCTGCGTTGAGGGTGGAAGCGGATTGACCCATGAGCGAATGGCGATCGACCTTTTGGTAAAAACGGAGATTATTGTTTACTCGTGTATTTTCTGGAGGGACTTTGATCGTCCACCATCCTACTTGACCCTTTGAGAACAAAAATTCCGGCTGATTTGCATGAAAGGTGCCCACTGTCCTTCCAAGCACAGCATCTCAACCATCTTGTCCGAGATGTATTTTCCGACCGACCGCCTCGACCTAGGATCCGTTTCTTTTCATTTTTGCATAGAGGTTCTAAGGCTCTGTTGGGTGAAAAGCCCAGACCGCACGTCGTACTGCCGTCGTATCGTATCTAATGAAGATGCAATAATGATGCATCCAATACCAGAAGGCCCAGCTCCGTTCGATTGCACCGAGGCCTTCCAACATGGAAGGACGAATCACATTCTGCTACATTCCAAGCACTCTTCTTCCCACCGTGGTGTTTTACTTGCGGTATGTGACGGACCGTTCTGGCCCTCTCCACTTATGTAGCCCCTCGTGACTAGGTTGGTTCATAGGATCTTGTCCTCGTTTGAAAGCAATTTAGCGAGAGAAGATCTACTGCAAGCGTCTTGGACTTTGACTCCTTCTTTTTTCCCTTGGATTCGGTCCCTAACTGAATCAAACCTTGGTTGCGGTGCATTTTGCAGTCAATTAACGCGTGTGTCATCTGATGATATGTCTTTGACAAGGTTGGCTTCTCTCAAACGCATACATATGCGCTCCATTCAATGCGTGTCGGTTTGCATCTTAAACCTTGACAATCTGTTTTCCGCTGCTACTAGCTCGTGTAAAGAAAACTGGTAAACTCTCCTGCTCATTCGTCGGCCACCTCAAGTTTGTCACTGATTTTCCGGATAAGCAAACAAGAACCGTTTGATCAGCTGGTCCCGACTAAGTAGATCTAATCATTTGGCCATTAGCCGTCCAGGCACGCGTCTCAATTTATACTTGTTCTTCGTTTATCACATCGCTAAACGCAAACATCGATGCATCAAGAGATGGCGGAGATTGGGGAACGTGGGGCATAAGAACTCGTCGCTCAACCCGCCGAGGCAAAGCCACTCGATGCCGCTTTCTCCCAGCAACGACCAGCACTTTTCGGTTTCCTTCAGAACCAGATCGAAAAACGTAACATACGATTTTCTCGGGGATATCAGTCTCTCCGATGGAAGCATGTGCGTTTCTCCACATCGTGTTATGTATCCATGTGTGCCCTTTGACTTCGTCTGGTATGAATCGCAACGTAACTATTGCTCGCTTTGTCCTGTCCATTGGGTTTTTTGACCGTGTAAGATGGTTATGGACATGACCTTCTCATAACACCCTGACAGTCTGACACGCATCGGTCGCATCTCAGTTCTAGTTTGTGTCAAATTTTGAGCAGTTCAGGGAGAGAAATTTTGTCAATTGAGCGTTCCAGCGGTCGTGGCGCTCGTCGAGTGCCTGGCAGCGAGATACAAACGACAAGTGGAAACGGTGATGAAAATATATGCGTCTTAGACATGCGTGTAACGAGTGGGTGTAGGGGCGGGGCAGCCCATCCCCAACGATACCACTCGGCGGATGTACAAGAAGGCTATACGTTTGATTGGAAAAATTTGCTTGGAGGCTAGTGTCAGCATGGACAGGCGTAGAGTCATTTTCCCTTCAACAAAGGCTCTGGAATGATGATAGCGTGTCAGTGTCAGTCGAGTTCCGGGTGCAACATTGATGAGCCCTGCAGTCTGGTTCCTCGTCGGCACTGGCTATGCGAGCAGCCTCGCACCTGGCTGTAACTGCGACCGTTGATGCTCTCCTGGATCTCTGAGGGCCAGACGGGCGTGGGCCCAGAGCGGGGGACTGGACATGCGAGGATAGAGTGGAATGGGGTTGGGCATGGCTCGTGTGCTGGACTGGATATGGAAAGATGCGCAAATATGAGACAACATAATGGATCTAAGATCCGTGATGTTATTATTTTCCACATGGTTCAAGTTCAAACCTATATAAAATGGACTTCGCTTGCCGTCCACCAAAGTGCGACAGCCCAGCATTAGCTCTTTCCCAACTACTCGTAGCTATCAGTCGTAAACATGCCTGGAGGTCCCGCGGCTGTCGGAGGTGGCATCGGTGCCAATTCCCCAAAGGCAGGTTTGCCTCCGTCCTCCGAGCTTCGTCGTCTTTGCTGAATTTTGTCCTCGACCCGCTCAGAATAAAATCGCAGGCGTCCTCATGGTCGGTGAGTTCTCTGTCTTTTAGGGCTCGAATTTTTCTTTCCTTGTCGGCTCACTTTTTTTTAAAGCTTTCAGCGCCTTTGGCGGTATCCTGTTCGGTTATGACACTGGTGTTATCAGCGGTGTCAAAGAAATGAAGGATTGGCTTAGAACGTTCGGCCATGTCAGCGAGGCCGCAAAAACGGGTTACGCCATCTCCTCGTCCACGGAGTCTCTTGTCGTTTCCATCCTCCTCGGCTGGAACATTCTTCGGCGCTCTCTGGGAGCTCCTATTGGTGGTCAGTATTCGCCGTTCAGACACTTTTTCGCAATTCCAAACATGTCTATGACTCGCAGATTACATCGGAAGAAAATGGGGTATTATTTTTGCTTGTCTCATCTTCGCCGCGGGTGTTGCGATGCAAACGGCTTCGACTGCCGTCCCGTTGTTCGTACGTATATTATATGCGCACATAATATTGATCTTGTCTCATCGGCGGCGTGATCAGGTCGTTGGACGCGTCTTCGCCGGCCTTGGTGTCGGTCTCGTCTCCTGCTTGGTTCCCATGTACCAGTCTGAATGCTCGCCGAGATGGATTCGTGGTGCCGTGTGTCCACATATCAATGGGCTATCACGATCGGTCTTCTCTTGGCTTCCATCGTCAACAACTACACTCAATTCCGCGATAATCACTCCTCTTATCGCATCCCAATTGGTATCCAGTTTGTATGGGCTGCCATCCTTTCCTTCGGCATGTTCCTCCTTCCGGAGGTGAGTCTAATTGTGTGTCCAAATCTATGCAAGTCACATTGATGATCGTGTCCCAGTCCCCACGTTGGCTCATCAAGCGTGGCCGAGATAGCGATGCGGCGCATTCCATGAGCAGAATTACCGGATCTAGCGCCACTGATCCCGAAGTTGAAGCCGAACTCGACGAAATTCGCGCCAACCTCGAGGCCGAACGCGTCTTGGGTGAAAGCTCTTACCTCGATTGCTTCAAGTTCACCAAGAACAAGATCGCTCTTCGTACATTGACTGGTATCTTCATCCAAGCGTATGTTGCCGTGTTCCTGATGTCGGTTAGGATTTATACTGATTCTGACACCCTGGATCCAGTTGGCAACAGGTATGCGTCACGAGTACTGTCAATGTCCTCCACCACTCATCATGCGTTTTCTGTCTCCCAATAGTTGACCGGAAGTAAGTCATCCGAATGCATTCCAAAAGGCTTCGTGCTCACAAGCATTCTGAACAGTCAACTTCATTTTCTACTACGGCACAACGTTCTTCCAAAATTCTGGGATCAAGGATCCATTCCTCATTTCGATCGCCACCAACGTTGTAAACGTATTCATGACCATTCCTGGAATGTGGGGCGTTGAACGTTTCGGTCGCCGCCGCTTGCTTCTTGTCGGTGCCGTTGGCATGTGCATTTGCGAGTTCATCGTCGCCATCATCGGTGTTACCATATCGGTGCACAACATTGCCGGTCAGAAAGTCCTCATCGCCTTCGTTTGCATATATATCTGCGTAGACCCTATTCTTTTATATGATGTTATTGACAGATTGTTGATGATCTTTTTAGGCATTCTTCGCCTCCACATGGGGTCCCATCGCTTGGGTCATCACTGGAGAAATCTTCCCTCTCCAGATCCGTGCGAAGGCTATGTCGCTTTCCGTTGCCAGCAACTGGCGAGTTGTTCCCATACTTGACACCTGCGGGCGGAGCTTATACCTCATGTTTTTTTTTTTGAAAGGCTATGGAATTTCGGCATAGGTTATGCCAGTATGTTTTTCTCGGATACTTGGTCATTATCCTGCATCTGATGTCCCTCTTACAGCACCCTACCTCGTCAATGACGTTCCTGGTCTGCTGGTCTCCAAGCCAAGGTGTTCTTCATCTGGGGCAGCACATGCTTCTGCTGCATCATCTCACATATTTCTCTGCGTCCCTGAGGTATGTTTGATTCGGTTCTTGTTCGCTTTGAACGATTTCGCTTAACGCTGCATTTGTTCAGACAAAGGGATTGTCATTGGAGCAGATCGACGAGATGTACCAAGAAACGATTCCCGCCCGCTCCTTGGAGTGGCGAAGACGGGCCATTGCTGGCGCGTCTGCGCACCCAGGTGACAAGCACCTCGACCCATGAAGAAAAGGCATGATCGCGACCATCGCTTTCGATGTGCGTCTTCTTTCATACCATAGGAGACTTCCGTTATTTTCGTTATCCCATAATTTCGGCTAAAATTTTTGTTACGTGTTGTTCATGAGAGACACTCATACCTTTTCTGATACCTATGTAACTAATTCACGAAGCGTAAAATACAACGGAAAGAAATGCGATGACCTTTCACGCCCACTGTCTGTGTCTGATTTGACAGGCTTTCCACATGGCCACATTGCAGGGATCTCCGCAAAGTTCGGAAATCAGCGAACGGTCAAATAACCTGCTCAGCGTTTCTCAGAGACTGTGTGGATTCCATATCGGTTCGTTTCTTCTGATTCGTGGTTCGGCTGTTATAGTTGACAGGGTTTGATGGTGTTCATTTTTTCGGGCTGCAAGGTCAAATGACAAGACGAGCTTGCACCCCTTTGACAGTTGGCAAAGAAGGCGAAAAGTCTGCGAGAATCCTTCCCCACCCTGTACGGAGATCACTGGTCATGCGGTTTGTTCCCATTGTTTCGCGCTTGGGGCCTGAAACTATGCGTTTGTCGGTATGCGGCCCAGTCTCCGAGTGATGCAATCACCATCGGGCCTCAACGCGTCCCATCATTGAACCCACATCGGCGTGGATGGGAGGGTGGGAGGGGAAGATGACAAGATTTCAGTGAAGTTCCTTGCCGTGCTGGGAGCCATGGGCGATGCGTCTTTCGCTTGGGCGGCATGCATGTGGCGACAGGAATGTTTTGGGGGGGCTCGGATGGACTGACCATTGATGATTCCGTATCTGGACATGCAGTTGCCTTGGAATGCACTGACGCCAACGTGCCTTCTGGCCATTCTGACGCGAGCGCCTTCAACGGCTCCCCTGAACTTTCTTAGACTTCAGTTGACCATCGAGATGCTCCAATTAGTGCGACTCGTGGCGATGGGAAGAACACTACGTGGGAGCGCTGTCATCCAAGGAACGCACCGCAGCCTCTGGTGCAGGTATATACTCGTCTCTCCAAACCTAACCATGTCACGTTCATCTCGCGCTGGGATCTCCTTTGGGACGACGCTGTCGAGATATTTTGGCCCGTTCACATATATGGATGAGCTTATACCTTCTCTTGCATGCCTCACATGATTCTAGGGTTTTCGTCAATAAGCTTTCTCGTGTTATCGTTTCTTCTCATCTTCTTTCGTTACATGCATTGGGGGTGAATCGCGCACACCCAGACGTGAGCGCTTTACTGAAATAACGCTGTAGGGTCGAGAATGCCGGGAGCTACTATTGAGCATTGTATGTCTACCGCTTCTTCTTTCCCCATTTCAACACATGTGTCCATCTCTATTGCCCGAGACTGACTGCTGCATCCACATCGACACCTCCAGGGAATCATATGATCGTTAGAGCGCGTTCTAAGAATGGCTCTATTCATTGCAGAAACCAGCCCAGGTGTCTGATTTCTCGATGGATCCGGCTTTCGACCCGACTTGCTGGAGATAGAACGCTCTGACTGCGACAAGCAAAAAGCATGAGCAGCATGCGATACGCAACCATATCGGACTAAGGAGAACGCTGGGATCTTCGGTGTTCATCATTCTGTTAGAGACCTCGGAGAACGGTGATTACACAAAGCGGCTGCGATTGGTTTTCATTCTCTCAAGGTAGCAACACTCAGCTTTAGAAACACAAAAACAAGTCTGACAGGATCCGGGGCGATGAAGGGAAGCCTGCACGAAGAGTGACGCACAGCAATATTAAACAACGAAGCTCTCCAAAATGGCCTTGACGCCCCAAGCACCTGGATCCGGAATCCTCTCTCCTCTTCAGCGCCGATCGCCCTCGACATACGCGCTCCTTCCAGCCTTCGCCTCCAAGTCCCTCGTTTCCTCCGCGGCCGCGGCAGCCGCCTTGACGGCTGTGGCAAAATCCGTCTTGGACGATGAGTACGCCTCGACGAACGCTGCGAGCGGGTCGATCAGCGTGCGCGACGGACGGCGTGCCCGCGTGTAGGTGTAAAGCTTCGTCAGCGCCGAGTCGAGCGCTTCGGCCATGACTTGGGCGTCACGACGCCGCCGTCTCTGCCCGCAAATTGCGCTTCGACGCTCTGAGCGAGCGCAGAGAAGAATATGCTAGAAATGAGGCGCGATGGTTGAGTAAGGCAGCAAGCATTCATTTTCTCGTGTGAACGTACGAATACAGGGCACCACTGTCCCTCCCATGGCCTCCTCTGCAACTTGGGCAATGGCAATGACTGACCCGGCAATGTCGTCACCATCATCTTTCTTCTGACAAGTCTTTGAGAACGGCTAATGATATCATGAACGCCGTTGAGATGTGAACCTCTCCTCATTGAGGCCATGCTACCCACCTTCGGCACCAGCCTACAAATGGTCAAGATCAATCGACATGAGTGCAACGAAGCGAAGCACTGGATTGAGACCAACCTTGAGTGTGAGCCCGCAGTCGCCATCTCCAGCGACGACATCCATTTTCGTGATCTCAGGTTCAGCAGCGATCAACGCTCTGCAAGCTCTTTCAATGTTGGTCGTGAAGAGGTTGGCATCTGAGGCTTTCAGTTTCACGATATTTGAAGCCTGTTCTTGGGCTTTGACAGCCGCAGCGGGTGCAGGTTCGACAGGAGGAGGTACACCGAGGACCACTTCCAGCCAGGAGCATTCGTCTTTTCGTCGAGAAGCGACAAAAGCAGAGATGCCGCTGGAGCGGAAGGTGCGTTGGGAGGAGGTAAGAGTAGCAGCGTGATCGAAAAGCCGGGCATGTTCAAACTCGTCTGAATAAAAAAAAAGAGTGAGTTGGAATTCCGTAAAGTTTTGTGCATTTCCACTCGCCATGAAACTACCAGACAAGATTCTGTGAACAGCAATTCCTTGCTTGTGCAGGGCTGATCGAGTTTCGCCCACGATCGCACCCAGCTCGAGTTCACTTATGCGCCGAGTTGTTAACAAGTAGGACGACTTCGTCCTTGCCTTTGGCACCTTGGAAGGGTAGAAATGAACGTTCCGGATCGGTGGTGGATGTAAGCATTTCAAGCAGGTGCGGAATCAGTTGATTGAGGGGAGGAATTGGAGACAATCGTTGGTGTCCACTTTCGTTGTGAATGCCCATGCCAATCTCGATTTCAAGTGTTGAAAGGTGAGAAGGCGCCGAGGCGGTACCGGAACCTACATGGGCGACGCTCAATATGGAGCGCAGTGGATGCACAACGAAGCTTACATGACAATGCTCTAGACCGACACCAATAGTGGCGACATTAGACGCCACCCATTGGGCGACGTCGTAGACTTCTTCGAGGCTACCCCCTCGACTTGCCAGGGCTCCTGCAATCTTGTATACCAGGACGGTACCAGCAAGACCTCTGAGGGGTTGTGTGAACTAAGACGAAACGATACGGTGCAGTATGTCGTGCCTTCTTCCGACGATCTTTCCTTGAGTCCGACCCACGGCAACGTCATCGCCAACAACAACAACTTGACGCGGTCGGCCTGCTGAGGATGCAGCGCAGCGTATTGCTCCCTGGCAAGCCAAAGTTAAGTATATCGCCAGTGTAATTCCTTCAATAGAGGCTTAGAGTCGAGAACATAAAGTATTGCTGGATGGTGCACTTTACGATGATCACAGTTCTACAAGGCAGTGTTTAACCATGTTGGCGCACAAGCGGAAATACGTGAATGTGTGCTCACCCTTTATCATTGTTGACGAGGTCGATGGCACGACGGACTTGACTGGCATTGGGGGGATGCAAACACGTTTCCGCAGACGGCGCCTAATGACAATTATGAAGATCGAATCTACTTTAATGATCTCATTCGTCTCACCGGTCAGGATGCCTTGGCCTATAAGAGCGGCGGTAGGATTGACATGAAACCGATTCAATATCTCTTGTTCTCACCTACAAAGCCAGCGTGAGAGGGCTCGTGCCCAGAGCCTCCTCCACAAACTAATGCTACTTTCGATCGATCAGGGTTGGCCACATAGACGACTACAAAATGGGCAATGTCAGGGTAGCAGGATGCACGAGATCGGACATGCGGCATGCTTTTGTTATGTTCATCCAAAGCCAGATGCGGATTGACTGCGCATAGGCCATGCAAGGAGTCGACGACCAGAGAGCAGGGTGTTGAGGAAGTGCTTATCTGTAGAATCGCTGGCTAGGCTGTTGTGAAGCACAAAATTGTAGGGACATACTCAAGAAGACATGGTGGCGGTTGAACGGAAACTGGGTTCCTGAAGAGACAGTGGCACCAATGCTGGATCTTGTGAAGAATGATCACGTGACAGCTACAAAGGCTTGCGTCCTCCTGCTAATCTTCTTCGAAAAACGAACTTTTTCTTTCTCTTTGAAGCTTTGAGACCACACGCCCGCCCTTCCTCGTCTTCCCTCGGCCATTTTCCTCTACGCTCATGACTGTTCTTCCTTCACCAGCAAGCTCGCCGTCCGTCACTCCCACGATCTCACCTCCCCGCCCAGCAGAAAGCGCCAACGGAGCCAATCAATGCACTCCGATTCTGATGCTTCCTCTTCTTCCATCAAGCGTTCTGTCGCAGATACGAACTCGCAGGATGCCGCCGTTCGCAGCCCAGAGCCGACAAACTATCCACTTTGACGCTTACTGATTCCAATCACGATATAGATTCTTACATGGCTCAACAGGGAGAGGCAGATATACCCGCCCCATCACTTTCACCCAGCCCGCAGAGAATGGTTTCCTAGCGGTGCTGCCGCGGAAAAGTTTGCGATGGCCGAAAGAACCAAGAATAGAAGGATGGAGGTCGGCGAACCTGGTACCTTGTTTCTCGGGTATGGTGGAGGCGTTGGAGAAAGGCTTGCACGGGGAAATAGACAAGGAAGGCCCCGTCACGAGCAGGATCTCGGCCCCGTTGATAATTCATCTCTGTTGGATTCGTACGGCAACTTGCAACAGTCCCTTGCTGAAGGCGTAGACTTGGAGTTTGTGCCAGAGGAAGTCTGGAATCTACTTGTGGCGTGGTGAGTCCCTCTTTCTTAAGGCGTTTATCAAAATCCTTGAACACAGTTTTCGCCTGTTCAGGTATGGCCAACCTCATGCCCCTACCTCGACAGGTCATAGCAAGGGCGCTGCAAAACAAGCATCCATCGAACTACGTCCTCCTCGGTTA
>SJRY01000090.1:0-23302 GCA_011319805.1 Macrocybe gigantea | reverse complement strand
CCATTGGACCGGAATATACCGTTTACTCGACGCTCAAGAACAGAAAAATGCCTGGCAGGAATCGATTAGCGGTTTTGCATGGGTAAAGTCTGTATCAGCCTTTCATTTCTAAAGAAGTGCAAATATATCATAAGATGCGCATATGCCTACCCATTGCAACAGGTCAATCGGAGGGCCCGCTCACGTTCTAGGGTACAAGCTTGCACGGCTCAATCGCCTCATGCACATCCAATGTCTCTGCGTTGATATGGGCCAAGAAGGCCTTTCGACACAGCGCCCTCGTTTGGAACCTCTCTTCGCTAGCATCTGTCCCACTGCTGCTTCCTCAAAGCTAACACACTGACACTAGACGGTCTGCCCCGGATAGACGTCGTTTTGTTGCGTCTAATTGCCAAGTTCTTTCCGCTTTTGACCCACCTTTATCTGAGTTGCACCGACCGCCTCGTATGCGACTGCTGTCTGGGCTGCTTTCGAGAAAGCTTAGAGTGTACTGTTCATTCACCCATTCCGGATGATTACCCAGACGTGGACGATCTGGCGGTACGTTCATCTGATACACGATTTGAATGACTCAAAGAATCGTCAGTGACTGCGAAAAAGGACGCTTTTGGAACGGCGCTCAAGCCTCTTGTCTATTTGAATCATCTTCACCTCGGTGTCTTTCTCTCAAACGAGGCACTTCTATATCCCTCCTTTCTCGACTTTGGACTGACCAGACGGAGCCTCCTTACCCGCTTGGTCCTGAACTCGAGATAGCCTTGAAAACAACTCGTTCTCGCGAATTGAAGGCGACGCTAATGATCGCACGGAAACTGAAAGAAATTGAAAGCATTGGATGGAGTTCCTTCTGCACACACATTCACATCAGGCAAGACTGAGAACGAGCCGATGGAGGAACAAGGGGTCAGCGCGAATTCCGAAGTGGCCACTGAAGAAACCGAAGAGTATGAAGGACGAACTAGCATCGAGCATGTGGACGACAATATGAAGACCATCATCTGGATCTTGAGATCGAAGGGCAGAATTCGTGTCAGGCGAAGTCCTTGGTAAAAACGGAAGCATTTAATCATCGATGGCGACGAACTGAACTTGACCACGGCCAAAAATTTGCAACTGATGTCGAACTCACGCATGATTGTAGTATGGACGATAGACACATTAGAGAAGCACTGACGAGCTGTAATACACGCGTTACTGAGTAATGGAATTGAAACATCATGTCACCAATGCTAAAACAATGGAGGTTTGGAACAATGGACGACCCAAAATAGACCAGACCCTGTCGAGCGTCTGGACAAGTGGACCAAAAAAACTGGTGTGGCCACGGGCCACGATCAACCGTCGACTGAGATATATATGGATGCCCTTGACACGTTGAACAACGACCAAGGCGTTGCATACGCAGCTCTGCTTCACCATTTGCTCAACGCCGTCGGCAGCAACCCATGTAATCACCATGACCGTGTCCGAATCCAAGACCACGGAATTCGCAAGGCTCGTCGAGTTCTTCGACCAGCTCGCATCTCGCAAGACAAGCACACGAGTTCGCAGTGGCACAAACACAGCGGCCGCGTCTGAGGATAGAAATCCATATGCACTTCCTGCGGACCTGATACCCATCGTCAAAAGGCTCGCCACTGTCATCGGAACTAGGAAGCCTGCAACCGCGCAGACGGTTTGGCGGAAGAAGACGTCCATTCAAGGAAGCAAGAAGAACGATACGACAGCGCCTCACGACACCCACGATACGGTGACGAACGAGGACGACAGAGGATACCATGAAGATTACCCTGTGGAGGAAGGTCGCGACGATGAAAGCGGTGATGAGGAGGAGGACCTCGTGTCACTTGCCAAGTTCCCGTTGGGCAGGAGATATCCCTTTACATTCAAAATGATGCACCACAAGCTCTACCAAAGGGAAGACTGGAGGCGGAAAGTCAAGGACATTTTGAAGCAGTCTCAGATGGACTACAAGCCGTTGGCGGAGTGCGAAAAGCAAGTAGAAGAGCCGGTGGAAGGCGTGGCGGCAGATGGCGACACAGAGGGGAACGGACGTGTCCACTTCCAAGCCGGTACTGCACCTACTGGTCCACGGCAAGGCCATGTCGCCCCCCTTCGCCTTCGCAGTCGCTCCGTTTCGGCGGTGGGTACGGCAGGGACAACGGCGTTCGAACCAGCTTCTCCCATCAGGTCGCCGGCAACAAAGGAGCTGATGGGAGACGAGAGCAGGGTCGTCAAGAAGCGGTGTGTAGGGAGGAGAAAGTCCGTGAGCGGACCAATGATTGGCGAAGGAGTCAGGATCGGTGGAAATTGGGTCTACGACGCAGCAGTGGCCTCGATCGAGAATGCTAGTAGAGGCAGGGAAGGAGAGACTCTCCTTCCCGGAAAGCGACACTTTATAGGCGCAGACTTTTTGGCTGTCAACCGGGAAAACGCTAGTCGGCGGAAACGACACGTCAGCACCAGCGCGGTTGGCGCCAGCAAGACAGAGTCTGTAATCCGATCCTCAAGAATCGGGAACCGCCCTTTGGCCAGAAGAAGAGCACTCAGTGCGGTTCATCCTGTAGAAGAGAAAGGCACAACTAAGGGATAACATGGAAGGCCCGCTTGTTCAGATCTCGTTTTACCTTATTCTTCATTATTATATCTTTCTGTATATTTGGGAATATATGTGACGCTGTTTTCGACGTTGCGAGAATGGATTTCAATTATTCAGTTGCAGATATGGCGATGCGACCGATTGACCGGCTGCAACGGTCGGCGCAAGGCCCTGAGCAGGGCTACTCCTGACACCCCTTAGTCAAAATTTCTTTGAGTTTTCTCGAGAACAAGGCGAGTCCGTGCCACGTACTAGGCATCGCCTCAAGAAGCCAGAAGTCATGATGGCTGAAAGCTACCCATTCTCCGCCGAACACGCAACACGGGCGGTAAGAACTGAGCTAGATGTCAAAATGTATATGTTGGAATGCGGTGACATAGCATGATATCAAAAATCTCACAGTAGACGCCACCCCCGAAGGGTAAAAAATTCCTCAGAGATCCGCAGGCAGATGGTGCAGCGTGGGGGTGGTGTGAAGCGGGATGATCTGTGTTCCAAATGGATCCGGAGAGCGTATTCGTAAGCCTGAATAGATGGACCACCTTGACATGAGAGACCTTCACATCGCGGTTCGGTGTCAACCAGAAAGCAAAGTGTCAAGTTGTTTTGTTGTTATTAGTCGTTGTAATTACGTGTGTCCCTCGGCTGGCCTGCTGACGAGAAGGGGCGCGCTTACTGCTGCCGCAGTCTAAGCCGGAAGGCGTTCTTCGATCTTCGTGAATGCGGTTCTAGGTAATTCTCGTAAAATCCAGCGACAAATTCCTCAGCCTTGAATCCAAACTGGTTGTACAGCAGCTATTGATTGGATACATAGACCATGAGGTCAGAGAAGGTCATGATCGTTCGAGAACGATCGAGGAATAAACATTACCATGGCAGGATTGTTCACTGAAACATGTAGGGTGATGTCCTTGTCAGGATTGAGCATGATAAGATGATAGAGCATGGATCTTTTCCGTAAATGAATAAGAACAAGAAGTACAACCGATCTTGAGATGATCGATACCTTGCTATTCGGGCATTATCCCAACCGGCCTTGACGGCCAGGTATGTAATGTACGTCTCTCGCGGAGAACTGAGAATCGCGACACCAACTACTAGGCGTTTGTACGTTGCAACAACCGTGCAGCGCTCCGGAAAATGATCAAGAGAGTCGCTAACTACGAATGGGCCTCAGACAAATCACGTACAGCCATGAAGGAGCTCTCACCATTTATTCCTGGCCAGAAAGATCGTTCCAGGAGATTGTGAACCTGGTCCAGGTGACACGCTTGGAGTGAAGTGTAGATGATTGGTGCCAGAGTCTCCAACGGCTGCTCCCTCTCAGGGCTGTCATCATTTAGATGCATTAGAGACATCAAGCAGCCCCCGAAGCCGATAGACAGACAGCTTACTGCGCATATCTGTGGTGCTCTCTGATATCGGCCATGAGACTCATCCACGGAGTAACCGTTTCCCAGTCCACTGCCAAAGATGCCGAACTTTGGCCCGCCCTGGTTCCTTGAATGCGTGATAGGAACGAATTTTCATACGGAGTTGTCTGTATTGCAGACAGGGCTTCAATCACTTGGGATTGCGGGGGATGTTTAACGGGGAGCGACGTCAGAGGCGTGACAGTGTCAGATGTCCGAATCTGTGGATCACTGAGGTGATTTCGTCTCCTTTCCTAAAAGCAAAAACAACCCCATAAGATCATGCTTAGGACGTGTTTTACTGTGTGTCACCTGAGCCAATTTCAATTTTCTCCGTATCAGATTGATCAGAGGAGGCTTTGCACCATCTTGAGCGTCAATCGTCTGGATGCACGAGGAAACTTCAGACCGTGTCAGGGGTCGAACGCGATTTCCCTATGACAATGGGTTGATGAGTTGAGTTCAAAAAGCAAAAGAAGAGGCGGACTTTCTGATCAGTCTCAATGGATTGCTCCTGTAAGACTGCTCGCGTTCGCAAATAATCAGGGAGTAAGTCGTTGATTATGTCCTCAAACAAGTAATCTGGTCGATTCTGAGGGTCCAGCCGCTCAAAAAGCGAATCGAAAGCCGTCCGAACGGTTTCTGATTCGTCCGGCTGTATTGCGTATCCTGTTAGGGTCCTCCTCCGTTTGCCATGTCGCGTTTTACGCTACAGAGACATGAGCTCGGTCCCTAGCAGCATGTTCGTTCCGCACGTACTCTAGTCTTCGATCCTTTCAAGTCCTGAAATTCATCTGAATCGCTCATATGAATTACAGGTCGGTCACTCTAGAAGTGAAGATCAGGTTAAAAGCGTAACTAGTCAAACGTGTTTGTTTGGTGATGTTGCACTTGAAAGTCTGACCGCGTACATACGATATTGAGTGGGTTCCTCTGATTTTTCATCCGGGATTGGGCGCGCTGAACTTCGAACTCTATCAGGAAAATAGAATTTCGAATGAGTATTTCCCGTTGGCTGATCGTGCTAGGAGAGCCTCGTTTAGCCCGGGCTCCAAATAAAAGCCAAGACTCAACTTGACATCAATATTCGCGCCGAAAAATGACTCAGAACGCGGGGTATAACAATCTGTTATCGTTACGCCCTGCCGACTAATTCAAGGTATGGCCTTACATCCCTTACAGCTTAACCCCGGCACCAACGAGCCATTCCTGAGGCTCTCTGGCAAGCACAATCGAATTATTTTGACACCACCTAGGATGTCAGATGTCCCTTCCGTCGTCCTGAATCTCAACCATCCGCAAATTTACACATGGATGTCAAGCCCTCCTCACCCATATCTCCCCGAACACGGTGAAACCTGGATCATGCAGGAAAAACAGGAGACCGACGGGGTCCTTAGAGACCTCCATGAGGGTAATGGAGAAAGCGGACCATCTCCGAAGCTTGCAAAAGGCTTCCCTCTAAGGATAATAAGGGAAATAGATGACGAGGGGCAGGAACGCTACCTGGGCATGATCGGATTTTACAGATCGGAGGAAGACGACATTCCTGAGGATGATCCTCGTCGTAAACTGCCAGAAGATCACGCAGGACGGTCCACTGCAGACCCACGAGGACACTGGTCCATGGCCTGTAACTTTTCTCGTCATTTCATCACAATAAGGACAAAAAGCTGATTTTTGTTTTATTTGAGACTACATCACGCCAGCTAGACATGGTCATGGAATAATGAGCGCTGTCATTTCTGCTGTGATACAAGAGTGGGCCATTCCACGCACGGATGCCAACATCATCGATGCCGAGATTTTCGAGGGGAATGCTGCAAGCGAGCGAGTCCTGGAGAAGAATGGATTCGTAAAAGTGGGTGAGGAAGGGAGCTGCCAGAATTCTGCGGGCGAGATCAAGAAACTTCTTCAGTTCCAATGGCGCCGTCCGTCAAATCAGGAGGTAGTGTACAATCGTAATACTGGCAATGACGACACTCTACCTACGTATACAGGTAGCCCAAGATACAAGTAAATGGTATACAAAAGGTGATACAGGATATTAAGCCTCGCTGACACAATACCGAAAGGTAGATCCTACAAATTAGATCCAATTTGGACTTAGCTCGATCCAGTGTCCTTGCCCCGAACAACCAAGCCTCCGTCCCAAGAACCGACGCTCCATCTCGCTTCATGCAAAGCCTTTTTCAGTGCAGGCTTGAGGACGCTCGTCTGGTTTACCGAGTGAGTGCCGCGGCCAGTGATAATCTTCAGCGGATTTGCTGTGGAGAGATGAGAAGGCAGTGGTAATATTCATGACAAGGCAATACGCACAAGGAGAGCAAGGTTCGTCTTCCAAGATTTCCTTCACAATTACAATCGCTTCGGAAACAGTGGTGCCATGCAAATCGATTGTACGTCTGTCGTTCGACGTCAGTCTAGAAGGGTGATTGTTAGGTCAAGGAATGAAAACTATCGGGCTCCAGATGACGAACCGCTTAGACTCGACTAACGCCCGAGCAGCATTCAGCGCCTCCTTTCTTGCAAGTTCTTGGAATTCTCTGGCCTGGGTTTCTACGGCATTAGCGAAACTCAACAACCTCGAAAGAATGGTGTGCACCTTTTCCGCAAAGTAAAAAGCGGCTTCACCACCCCTGGTCCTGACATTGCCCTGTTGCCACATCCGAGTAGCTTCTCTGAGCAGCTGATCTCGTTTTCGTATACTCTCGCGCTGCCTCTTTCGATATTCGGCGAGCTCACCAACGTCGCCTTTGCCGCCTTTGCCGAAGGCGTTACCAGATCCTTTCGTCTTTCCGTTGGTGTCTCGGTTGTATGCCGGAATGAAGTTTGCCAGTGGATGCGGATCCTGATTACCGGTTTTCCGTTGAGGCACAGATTGCCATTCGAAAGGGTCAGCCTTGGGCTTGGGGGGAGGTGGGGGTTTATGTCTCACCCTCGTTTGAGGAGGAATCGGGGATGGAGGTTCAGTGGGTAGTTTAGCGATGTGCCTCGATCCAGCTGCAGCCGGTAATTTCGAGAAATGGTAAACGCCCATCTCAAGTTGACCCGAGACGGAATCAGCGTCAAGTTCACGAAGCAGCTTGACCAAATCTAACGCATCGTCGCCGCGTCCTTCTGTCGCTTGAAGTGCAAGCTCTATGTCTTCCATGAGATGTGAACGTTGCTCGGGATCAAGTCCAATGTACTCTGGAAGGAGAATGTCGAGCAGAAGATAGAGGGTTCCCGTGTGGTCGTTAGAAGTGGATGGCGATCCCGTTTTGCAGATAGTTTGCAGGCAAGCACGTAAAGCTTTATAGGGTGTTGCGTAATCCGGCGAATGGAAGAAAGACTGAAAGAAAGAAGCCGGATGACGTGGAAGAAGGGATGCGAGATGAGTCGAAAACGACGACAACTGAGTCCACGGGTCTGGTGGCGGAAGAGAATGTGAATTAGCCTTGGTCGACGCCACGGTATGTTGTTGCTGACGCATGTCGACTAGGGTGATGGTACGACGGTTTTTCTTCCTTGAAATCTTTGGCGTGAATGTAGATAGACCAGGTTTCTTCCGCTGAATCGTTTCCCAGCCTGCCTCGTCATCCAAATCCAGGGAGGACAGACTTTCTTCATCGTCAAGGGCGCTCAAGCCGCGTTCTTCAAGTTCGCGTATAGATTCCTGCGTCAAGATGCCAGACACAACATCCCACATATCAACGCTGTCCGGATTCGCGTTTCGAAGCGCCGACTGGAGAGTCATCACGGGAACATGAGGCAGAGCGGCTTGCAAGAAGCCGAGCGGTGAGCTGAATGAAAGTGCGGACGAGTCTGAAGCATCAGAACTCAAAGAACTCGTCGTGGCAGTCGTTCCGTTGTAGAAGTCTGGCATGCTATTCGAATCGTCGGTCTCCGACGTCAATTGGTCGTCGGCGAGCTCATTTTCTCGCAATTCTTTAGCTTGGACCGCTAGCTCGTGCAATGTAGCGCGAAGCGTGGCAATCTGCGTAGGCGATGCTAGGTGCCCGCTTTCTTTTGTTTCGAGCTCTATTTCGGCGACAAACGCTGCTAAGAGCGATGTATCTAACGGCGGGCAGAACTCCCTCTAATCCGAGGCGCAGTGCAATCAGATCGTTGACAGAATCGAACTAGCAATCACAACGATACCTGGAGGGCTTCAAACAACGTCGCGTTTGGTTCCATATGTGAAATGAGATAGGAAGTACAGCAAGACAAAAATATATAATGCTTGAATAGAAATAATAAAGCCGAACTGGCCACAAGGACAGGTGAACCGCGAATCCGAGTCAGCAACAGTCGTCCCAGGCCACAAGAAAGAATCTGTTGCAATGTATCACGTGGTTCCCGCGTGACCGACATAAGCGGCAGCCGGCACAGCCACGATCTGACATGCTCCTGGCGCAGCTTCTGTAACACTAAAACGCTTGCTTCGTTGCTATTCCCCTCCGATGTTGTTTTACTATTCCCTGGTCGCTGTATTCTTCGCTATCGTGGTAGTTGGTGTGTGGACATGTCTTAGAAACCGTTGGTCAAAACTCGAGCGCTTGAATAGGTTACCGTTATCGAGCCACGATTGTTCCACATGTCGCACAGCGCATTCAGACACTCTTTCCAAGACTACGACATTACACGCCACTCACTACATTCTCAGAGCAAATCAATGCTGGCATGAGCTCCACCAATTTTGATATTGAAGCAAATATCAGAGACGGGGATTCCCGTTCCGGCTTGGATGAACACGGTGTACAAGAAGTGAAGGATATCATGCGGCGGGAACACGTAACGTAAGATGCCAATTCCTTGCACGAAGTGTATTCTTGATCTCATGCTTTCCACATCAGGTTCGATCAGGCGAGACTAATTCGCCAAAATCGGATTTTGGCTCAGAACGGAATCGACTCGTCGGGTGCGTAGCCTTGTCTTTTTCAAAATTCCTGAACATTCCTTAACTTCTTGTAGGAATGCCTCTGGATTCCAAGGCAATCACCCGGCTGTGATCATTCCAAGTGGCTTTGCTATGAATGATAGTCTGAAACCCTTTCAGTGATTAAGTAGCGCGCCTGTCGGCCGCGTTCCTGTGTCTCCTCTTCCTCATATCCGCGACCATGTGTTTGTCATTCATTTACCTCACGTTGTGTTTCAAGTGATCTCAATTTCTGTAATCCGCTCCTTCTAGTCGTTGACCTACTATTCATTTAGTACCACAAGCTGCATGTCTCCATTTGCTATTTTATCCAACATTTTCCCGCGTGTACCGTTGTTACTCTCCCCATGACGCATATACCCGCCTTACGAACTGGTGGCGAGGGATTGCATTGGAAAATAAGCAGAGTTCTGTGCTAGACTTTAACGAGGCATATGGGTCAGTCCAACTACCTGCCATTCTGCGGGTTTTATGGATGCCAATTGCACACCCATGACCCCGACGTGGCTTTGTCTCGAAGTGCTCTAGGGGACCAGAAGGGTGAGTGGTACACATGTTATCCCGGTTCTCGTGGTAACGTGTCTCCACACCTCTTCCTGCCTTATTAGGGATGCTCCGGGCAAAGACCAAAATAAATTGTCTTCCGAATAACCCTACCATGTGAGAAGCCCTGCTTTTTCTCTTACCTGAGACCCTCGAGTTCTCGCAGGCACTTGGCCCAGGCATGTGTGCATTTCTTGCCGTCTCTTGATTCCTCGTCATGTTATCCGATGTCACACGTGGATTTCTGTTTTCCTCCAATTTAGCTTGTTCATTTCCTGCGAGCACAAGACAGGAATTGATTGCCTACATCTGGCACCTTCTCATGGTTACACATGAAGAAACGAGAAATCCGGCATGAGCATGCGATACATGCCCTACCTTTTCCACATACCTGTGTCGTTGTGACCCTACACCACAAGGCTCCCGTTCCGTTCAAGCGTACAAGGCGGAGCTGCCATGATGCTTGCAAAACATGCATCTCCTTTGGTCAACTCTTGCGGAACGGTTATAAGAGATCCATGCATGGCAAACGTTTTCCTCCGGCTCCTTCAGTCCCACTGTCTGCATCGGTTTAAGATGGTCTCTACCAGACTCTCTTCGGTCCTCTTTGCAGGTTTCTCGCTTTTGGCGGTCGGCGTCTCCCAAGTTGCAGGGTTCGACGGTTCAAGATCGGATAATGTTCGTGTTCTGCTTCATTCATAAACTGCGTTAAATTGAACATCTTTCATAGCTGGCAGTGTGAGTGCACTGGAACGCGCGCCACTGTGACACAGCGCTGACGCGATCGCAAGTTATTGGGGACAGAACTCGTATGGCGCGACTCACTCTGATACAGCCAACTGGCAGAAGACATTGTCTACTTATTGTCAGGTTAGGCTTTTTCGGCTTATCTGTCAACGTTCACGCCTGACCTCTTATCAGGATGACACGATCAATGCGATTCCTTTGGCGTTTCTCCACGTCTTCTTTTCTACTGGCGGCCTTCCCGAAATAAACATGGCCAACGTGAGTCTTCTTAGCCATGTGTTGATATCCTTTCCAGCTGATTTTTCTGAACAGAGCTGTAACAACGTCGACAACTCCGTTTTCCCAGGAACGAGTCTCGCGAACTGCCAGTTCCTCGCAGCCGACATCAAAGCTTGCCAAGCTAGGGGAAAGATCGTTACGCTTAGCTTGGGCGGAGCCACTGGCGCGGCCACATTCTCCTCTGACGCCCAAGCTCAGACCTTTGCAGACACCATATGGAACTTGTTCCTCGGTGGATCCAGCTCCACTCGCCCTTTCGGTGACGCGGTTCTTGACGGGTGAGTTTATTGCCAGACGTATCGTGATTCTGTACTTCATAGTTCGCTCCGCAGCGTTGATCTTGATATCGAAGGTGGTGGAAGCACTGGCTTTGCCGCCTTTGTCAACCGAATTCGTTCTCACGCCAATGGCGCAAGCAAGAAGTAAGCGTATACACCCACGACGTGCCCGTCGCTGCTCAGCTAGAGCATTTGTTCAGGTATTATGTTACCGCTGCACCTCAGTGCCCCTTCCCGGATGCATACCTCGGACCGGTTTTGAACGCCGTTGGTTTTGACGCTGTCTATGTGCAAGTGAGTGCGCCTATCTCTCCGCGCGATACATGACGCTCAACCGTAGCAGTGTAAGGCTCCTGTTTCTGTTGTGTGGAAAATCAACTCACAGACTCCCGACTATTTTGTTCTATTCTGAAGTGTAAGTGCAGTCCTCGCTTCTTATTGAACTTGACTGATATGTGGCTCAGCGTAAGAGCCTTCCTTCGAAAACTATGCGGCCTTGCTGAACGTTTTGCAGTATAACAATTTCTGTGGTCTGCCGAATTTCAATAATCCCAACGTGAGACTTCGTCATTTTCTAACTTGATTAGTTCACTCAAAGGAGTATGTTGACCTAAGGCTTGGAACTTTGGGCAATGGTAAGCTACATAATTCCTATAAAATTATCCGAGGGGCTCAGTCTTCTTCCAGGGACAACTGGGCCAAGACGCAGTCTCCTAACAAGAATGTCAAGATCTACATTGGCGCTCCAGCTTCCCCGACCGCCGCAGGATCAGGATATGTCGATGCTACCACGCTGGGAAACATTGCGAAGCAAATGCGGTCCCAGTACTCGTCCTTCGGCGGCATCATGCTTTGGGACGCATCGCAAGCGTATGGTCAGTGTGCCTGTTATGCATTTCCCCAAGAAATCAAATCCATAATATGTTATAGCCAACGGACGATACGACATCGCAGCCAAGAATGCCATGGGCTCTGGTGGAGGTGGGACCACGACAAACCCAACAACTACGCCAACAACTACGCCAACAACAACTCCCACCACTTCTACCACCTCCACCGGTTCCGGTAGCTGTGCAGGTGTTGCGGCGTGGTCTTCTTCTGTCGCGGTTCGTTGTGCTGACATCAATTTTTGATATATACCTGACATTTTGTCTGCTATAGTATGTGGGTGGAAATCAGGTCACATACAAGTAGGCGTTTGACGCTTCCCTTCTCGGCACGCAACTGAACGTCGGACACTAGTGGCCATCTCGGGACCGCTAAATGGTGGACTCAGGCAGGTAAGCGGACTTCGGTGTGCAGAAATTCTGAAGGAGTCTCATTCATCTATTCCAAACTTTAGACGTTCCTGGCGGTGAGCCCCAGCACCTTCGTATATCCTAGCACTGACTCGTGCTCACGACCGCGAGCAGGTGCTGCAGGAGTGTGGGTTGATAATGGACCATGCTCTTCGTTCGCTGCAACGGCTGCAGACTCTAAGGTCACCTCTTCGGCCAACGCAAAAGTAACCTCCGCGGCAGTCCAACCTTCCGTCTCGTCACACGCAAATGCCAGTGTCGCGGTTAAACCCAAGGCATCCGCTGCGTCCGGCAGCGCGGTCGTCAAAGCAACTCCATCCAGCACTAGCAAGTCCGACAATGCCAGAAGGGGAAACTCCAGGTTCTTCAGAAACTGAGGGACGGGCCAAGACAAGATGCTCTTGAAGGGTGCTTGTGGTAATGAATGTATTAGCGTCATAGATTTATTGATATTATGAGTATTCAGCAACGTTGTTATTCGTTCTGAGGAATACAAGAATAAAGGGTATATAGGAATGATCTCGTTCTGCGCTTGTAGAAATTATGAGGTTTTCGCAACGCCAATCGGGGGCAGGTGCTGCACTTGCGAGTTGAGATGCGTAAGGGCGGAATAGGAATGCTTCAACCAAGGTTTGAGGCCTGCGTGTCGAAACAAGGCAGGTAGGCCGGACCTGATGGTAGAGTTCTTCGTCAAGAATTGTCGATTCTCTGTTTGCAGCGATGCTGAGATTGCCAATACTTTTCGCTGGTCGGGAGAAGAACGGATCTAATGAAGGTTCGGTGCACGAAAGCCGCAAAATGCTCACCAGAAACTTCCTTATTTCCGCCTTGGGTACGGATCTGGTGATATCCATGGACCAAGGTCTGAAGAGCAACCAATGCAAGACTTCGCGGACTAGCATCGGTCGTGAGGCATAAAGTCTCTCTACCAGTTCCTTCGTCGTTCGGATAGCGGCTTCCGTGTCTAGAGCATACAGATGATATAGAGAAAGTATGCCATAAGACACGCCGAGAAAAGGCTCATAGAGCGCAGCGTTCGTTTCTGCCAGGGCCTTGTAGAGCTTCACGGACCACGTTCCGATGGCTACAGCGCCGTCGTGCAACTGCAATCCGTGCAATTGATACGAGAGATATATCATCTTCAGCGCACCTTGCTGAATGGACGGTGGTGACGTGGATGGATGGCCCTGGATGAGGTCGAAGACCTCGATAGTGATGGCTATAACTTCGCGACGACGAGACGCCAGATCTTTCGTCATGTCGATGACAGGAAGGTCCGTATCAACATCCAAAGAATTGCAAGGCCATACGAACCCTCCGCGTGACGCATGAGAATGAAGGATGTCTGTTATGGCCTCTACCTGATGGTGAATGTATAGCAACTCTATCTCTGCGTGATGTGCTGCTGGGTATAATCTCTTGAACGTTTTGTCGTTCAGGTCATGCGGAGGATAAGTGTCAGAGAGTCGGATGCTCGATATAACGTTATCCATCGTGTTCTGTTGATGCTGTGAGATAGCAAGAATCGCTTGGTTTGATCGAGCAATTTGCATCATGGGTTCATCGAGACGAGCGACAGAAAACGCCTGATCGAGTGAACGACAATCAAGCCACGAAAGTAAGCCTGTTCAGAGGAATTCGACTGACAGTGAATCTGAGGTAGCACGCCTGAACCTCTTCTTTGAGTTCACGAAGCCGATCCTCAATATCACCGCTCCTGGCCCAGGCATTGTACATAACCATAATCTTCCTGAACCTCCCGCTCGGCGCGGAAGGGAGCAGTGTACGACAGCACGTATGCGCGTTAATCAAAGTCCTATCGGCAAGTCAAAGTGAGATTCTTTCACGACACCGGCGCTATTCCTGTGATGGAGGGGCGAAAAGGTAGCGCCTACAGCTGTAGATTGCAGAGTGCCTCTCGTTGCTCCAAGGAGCTGACGGTCAATCTTCCTCTGTCATCGGTAAACTGGCTGAGGTCGTCCAAGCCGCGCTGGACCTGGTCCAACAGCTTTTGCAGGCGCGTCCGATTAGCATGGACCTAACGCATTTACATGTCATAAGATCAGCATTGATGATACCGGTGAGACTTTGTGGGGAAGAACGCTGATACGATACCCTGCTGATAGACTTTCTGATTTCCTCTATGGCAGAGACGATCGTGATGACAGATGTGCTGACGGTGAGAGGGTCCATCGCCGAAACTTGAAGTCATACGTCTCGGTGTTGAAACACTATTCCCTGTCCACGCACACACTCCGCGGCGCAGCAGGGCTCAAAGTTGGGAGCGGGTAGGAGCCTTGGGTGACGTTACTGTGGAGCAGGGGGAGGGGACGGCAAGCAAGCGGGGAAAAGATGATCTGGGGAGGGAAAAAAAAACTGGAGCGATGTCCTACGGGGCAGAGTTATTTGCGTTCATCAGCCTCAAGAACGGCTGTGCGGCTGTGCACACAGGCAGGGTGTTCGTTCAACAGGCCATTCGAGTACCCGCGTATTCGGTTCTCGAGGACAAGAAGCCGCAAGGCGATGCAAATGCTGGTGGGATAGTGCGGCCTGACTCGCCCACCCCCCATGTACAGATATTATTTCCAGGGAGACAAAACCGTTGGGACGCTTAGAGCCCGCGCATCAGGCGCAGACCCTCATATGCGGATAGAACCCTGTCGTAGCGCCCATGATTTGAAGGGAGGGGGAGGGGTGGAATCACCTGAGCAGATCAGACGTCCGAAAGGTTTCTGCATCGTGAAGAGAATGTTAATCAGTTCCTTCATCCATGGATGGCGAACGAAGGACCAGAAAAGTAGGAAATCACGTCTCGAAGACGGTTATCAAATTCGCGCTGAGGGCGAGCCTCGCGGCGAGGATTCAAAGGGCAGTTAATAATGGTTAGAAAACGGACCCTGTATCACAGCATAGAATCAGACCCTTTTTTCCCTGTGCGCACAGGAGGTGCGATGTATTTTTGGGGTGCATCTTTGTACAGAGGAAGCTCGGTCCTGAGTTTTTCTTTCGTGTTTTAAATTTGGTTCTTCACCTAGATAGCTTACACGTGAACGACCAAGAGGCTTCAAAGATAAGAATCTCCGAGGATGTGATAACTTGCATATCATGACTCGACCGACTTGGAAAATGCACCCTGCTCCAGATGACAATGCCCATAAGCATACTGGCGGCAGCGAGGATAGGGCATGCAATGCTTCTCAAAAAAGACAAAACAGACCAACCAAACCACGCGTCTTGCAACACACCATCGCGGCTCTTCGCGATCCGCCGGCGCAGGCTTCAAGATCGGGGCCCCATATGCAACCCATCGAAGACCCCATAATCCTGACAGCTTCTTCAAATTGCAAAATGTACAGAAAAAGAGAAATATAATGCATATGGAATGTCAGCCATAAATACGTCGATACATACATACGCGTAGCAGAACCCAGGAAAGAAGGAAGGGGTGTTAAAGAATAAAAAAAAGGGGGATAAAAAAGAATGGCAACGCCTTGCAGAATGTACAGTGTATAAAAAGGAAGAGCAACTTGACAGAGAAAATGAAAATTAAAGAAAAATTGCGAAACAGCACGAATGAAGGGAAGAAAGACCCGGTTCGACAGCCAACATCAGATGTGTATCAAAAAGTAACTAACTTAGATGAAAAAAGAAAGATTGCATGCGGCACGGGGAAGAAACGCTGGAAGAAACGAGACACCGCACAGCGTAGAAAAATGCTGTAATATAATACGACACGAGCGCAGATAGCATGCTCCCCATACCTAACCCAATGAGTATCTCTTTCGAGAATTCTCCGTTCTAGTTTTTCATTTCTCTTCACAAACCTTTCAGCGGTTGGCACATTCGTCAGCCTTCACAGCTCGTCTTGATATCGTTCCTCAACAGGCACTGTAGGAATATTGCGCAGCCTGTCAATGACCTCTTCTTCGCTCCGACCAACCACGGGAATGGACGGTTCCGGCGCATTGTCCGTAAAGGGAGGCACGACGGGCATGGGATGAATGGTTACACTCGGTTCTTCGGAGGCGGATGAAGTCTGTTGAGCCTGCTGTTGCTGGGCCTCAACGCGCTCCATGATACCCTTGAGCCTGTACTTGAACCCAGCGATGACGTCTTGCATTTCGACTTCCAGCTCGTTGAGGGTATCCAAGAACGGATCCGGGACAGGCACCACGTGCGTGCCATTCTGGACCGAGCGAAGACGGTCGTTGAAACGTTCGGAGGCTGTAATATAAGTGGTTCGTTGATCAGTCATCACGATGAGAACTAGATGCAACACACTTCTCATCAGGTCATGATACTTTTGCCAGTCGTGGTACGTGACGTCGTCGAGCCACGCATAATCTAGACCAAGATCAGCCTGCGCTCGCTCTGCCAGTGCTTTGACGTTCTCTTCCGCCGCCTTGAGCACATCCTCAATCTCTTGCTCGCGCGCCTGGACGTAGTACGCGTGCACGATGGAGCGCGCAGAGTGCACCTTGTCGTTGAACTTTTGCTCAACTTTCGCAACGATTGACGAGAACGGGGGCGAGTTGACTAGCTGGCTCGTGCTGGTCTCTGGTTTCAGGGAAACAGATGAGCATAAACGAAGACCAAGACAAAAACAAACTGGGCACTGACCACCGTTCTTTCTCAGAAATGCTTCAAGACCACGGAGCAATTTGCCCGCTTCCCTCTCCACGTCTGGGATGACACCTTCCGTACTGCCGTTCCCATCGACCGTGAATAGCTCGTCCAAGCCTTTCACGACCTCTTGTCTGAATTTGACGAGACTAGCTCGGACTTCGGCCTCTTTCTCCTCGACGAGCTTGTCGAGTTTCTCCTGCCACACGACATGGCGCGCGACGATGTCAGCGCGCTTGGCGGCTGTCTCGGCCTTGCGCTGCTCTTCAGTCATGACAGGTTGCTGCTGTTGCTGTTGCGTGTGCTCCTCCGTGTGTTTCTCCTGAGTGTCGTTGGGAGGCCCACCAGACTCGCCCTGCTGCGTATCGACGACCTGCTCGTCTAGACCTAGATCGCGAAGAAAATCGTCCACCTCCTCTGCAGAGTCAGGGTTGGTAGCGGCGGCGGCGGATGGGATGATGTTGATGTGAGTCGAGGCCGACACCGGAGTCGATTTGATTTCCTCAAGAATGGTAGGAGTCGGTCTCGGGTCGTGCTCTGGTTCTATAGAGGAGGATTCTCCAAACGCTTGAGCAGCTGACGTTGGTTCTTCGACGGCAGGAGTGTGTTGAATGGCTTCTGAAAGGGAATCGAGAATCTCGCTGACAACGCCCGACTGCGCCGCAACGGTGTTGACGGACTCGAGAATGACAGAGGACGCAGAGTCGGGAGCGACTTCCTCGTATGTTTCGGTTGGCTGAGGATCGTGCTTCGTCCATGTCACCGTCGACGTAATCGTGACCTCCTCTTCCGGTTCCGCAATGGTCGTACCAGTGCCCGCGACAGAGGCCGTGTCGGCCTCCGCAACCTTCTCCCAAATCCTTCTGACGTGCGGATCGACGTACTGCCTTCTCGCGTCGCCGATGATCGCGGAGAGCTTGAGCATATAGAGCTGCGCGTGGTCAGCAGCACGGAGGAGGTGCGGCTTGGCATGCGCCCACACCGTGATGGCAACGGGCTTCGCCTTATTATATGCGACGCAAGCGTATTTGCGCGACGTCGAGATCACCCGAAAAATATGGGGCTCGGCTCGGCGGTACAGCAGCAGCGCCCGTTCATAGACGTCATGCGCTGCGTCGGCTGTGCGCCGGATCCGTGGGGCGACATCCCGCTTGTAATACGCGATGTACGGTTTGAGATGTGGGTGAACGCGCGAGCGGTATGTGGGGAGGACCCTGCGTTGCCACAGCGCGACTTTGATGTGTTTGTTAAACGCGGGGAGGACCCGGGTTTCATACTGATGTTCTGCCTGCGCGGCGAGGGCGGCGACGCGCGGGCGGACCTTTTCCCGCTCGAATGTTGCGGCTTTTTCGACGTACGGATGGAGAAGAGCGACTTTGGGGTGGTGAAGGGCGGACTGGATGGGCGGGACGACATAGGTGAGTATGGGAGGCATGATGTAAGGATCGAGTATATTTGCTCTATAAGTGTCCAAGGAGCGGCAGACGAGGGATGATCGCGGGTGGTCCGTCGGACAGACGGTGTATGCATAAACAGCAAAGAGGACGAGCGCGAATTTAAAGAGTCTGTTCAGCAGTGAGTGTGTTTGCCTCGGCTGCAGGGACTAAGGTCAGGACATCTGGTAAGAAAACAAGTGTCTCACCTCGGAAATCCTCGACGTTTTGCCTTTACGTTGAGATAGAGACTCGGTTGTCTGTCGCACAGAACGTCAGGATTCGCTGGTAGAGAATAACCCGTTTTTTTTTTTAAAAACAGACCTCCTTTCGAGGCATGGGTTCCGCTTGGGATGGCTGAGGCTGATCTACATGGTTGATAGCCTTTGCTTTCGCTGCTCGAGAGATAGGCTGAGAAGAGCTCGTCCGTGAGACTGCCTGCGTTGGCGCTGCTGGGGTCTTTCGAGAGACGACCATGGCTGCATTGACTTTGTTCAAACCAAAAAATGACGTGGTGATCGCGATGTTGTGACGTGTTTGCATGCGTCGTCATGGGCACGTGCAGACGCAGCCCACCGCCTCCGTTCGGCGCATCGCCTCGACCTGTCATGGCGCACCAACAAGCGCCTATAACATCGGCCATCCATTCTATCCATTATCATGGACCCGCTTTCAATAACAGCGTCGACTATAGCTCTTGCAACCGCCCTCAAGGATATCATCGGACTTGCTCAAGCCATCCGCACTGTCATCGACAAGGTACTTGACCATCTTGCACTCGCCCCGTCGTAAACGACACCGACGCCGCCCAAGGTTCCCAAGAACAACAATGCAGTTCGCAAGCTCGCCGACGACGTTCTCCAACGCCTCGTCAAACTCGGCACGTTCTACGAAGAACGCAAGCTCATCCTCGCTGATTCGCCCGAGCTTACCGATGCTCTGCATAACCTGACACAGTGAGCCAACCAAGCCCCATCATAACGGACACAAGCCGTCTTACTGAAGGCCGGAAATGACCAGCGCCATGAGGGCAACCTACAACCGCTGCTGCGAGCTTTTCCCTCAGAAGCCATCCGGTACTCTTCACAAGGCATTGAGCGCTTTCAAGGCATGGAGCAAATGCAACGAGATTGAAGCCGAGATCCGCCAGCTCAAAGAAGACGTCCAGTCGTGTTACATCCAGTTCACCGTGAGTCGTCCTCTCCGTAGATCACGACCTCGTCTCACCGTCAATCCAGGCTCTTGCCGTCGCACGCCTTGAGAGCTCCACGTCGACTATTGTGTCCTCCACGACTCGTATACAGGAGAGCCTTCTCGTTCTCAACGAGCAACAAAGGAACGGATTGACCCGCCTCGAAGGCGCCGTCGCGAGTCTCCAAATCTCCGTCTCCTCCGACGAATCGACTTCAAACGCTCCCAGAACATTTCCGCCCCTCTTACAGCCGTCGCGCTCTCCGCGCAAGAGGTCGGAACTCTCTACCTCCACCAGCAGATAGAAGCCATTGCCGAATCCCTGGACGACCTCGCCTCCTCGCGGACCTTTGCCACCGAGCGCCCCGATGACATCTACCTCCAGCCGTTCAAGACCATCATCATAGACGTGCACTCACAACGCACCACTCCACACCAGTACGACGCACTTCAGCGCCAAGTCGTCGCCGACGCGCTCGAGATCATCCGGCTCCTCCAGGACTCGGACGCCGAGCTCTCCGTACAGGCCGGCGCGTGGGACATGGTCAACCTCGCCATCCGCCTTCACGCGCTCGAGATGTATTCGGACGCCATCACGATCGGCACCTGGACCGTCGACCTCTACCGCACGCTATACCCCAGTCACCCCAACATCTACGAACCGTACCTCGCACTAGCGCTGCGCAACCTATCGAGATATTACATAGACGTCGCCGACGTCGACAACGCCCTCAAAGCCATCGAAGAATGCGTCCAAAGACAAAGGACCATGCCTAGATGGGTTGCAGAAAACGTACGGCTGGACCTGGCCAATTCCCTGATTGAATATTGGGGCATATTGCTAGACAAGGACAAGCAACAGGCATACGAGGCAGCTCGAGAAGCCCTCGATATCCTCGACGGAATACGTGACGAGATTCAGGAATGGGATGCTTGGATACAATCAGCTGCATCCAGCGATTTCTCTTCAATGTCGCATGCAGCCTCCAATGCGCACCTCATGGAAGGTGGTGTCATGTCCACCAGAGATACTCCGATCTCAGACCAAAAGGTCATGTATCGTCCGCTTGATGACGATGAGGAGACTGTCATTCGGCTAGAGTACAACACCGGCCGGGCTCTGCATGCCGTCTCATCTTCCTTGTCCGAGCTAGAAAGGTACTCAGAAGCATATCATGCTGCTAGGCGTGGTTTGAACATCTTGCTCAGCCTGCAAGAGCGATGTCCAGGAAGATTTGATGACATTTTAGCTACCTTGCTCGTTCATATATCCAAGCCGCCCGTCAGCAATGCACCTGGAGCCACAGAAGCACCCGAAGAGCGTCTGCGCAACGTCACAATGGCCGAGGACATTTATAGATCCTTGATCAAAACCCGACCCAGAAAGTATCGGCCTTCGTTGCTCGAGACACTGTGGGATCGTGCATCCCTCCTCTATGACCTCAATCGCCACGACGAAGCCAAACAGCTGTCACTCGAAACCCTCGAGCTCGTCCGTTCCTGGCACCGAGACAACCGGCTGACCCTCGCACAAGCACTGACCGGCACCACATGGTACTTGAAAAACCTAAAGCTGACGGACCAGGTGGTGATTGTCCGACGAGAGGCCGTGGATATTTACAGACAACAGATGACGACGAAGGACGACAAGCCATCCGACGCCGCATCGAATACCAAGGCCGTCGCGGATCAGCTATATGAACTCGCGCGAGATCTTCGTCTTGTCGGTCAGTCTGAGGACGCAATGGCCGCTTGCGTGGAATCAGTGGGCCAGTACAGGAGACTGGTTAAGCAGCTGTCCTCAAGCAATGACGAGAATAGGGCTGCCTTTGCGAGGGCTTTGGCATACCATGCATACCTCCTGAACGATGCAGGCCAGTCCGACAACGCTCTCGACATTGCGAATGAAGCCGTGGGCATTTATGACCAGCTTGTTAGAGCGCGAGAAGGAACAGACCAGGCAGATCGATACGAACAAGACTACATATACGCTCTTTTTCAAGTTTCCTCAAGCGCCGTCAATGCAAGGGATCGGCGAGACCTGAAGTTCAGCAATCAAGCCGTCGACAGGTTCCGTTACTTGCTTTCTAGAAACGCTACCGACCTCAACAAGCGTCGCCTCACGGACGCTCTTCGGAACCACGAATATGTTCTTGGCAAACATGACCTGAGGAGCGACTGCCTCTCCGCCACGGAGGAACTCTTGAAGCTGCGGCGCACTTTCCCCGTCGAGAATGCAGAAGATGCTACCAAACTTGCTAATGCATTGCTCTCTCATTCTTGCAATCTGGACAGTTTTGTACGGCGAAAAGAAGGCCTTCAAATCGCGGAAGAAGCCATCTCTGTTTTGGAGCGATTTTGGACAGATAACGTTGATGTGGAAGAGAACAATGACAATTTTCGGGCGCTGCAAACGACTTGATGGCACCATATCTCTCCGACGCTTATGGTCATAAAGCAACCTACCTTGGCCTGCTGGACAAGGAGTCCGAAAGCCTAGCTAACGCAATCACCAGCGCCAAGATAGCACGGAAATATAAGACGGATGACACGGAACTCGCGTGCAGGCTTCGACAGCAGGCTCTCTGCCTTCAAAAATGCGGCCGCCTAACCGAGGCCATCGAACTGGGCGAGGAAGCCGTTGAGCTTTGTCGTCATTCCAAGTCTGAAAATGACCATCCTTTCTGTCGTGTTCGATTGCCCTATACCCTTGAATCGCTTTCCATGATCACTGCGGAATCCGGAAACATATCTGAAGCTATGACTTGGCAAAGGAAGCAGTAGATCTCTATCGGGAATTTAGGACCGACAAACAAAAAGATGGGGCATCCTATAAACGACACCTGCCTTGGGCCTTTGTTCAAGATATATACCTCACTGCCTTGATGCAGTTTCCACTCCTGCGACTTGTCAGCGCCGTAAAGACGAATTCGCTGAGCGATTCTGCTGTACTGCAGGAGATAGAGGACGACTTCCTTGAAGTAAAAAGCAGCCTGCTCCGAACACTTTCAGATTCACCACTGCGACATACATCACTGGCAAGACTTTTGGATATGCTCTCCTCATTCCTTTGCATCACCGGCCGCATTGAAGAAGCTTTGGTCGTGGCGAAGGACCTGGGGGAAAGGATATCCCGGTTGGAAGCCTTTGATCCGGAACTCGGTGCTGCTGTACGTTGGGAGCTGAAGGATCTTCGGGCGACGTCGATAATGGGCATTTTGAACAGCCACCCCAATGCCGGTTTGTTACCTCAACGATAGTCACGCGACAACGTCGTCAGGACTCGTTCTCGGTAAATTCTTGTGAACTAGGTGCTTGCTGAGGCGCATATATCCCCTTTTTTTTGAAAATTTGAACACATAAACCAGGACTGACGCTTACATTGGCGCGATAACCAAGGTCGGCCTGCGAATCCCCTCAAGACTGCGACGTGTACAATCAGACAAATAACACACCAGCAAATTCGAAGGTTTCTGACAATGCTGTGATGCTTCACGTGGTGATTGAAATATCTGAATGCACCCTGGATTTTTTTTTGATGTTGGTCTGACGCCGATCCCGCAATACGGTCTACGAGTCCTGGATTGATGAAGACAACTATGTACTGTGGTCATCTCTTGGACGTTTGAAATCGACTTTCTCTGGCGACCTTGATCCGTATTAGACCGACGTGCTAGAGTTATTGTCATGATTATTAGGCTGAAGTGATCTCGCTAAAGAAAGAAGCCAACCAATTCATGTTTCACTGCTGAAATTCCGGAGTCCAGATAGTACGTAAATCAGCAGTTCCGCTGACGGCAAACGATAGCTTGATTGAGAGCAATAAGCCTAACGGCATCCAATGGTCGGCTCATTTATCAGAAGAACAGCATCGTGCTTTGAGAGTTCCATTGCTCTCTTGACGAGCTGTCGAATTGTCGAGGAACGCGTTGGGACTGTCCATGTGACGTAAAACGTCATATCAGAGGTGTTTGGCCA
>SJRY01000089.1:0-60561 GCA_011319805.1 Macrocybe gigantea | reverse complement strand
CCACGGCACCATCTGGAGTTACTACGTTCCATATGCCAAGTGCCAGAAACGGGACAGAGTACAGAATCGCCGACTCGATGACAAGTTCGAGGACAAGCTTGTACTTGCGGACGCCTTGCTTTCGACCGACAGCAACATATATCCGTACCAGAATAAGTATGGACGCGATGATTGTGATGCCGGCCCCGAGAAAATTGACCGTGGTTCCTATGATCATGTCTAGCTCCAACACTCGGTCAGAGTCTGTTGAAGGGCGTATGGCCGTTAGATATATACCATAGGCATATAAGCCTTTTGCGTTATTCGAGAAGGTGCTGCTAGTCAGGTAGAGAGACATGTAGGTCGACAAAGCAAGACCCACCAACGGCGACGATTGACAGGAAAGCGAGGGGCACGCCAATCCACATATTGCGGTTCCAGATCTTCCAGCATCTCCACACCTTGAAAATTGTTTTCCTTTCAGCCGGTTATCGAAAGCGGAGCAAGTGACAAGCTCACAATCAAACCGTCGGCGATGGCTATCGACGCCCAAATATTGGTGTTTATCCACACCGTAGTCGCCATTGATGGGCTGTACAGGTCGAAGGCGATTTCTTCAATGGAGTCGTATTTCATAGATTGGCCGAAGCGATACCAGGAGCCAATGCTCGAGGACATTAGCAACCCGTATTGCAGCGAAACTATGGTCGTTATTATCGATCGTGTCATAGATTTGTTCTTGTGGCGGGTGACTAGGACAACGCGTTTGAAAGTGAAGCGTGGATGAGAAGGATGGAACACACTTAAGGCATGCACAATAAAGAATATAAAGACAGCGGTATAAATGCCTAGAAAGAACGCGGGCGAGAAGTCTTAGCACGTTTGATTGGTGAACACAGTATGGCGGCGGCATACCAGCTAAGAAGCAAGTGAAAAGCTCATAATGAAGATAAAAATCGACAGCCGCCTGTAGCTCAGAGAAGGACGGTGATGTTTCATCGGACATTCCAAGGGGTTTGAACGTCTTGATAGATTGTGCCGTGTTTTATATGTTCGCTTAAAGTGAAGGCAGAGTAGTCCGTCACGGGTGTACTAGGTCCAATGAAGGCCTCCTCGCACCAGGCCCTTTCATATTCTGCGACAGGTTCCATTGCCTGGCGTAGTAAATGGCTGGGTGCCTCTGCGCCGACCCTGCCATCAATCATGAGCTTGCACGTGGGGTAGGAGGGCTGATTGGAGTAGCTCGGTCGATAAGAATTCGGACCATCAGCTGGCCTCTCCATTTAGATACGCAGATCTACGCCTTGCAGAGACCGCCGGTAGAAGGAAGTCGTGTGTCTATCATAGTTCCTTGTCATTTCAGGCGCGGTTTATACTATGAGAGTGCTATGTACCTACTAGTAGTCACTTGAGGAACTTGAAGTTGAGTTGTGCGTCACGCTGAAGTTCTGGGTGCAGGATTGATGGCCGAGAGCGTGTGCGGGCCTCAATCCTGTGCCATCGTCTTGCCAAGGCCAGTACATATATCCTCGGGGTATTTCTAAAATCATTGTTCGTGCAGGCACAACATAAACTGTGGCTGTGGAGTCGCCGTTCGTAGTAAATGGACAGGCCTTGTTTGTCCACGACCTTGGCAACGTTTTCATCATCCATCTGATCCATCATCCATCTGAGCTCAAGCGACCTCGAGGCCAGCTTTTGGGATTGACAAACATCAAAACGTTTTGTATCCCATTCAGTTCCAGTTCACCCTCGCGTTTCTCCCCGTGGGCGTGGCCCTGCTCAAACTCGACACTTTTGCGGTATTCAGCATGATGAATGCTTGAAACCATTCATTATTTGGTTCTATGTGATTTTTATTGCTCACTGCGGCACCGTCCAAAGGTTCGCCGTTCATCTCTCGATAGGCATTAGCGTCACTACGGGCAAATCAGTCGACAGCATCTCCCATAGGATCGAATTCAGAGCCTTCCAGACAACATTAACTTCTCAAATATTATTTCGAACGCCTTTGGTCTCGAAGTATGCCACATCGCCGTTTCCAGGACGGGGCGACGACCAAACCGACATAGTTGCTCCTGGTCTGCTCGCGAAGCAACCATACAGAAAAAGTAGCGTTAATGCAACGGCACGTAGGTGACATCATCATGATCCTGGACTCGGCATGCCATCTGCAAGGCGGAAGCAATTAATGTCTTCCGTAGCGGAAGATTGACGGCATATTGGCCCTACAACTGCGGGTGAGAACAGAAGGCGAAGTTAACTCCTTAGCATTCATGACGCACTTATTCCGCTTATTCCGCTTATTATTATAGGCGGGGTATTTCGTAGCAAGACTCGTCAAGATGCAAGACACCCCGGGCATTCCGCGGAAAAGTTTTTGGTTTGAGGTACATCATTTGTCACCCTATGATCCCAAGGAAGAATACTCAATTTCGTTGTGAAAGGCGCCAGACTGGTACGTTTAATATATGTTTGGGCGGCAATATCGAAAAGCTGTTCTCTTGCGTTTCGATGATAGCTTTTGTATCGCATCCCGATGAATATGGGGCTGTGTCAGCTATAGGCGTTGGGCGTATCTGAGAACTGCTTCTGGATCACGTTTCGTTGCCTAACTGTCCCTCGTTCTTTCCTCGTGGGCCGTTCGCTCCTTTCACATTTAATTCGAGCTGTGTATGCCATTCCCGTGTGTACACCTCGTGATGCGCGGCTTCTTGCAATCAGAATGCCCCCCCAGAAGATGATTGCGGGGTAGTTCTCCATTAGACATAATAGGTTTAGTCGCGAAGGTACGTCCAGGCGCTTCAAGTGTCTTGCAGCATCATAGTTAATGAAATCACAGAATCGATTGCCAAATCGGCGCTAGCTCGGACTTCCTAACCCACCAAATTAGACCATGTCCGAGGTTCAAAATCACTCCGTCTTCTGGTTTCATGATGATGCTATGTCTCAATGGAAAGGCAGTTCTTCTGTCAGACTTGTACGAGAACGAATGAATAATGCCACTATCTGCAAGCGAACAAACCACGTTGCACCCAAGACATAAATACGATTCCAAGTAATCGATCCGGACGTCAAGCAAATGTCTGCTGATTCTCCTCCCCAACCATTACCTCCTGAGCCTGAAGATGCGGTTCACTTACTCGGACAGTTTCATACTCCAATTATTCAGAGCTTCTTGATAGGTAACGTCTTCTGACATCTAAGAAGGCGGAAGAGCAAATGACGGTGCAATCTCAAGGTGCAGCCACTCCTGTCGTGGCTTTCATAGTCTTCAAAGCCTGTGAGAGCTCTGGACCATTCTCAAACCGAAGAACTGTTAACATTTTTTTTCCAGACAGGCGACGCCAACATAGGACGTCCGTAATAGCATACGTCATATCTGTGCAATACGCCCTGGTCTTGCTGGCTGTTGGCGTCTATGACCGTCAATTGGTCCAAAATTTTATGTCTCAATCCCTTCGGGCTGTCGAAGAGAATTTTTTCTATCCATCCGTTGCAAGCGTTGCATTGCTTGACGTCTGTCAGTACATCGCGATGATCATGGCAGACGGCCTGATTGTGAGTGTCTGTTTCATATTTGATCTTGATTCAGACCTTGAATTGGACGAGATCTGGCGAGCGTCGAATGTGTGGACGCGCAATATGTTTATCATTGTACCGCTCACTCTGCTTACGTTGACTGAGGCTGGTGAGTATTTTACCTGATATTCAAGCTTGACGCTCAGGTTTATGGCGCAAGTATTGCTCTTCTATTGTTTGCATCTCGACATTGTTCTTGCTCCATTGCCTTCGAATGACACGTCTAAGCGGATACAAAAGATCGATGAAAGGCTATACAACGTGGCAATGTCTTTCGGGGTAGTCATCACAATGACAGCTTCTTCCCTGATCGTCGCACGGATCTACGCCCTCGGCAAGATGAGAAGCATCCGGAAATTCAGAACGATTGTTGAAGTCATAATCGAGTCGGCATTGCTGTACTCCATCCCGCTGCTTATAGGTCTGATTGACGGATTCACTGGATCTCTTTCACTGGCTGGATTCATCATCGACGGAATGGTGTTGGTCATGACGGTAGGTGATGCACCGAGATTCCAGATTCCTCTGAGCTGATTACTGTCTGATCACACAGGTGCTTGCACCGTCCTTGCTTGTCGCAAGACTATTATTTTCACATTCTCCCTCATGGGCGGACTCCTCTTATCTCAGATTAGAACGGCTCGCCAATGCAGCGCCACAGTCGAGGAATGCTAATGCTGGCCCGCTGAAGAGTCCCAAGGAAACAAACGAAGAGTCTGCAGAGACGCTGTTTCACCCAGAGATGCCTGTCCGAAACGTGGAGGGCGCCAACCACGTTGGAACGATGTGGCGCCATGATGATACCATAGTGGCCATGCCCTGATGTACGGATGTTACGATTATCATGTCGTTGGCTTTCCTTGGTATGTTTTCTCAACTGATGCCTGAAATAATCTTGTATATGCAATACAGGTATATATGTACTTCAGAATCTGCACTATAATTATTCAAACACCGTTAGAGACTCTTTGAAGTACCCGTCCAGTCTGTGTCTGCGCCCGTAGTGATTTAACCACGCGGATGTTTGTCTCAAGTGCCCGTTTGCCCGGCCAGGGTTCCGATAAGTCGTTAGAGTCTAGCATTACTGCTGTATGCCGAGTGCACATTTCTGCATGTCTACATGATATTGCAACCTGTGCAGCACCTTCTGCTGTCTCCAGCATGCTCGTCAAACTTCTGAACGCTCTTGACCGTCAGGGTTCCGAGACCGCTTTTGCCGATGAATGCCCCCTGCCAGACCATCTTTCCCTCTGGGTCGACATAGGGCCGCTGTGCCGGCCCGCCTGCGAATAATCGCTATTGAGGAAATGCTGAAAATGGAATAACATCTGACTCACTCCCTACGGAGATCGGACCTTCAACAATGTCGAAATGTTCGCCCTTGCCATCATAACACTTATTCACAAACTAAAGGGGTTGCAGTTGCTTATCACAGGAATTGTTGCTTGGATCAGATGGACTTACCGCCTTCCAAGTCTGATCGCCGCTCGGAAAACTGTAGATTGCATCAGGAAGGCGCATCACAAGAACCGAACTTCGCGACTCACGTCTTCTTTGATACGTGCGAGTTGGGCATATACTGAAATGTGACGAGATACCAGTACTTCTGTGGTAGAATTTTGGCTCGGGAGCTACCCCAGGCCTTCGCCATATCGATATCCTTGAGTTGGCAATGTCAGCGACATATTATATAGTGAGTAAATGAACGCGTTACAGCGAAGACATATAATCCGCCGTGGGATGCAAAATCGCCAGCATCCTGCTTGTGACCGGTCGGATGTCCAGTTTCAGGATATCTTGATGCGATGACCTGCAACTCGGGACCATAAACAGCGCGGTAGAACAAGGTTGTATGTCCCAGATGTGATGGAAGTGGTGCAGGTGAGCGGGCAACAAGCGGGTACGCCGGCCCTGCCAGCACAGAAACAAAGGAGATGGAAGCGGCGAGCACGGTGAAGACGGAGGCGAATTTCATTTTGTTTGAAGGCGATGAAGAATTGGAGGGAGAGGCCAGCTCTGAGGAGAACGATATAGCGAATGCACTTCTTTTATATCGCGAGCCGATCGACGGTCCATGCTTGTCCGCTACGGAAGAGGAACGCCTCAGTTTGTTTAGCCCCATTCAGATATGTTTCATCTGAGCGTAAAGGAAATTGGGCTAATATCAGATGCACAGCCCGTCAAGAGCGCCCATCTTCCACATCTCACAATGAACATACCGATCAATGCCGTGGGGGGCCTTGAACAGGAGGCTGATGAGCTACGTCTATATAGCTGCCTGTACCGTAGTTCAAAGATGCTCAGCCGGTTCTGCGCTGCGATCTCGGAGGTAACCTTATCTTTGTTCATCCATGCAAACCAAACGGGATCGTCGCGGATCGACCGGAACAGAATTCGTTCATATTATGCCGCTTGCAAGCGATGGCTCCTTGTTTCGATGTTCAGAAGAGCACATCAACGTACGACGCGATCGAAACCAGGACGTGTTTCGGTTGCAAATGGCGTACTCGTAAACGTCCAACTAGAGGAGAACAGGGTGCCGACTCACTTGGCGTAACGGGTCAAAGAACAAAAACAGGGCATTTCAAATCACAGCGCTTAGCATTGTGTGTACCCACGTTCACGTTCATCAGAAAAGTTTGCTTCCGGGTTTGCGCATCGGTCGGGAGTCTGGACTTGTTTAAGCACATGTTTATCAACCCTGTGTGCTATGAGAGATCTTCCGATGTTGAACATGTCCTCCGATAATGCGATCGGACTAGTTCAGCGCACACAATCCACAAGCAAGACAGGTCCTCAAGTATGAGAAACGCACTTTGCCGTGCTTGACGTAGTTAACATCAGGGAAAATCGGCGTGCATGGTGTGGTTGGAAGGAAACTAACGCTTTTCGAATAAAAGGAGGGGCACAGTTTTAGCGTGAATTTGACGAGGGCTCATGGGATGGAACATTCACTTCCTTGTAAGCTGCGATGCGTGCGAATGCTGAATTATCATATTACGAGTCCTTTCTTTAGAAAGGCTCGTTCTAATCATCTGCAATATGCGGGGAGGAACTCCAGCTTGTTTGTACACAGTTACGTTGCATTGTTTCGAGCGTGGGATATAAACAGACCCTGCGTCATTGTTCGCTCTTTCGGGCCTTGTTTTGTTTTGGTTTATGTAGCTATGATTATGAAAAAGCGCCGGCGTCGGCCGGCGATACCTTGCATGCTGTCCAGCCAAACCAAGCGTGCAAGGACAAACACTGGAACAGGCCATCATCGACATTGCTCCACCACCTACCGGTGGTGGCCTTACCTTGTTCAACCTGTATGTCGCACCATCGCGTGGACGCAGTCCAGATACCATACGGTTGCTGCGACCGTTTGATGAGACGAATCTGCAGGCAGCGCACGAGTTGAATTTACTGGCAGAGGACAAACGGTTAAAGGCACTCGACAAAAACACCAGAGAACAACTGGCCAACAATAGCCTATTCTAAATATTTATTTTGTATCACGGACGTGGTGTTGGAAGTGAGAAAGGCAGTGGAAAGGCAGGAAGGGAGGAACTGGTCGCTGATTGGCTGCTGTTTGTTTGTTCTGGCAGATTGTTTGTCATGTACAGGTAGATACCTTGCATAAACATGCAAGGTAATCTAATCCTTTTTTGCCTTGTGCCCTACCCCTTCCATGAACTTGTACGATATTCCGCGTTGCTATTCACCGACGTATTCCGTGTTTACTGTCCACGCTTGTACGTCTTTATTTCTGGTGAGGCTATTGTTATCGTCCATACTGATTGTTGCTTTTTCAGATGCTCTTCCGCGCCTTACTCTATGTGTAATTTTTTTTTTTTTTTTTTTATCAAATTTACTAACTCGCGTATCCCTCCTTCTTGTTAGTGTTTCCTACGGAGTAGCTATTTTGAACTCCTTCCTAGCTCCAGTCGGTCTGTCTCTCTCGGACTTCGAGCCCATTGCACTGTACGTCTTCATTTACTTACTCTCTTTGAAAACATCACCTATCTTTGTCTTGCCCAGTGCCTCTCGTACCAAAACTTTACTCCGAGTGGTCTCTATATGCGTTTTTTTGCTCTGTCTACCTGCCAAGCTTGCTATCAGGACCGATTTTCTCATGTCCTTGTGTGTGCCTTTGTTTTTCCTATTGATTCACTCGTTGTTGACTACCTGCTTCGTTGCAAGTGACTTTTCTTCGCACATCCGCGCATCTGCATCTATGGCTTATGCCGATGCCTATCAATCTGTGTGCCTGCCAGGCACATGTATCCGTACTTGTATCCAACTCTTAATATTGTCCTTGGTCTTGAGTGCCGTCTCTGCTTTTGCTATACTTGTTTATACCCATTTTCTTTATTCACCGTTGAACCATGTTCAGCCAGTGTCCGCTTTGCTATGTCCTGTCGTCGGTGGAGGACATCCTTTCAAATCTGTCTCTTATCGTACATTAAAACCATACATACGCCATCAACTGTCTGGTTCCAATGTCGTATCCGAAACCCCGTTCAAGTTTGTCGATCAAGTCAAAGATGATGACGCAGACACTCTTTTCCCCCTTGATGCTGGTTATGTACATTCCAAGATGCCTTTATCCTTTCTTCTGTCTGTGATACCTGTCAAGCGGTACACCCCTGTTGCCCGTGCACACGGCGTCACCATTAGCAGTCGCGCCAAATTCGAAAGAGCAATCACCATTGCTCAATCCCATAGCTGCATTCACTGCTCTCTCACGTCTGTATTTCTTGTTTCAGAATGCACTTCTTCTCCAGCACTCACGCCGTCTCATCCTGCTACTAGTGACCCCTCGAAATGCTCGCGTTCTTCTCCTTTTACATCTTCAGAAAAAACTGACGTTGCCAACTCTGTTGAACAAGTACGTGCATCATCATCTGTGGCTTACGACAGTGGTCAACTTGATCCTGCTGATCGTGAAAGCATCCTCGCTGATTGTATTATATCTGAAACTCTCAGACACATTCAAAGTTATGACTCGTGCACTACGTTGATTGATCCGTCTTTTAATTCGTTAGCCGCTCAATCCGAACTCACCGCTTGTGTCAGACATCTCGCCTCTCTCTCTACCATCGAGCTTGAGAACTCCCTCGCCCTTTCGAATTCCCAACATGAGCATACACAAGATTTGTCCTCAGATGTTGAAGACGCGTCCATCATCGACCTATCCTTGACCTGTGTACAAGAGTGTGGGATTTCAATGGATAGGCAGTCTTTAACCCAGTCCTGGCGACGAATTTATCATCACAGGAAATACAAGATTAAGAAAGAATCACATCTTTTTCCACCACCTCCTATGTCTGATGAACACGTCGCAGATGTTATTTGCAAGTTTTGTTCCAAATTGGATCCCAGTGTATTCGAGGAAGAAGGTTGCACCGTTTGCGGACTCCTCACTCCCTGTAAGGATTTGTCTCCGTTGAAAACCGTTAAGGGCTTGTTGACTGTACTCGAGGTACCTGGCATTACCAGACTGGAGCGCAAACATCCTAGTGAATCTGAACGTGAACTCAACGGTCCCGTCATCGACCGTAAGTGCAGTAAGGTCTGTTCTAAATGCCGTGCTTATTTGTATAAGGGTGAGATTCCTCCCCACAGTTTGGCCACCGGCTTGTGGTTGGGTGATGTGCCAGAAGAGCTCTCTTCTTTGAATTATGTAGAGAGGTTGTTGGTTGCTCGTGTTCGACATAATGCATGTTTCGTTCGTGTGTCTTCTGGTTTGCAAAAACTCGTGGCTCATGTAGTTGCTTTCGAATCGCCTACTTGTGAGATACACGCTGCTCTGCCGCCTCCCCTAGAGAATATGCAAGACGTTCTGGCTGTCATGTATACAGGCCCTTCTAAGCCACTGCTTCGGAATATCAGTGCACTCCGTTATTGGTACGCCGTTTCTACGTTGGTCGAGCACTTGAATGGCTTAAGCTTAATCATTCTGATTACAAGGACCTGAAAATATCTTACGAAAATCTAAGCCGCTATCCTGAGGATCGTCCTCCCGTTGTTGTTACTTATAAAGAGATGCTAACTAACAAGAATCCTGTTGCATCAAGTGTTCATGACATGAGTGCTGAAGAAGGCGTTGATGATGGCGAATGCCCTTTCATCGTACATGGTCTTACCGCTGACAGCATGGATGCGTTGAGTACAGAAGAACTTAAAGGCATCGCGTTGCAACATTTCAATAGCAATCAAAGGGTCTTGGCCATTACACCCGGTTCTGTCCCCCAGCCTTCTTTTGGAAACACCACACTGTATCCTCAGATGTTTCCCTGGCTATTTCCTTATGGGTACGGTGGAATTGGTTGCACGTCAATGTCAGTCCCTGCCCATGTGCGACATCTACTTATGTATCACGACAAGCGTTTTCAATTGGATGCATCATTCCCTATGGTCGCGTTCAGCCATTCTCAAGTTAAAAAGGCCACCACTGGTGGGTTTCTCCTCGTCGATAAGCCCGCTTCACTGACATATCTTCACGGCTCCTGTCCCTTGATAAACGTGTTCTTCACGATTTGGCCTCGCATGGCAAAAGGTGAATATGTTTCCCCCATAACAGATGCAGAGAAACAGGCCTTTCATGTTATTCAGGACCTAGATCAGGTGGCGTCGCATGTTCCTGGCTCTACTACCATCAAAAAATGGCAACGCAATGAACTCTGGTCTCTAATCTCTTACAAAAGTTCCCCAAACTGGTTTGTTACTCTTTCTCCCGCTGACAATTATCACCCATTGTGCCTGTACTTTGCCGACACTGACATTTCCTTCTCGCCAGACCTGCGAGCTGCTGATGAATGGTTTCGTCTGATTTCACGTAATCCCGTGGCGTGTGCCCATTTTTTTGACTTTATGGTATGCTCGACTCTCAAGTATGTGTTCGGTATTGATGCTGATTTAATGGGACTATATGGCACACCGTCCGCAATATACGGCATCGTCGAACAACAGGGTCGACTTACCCTACATCTCCACTTGCTCCTCTGGATATGCCATTCTCTGTCATTTCAAGAGATTCGTGATAGAATCATGGACCCCAATGGTGAATTCTCCAAGCGTATCATTGCATATTTGGAAAGTTGTTGTCGTGGCGAATTTTTAACGGGACACAGCAGGAGGTTTTGGAGCACATGTCCGCTGAATCTCAGATGCCTTCCTATCGTGACCCCTCGCAATCTCTGCCTGAGAAACCGCCAATGCCTTGCTCGCACACAGATCCTTCATCGTGCGCCTGTCCGGATGCTGTTCCCTATACGTCCTGGTGGTCACGTTTTCGTTCAACAGTCGATGCGATTGTTGCGGCCACCGCTATTCATACGTGCTCCACTAACCTCACTCGTGAAGGAGTTCAAAACAAGGCGAAGTCGTGGGTCAGTTGTCTTAACAATAAATGGGGCCGTTGCCGAGCGCGTTTTCCTCGACCAATCGTTCCAGTTTCTGTTGTCGATAAACTGACTGGTTATATCACTTTACAAAAGAACGAGGCGTGGATCAACACGTTTACACCTGCCTTAACTTATCTTGTTCGATGCAACACAGACGTAACCAGTTTGCAATCTGGAACGGGTATGAAAGGTGTTGTCACCTATGTTACCAACTATATCTCGAAATTTCCTCTTAAAACGTATACCATTTTCGACACTATACGCAGTACGCTGATAAAAAATGCAGAATCTATTGATCCTGTAGATGCATCCTCACCTGAAATGCGAGATCGAGCAAGAAAGTTAGTAACTCAGATCATAAACACTCTGACTGTGAAAATGGAGATTGGGTCTCCGATGGCGTCTTTATATCTGCTAGGCAATCCGGACCATTATACGGATCATCAGTTTAAAGTTTGCTTTTGGCAGTCATTCGTATCCGACGTAAAATTGTCATGGGATTCACAAGTTAGCGACAAGAACACTCGCCATAAATTAGTGATTGTTAGAAAGAAAAATCGCGTAGTGGGCCTGTCACCTGTGGTTGACTATGTTCAATGTCCGCCTATCCTCGAAAACATGAGCAGTTATGATTGGATCAGGCGATGTAAAAGACAAACCTTACCCAAGCGGTTTAAATTGCGCAACTCATCGGCTGATGAGGACCTTAACACTGCAGCCTCGACGAAAAAGCTACTGCATGTTTCCGGTATATTACCTTTTCATCCTTCACATCCTCTGTATTCATCTCATGGGTTCATTGCATTGCTGAAAATGATAAGGTTGTCCCTAATTTCGTCGGCCCCCCTTCCACGCAGGGATACGGGCGATCGAGAATATTACTGTATGACGATGCTAACTTTGTTCAAACCATGGAGGGACGGTCTGCAGCTCAAATCCAAAACACAATCGTGGGATGAGGCTTTTCATAGTCATGACTTTAGTGCTCGCGAACTACAGTTTATGGACAATTTCCAGTTGCGGTATGAGTGTTTAGATGCAAGAGACGATTATAGATCCCAACTAAAAAAAGGCCATGTTGACAGCGGTGTGCCTTCTGCTCTTGCAGATGAAGACACGTTGAACTTGCTTCAGTCACAAGAAGGCGATCCGACCTTTAACTTTCCTGATTATGTTGATGAGTCTGAGGATAAATTGTCAACTAAAGCACGCAAGCGAATAGAGAGCGTCAATGAGATGCGGAACATCCTGAACAATTTGGGTTGGCTTGAAGAGCGCCCTGATCTTACTTTGACATCCCACTTGCATAGTGTGGAAGATATTGTGAGTGACAACTCATCCTCTGAATGGAAAAGTATCGTTAACACTGCACGTCTACAAATACTGGACGCTCGCAGGCGAGATGCCCTTCTTTCTATCTCTTCTGCGAGTATGACTGCGACAGCATCGTCCGGGTTGGAACCTCACGTCGAGGTGGTCACCAAAGCCCATTTGCAGAAAAGTTTGCATAGCCCCGTTCACCTTCAGCTGATTGAACGCATTGCCGCTGAATTTTCTTTAAATTCCGAACAGGATCGTGCGTTTAGAGTTATCGCCAACCATGCAAGCTCGCCTTATTCGGATCAACTTCGTATGTACCTCGGAGGTATGGGCGGCACTGGTAAAACTCGAGTATTGACTGCCGTAGTCAAATTTTTCGAGCTTCGTCATGAATCACACCGCATCGTTATAGTTGCGCCTACCGGAACTGCAGCTGCGCTGCTTGGCGGTTCGACTTATCATTACATGTTCGGCATTGACGACTTTAACGGCCAGAATCCTTCAGCCAAGGTGGTTTCTCGAATTAAAAGCAGACTTGCTGGTATCGATTATGTGTTCATGGATGAGGTTTCCATGCTTTCTTGCCGTGATATGTACACAATTGGCGCACGCTTGTCTCTGGTAAGGAATAACGCTTCAGAACCTTTTGGTGGTATGAACATGGTATTTGCAGGCGATTTCGCTCAGCTGCCTCCTGCAATAGGCGGTGAAGGCAGGTCTCTATACACACAAAGCATGATTAAAAACCCTGTCAAACTGGATGCTTTGTTAAATGCCCTTGGAAAAGCATTGTGGCTTCAGATTACAATGGTCGTTATTCTTCGTGTAAATATGCGACAGTCTGGCGCCACCCAATATGACATCAAGCTGCGGGATGCTCTCAATAACATGAGATATAAATCCTGTACTCCCGCAGACATTGCGTTTTTGAGGACTTTGGTCTCCAGCCCGAATCCCAATAGACAATCAATAACCGCCGCAGAGTTTCGATCATCTTCTATTATAACGGCGCATAATATCCATAAGGATGAAATAAACTGCGGAAACTGGCCAAAAACTTGAGGTATTTTTCAGTGATGACGCTATCTCTGTGCCTGACGATTCCCCTCTTGCAGTCGTAAATAAAAAGTGACCTAATAATAAGAGAATGGCTTTGACTGATGACGTCCAGCGTTTTCTTTGGACCCAATATCCTTCTTCGAACAAATTGCAATGCCCTGCTTGTTTGACACTATGCATAGGCATGCCCGTTCTAATTAGATCGAACATAGCGACGGAATTGTGTATCACGAAAGGTCAAGAAGGCACCGTGTATGGTTGGAATGATTCCACCGGTATAAAAGGACAGAGGACGTTGGAAACTCTTTTCATTAAACTGACGGCTCCGCCGAAAACAGTTCAGCTACCAAATCTACCGTCGAATGTTGTTCCGATCGTACCGGTGACGTTGGCTATCAAAGAGGAATTGCCCGATGGAAGTGTACTTTCGTTATCCCGAAAACAAGTTCCCATTTTACCTAATTTTGCTATGACCGATTATTCTTCCCAAGGAAAAACCCGCATCCACAACGTCGTCGATTTAAATAACAGCCGCTCACACCAAGCTATGTATGTTGCTTTGTCGCGTAGCTCTTCAGCCAAAGGTACGCTGATTTTGCAAGGTTTTGATCCGTCTAAAGTAACCGGTGGTGCTACAGGTGCTCTGCGTCAAGAGTTCCATGATCTTGAACTTCTCGATGAGATTACACGCCTTCATTACAAGAGTAAGCTCTCTCCAGATGTTTATGGAGATAATCGATATACGCTCATCGAACGCTTCAGAAATATCCAAGGCGCTTCTTATGTGCCTTCCTGACTACACCACTCCCTGAAATGGGGCAAGAATAATCCATACGAAATGCCCGATGTCAATAGCGACTGGAAATCTTTACAGGAATTCATGGACAATCCTGTCCGATCTGGAAACAAAATCAGTAAATCTGAAGCAGCACCCAAAATCCATCAGCCTGTATCTGCGCATACGAAACGTAAAGCTCATACTCCCCCGTGCAGGATGTTCAGCCTCTCAAGCGAACAAAAAAGGATGATTCGAGTAATGGTGCATCGGCGTTGTCTTCTGGATCGATTGCACAGGTTCGTCCTGCTGGTCCCCATTGGTTGGCTAACAGTTGTGCCTACGATTCTGTTGTTTCCATTTTGCATGCCATTTGGTGCCCGATCCTGTACACTGGTCATCCGCATTTTCTGACATTAATATGTCGTATCTCGGTATGGTAACTAGCGCCTTCAACCTTGAGGGCGTCAATTTTGCCAGAGACAAGCTGCGCTCTAAGCTATGCGACGATTTCCCTGAATGTCATATTTTCGGTTCGTACGCCGCTATTGATCATGTCCTTGATCCGATTTTGCAGTGCGATGATGCTGAGCCTATAGCTTCCAGCCAGCTGACTTGCAACAACCAGCATCAGTTGGGGGCGGCGAATGAAATCACCTCATTGTGGATGTCTTTGCGTTTCAGGGACCATGAAGGCAGTCTACAGAGCTATTTGAACGCTCTCTCGTCCCAGCCTCCCGGTCCTAGAAACCGCTCTTGTAGCGCATGCGGCAATGCTGTTTATCGCATATTCCGCATCGACAAGGCTGCGCCTCTGTTGTGCTTTGATTGGGATCCCTCATTGAATATCAGCATCGATCGTGTGCTGTCTATTACCGCAGATTCATACACTGATTGTGTGTATCGTTTGGCAGGCATTATATATTACGGCGACAGTCACTTCGTATCTCGCATTTTTCTTAAAGACGGTTCGGTCTGGATGTATGATGCGAGACCATGACGAATGAACCGACATTCTGCAGTTGAACTATTGCAGCGGAAGATTGGCCACAGCTATATTCTATGTTAGAGATTAGCACCGCTGCATCACGATACTCAAATAGCGAACGTGGGTATGTCGCTTGTCCTACAGCGGTCACTTTGTCATTCTTCTTGATTTGTCTTTATATTATAATTTCTGAAGCTATTCGATTTTTCGCAAGAGCACTCGACACTCCTGGCGCTGTGGCGAATTGGGCAGACACGGTCGACTGTTACAACGGCATAATCTATCGACTAAGGGGTAATTCAAACTGCATTCGTCAATCTCATTCCACGCTGAGATAGTGGAAGACATGTATTTGTATGCCTGTAAATGACAAGTGTCATTAAATGTGCTCTTCAATCACATTGATAATACTTACGGGCCGGATTCCCCATAATGTTCAGGGTCATAACTTCATTTCTGCTCTGATATGCGTTCCATATCGCTTCAGCCTGCACCCGCTCAGACCCTCCTCGCAAGAACAATGCATGGGGAATGCCGGCGCACAGGAATCGTGCTGATGATCTAGAAACAAAAAGAAAATAAAATGTAAAAAACAGTGAATACCTCTCGGAAACAACGACATCGACTGACAATCCATAGACAATACCGATGTTGAGACCACATATGACAGTGTACCATGTCGCTTCGGGGTCTCTGACCGCTTTCGCTGTGGCCGGTGCGTCTGATCGCATCGTTCATATTAGTATTTTTTTCGTCGCAAAGAAGCGTATCGCATACTTTCTGGGGTCGTGTTCTCACAGCCTTGATCGTCGTTTGATGCGTTGTCCTTCAGAATGGAGCCGTTATCTGTAGGGATCGGGCTGGTGGTAGTGGAGGTCAGCATGATGAACACCTGGCTGCTGCCTTCCATCAGCCATCCTTTTATATGCTTATGCAGGTGCGTGCCAGTAAAATTTTCGAATATTCGTCAGCAATTAAACAAAAAAAAAAAAAGGTAAAAGGTAAACACCTTCTTTTGTGGTGCCTTTCTTCTTACGGCGATCATCTTCTTTTTTTCCCTTTGCGTAATGGAGTCATTCGAATGTTCCTTCTGCTGCATCGTGCATTGGTGTACGCGCAATAGAATCGATGTCCTGGTCATTGAACCGTATCACGTATTCACCTCCATGTCGGATGTTTCGCATTTGTATTCACACCGCGTATAGCTGCGATGCATTCATCTGTTTCCTTGCTTCATTAGCGCCCGTTGTCACACTTTAACTGAGGCCACATCTGCCGTGACCCGTTGGACGCCGTTCACCATTCGCCACGTTGTGTATTTCGAATTCGCCTCATCCTAAATATGCTTGACATTGAGATGCAACGCAATACACAAACTCTACGGAGGTTTGATCACTCGTGACATAATTCTTGCTGTGTACACATCCCTTTCAAACCCTTGATACGTTAGGATCTAGTAAAAGCACTGAGTGCAGTTAATGTTTCTTAATACTTTATTACAATGCATATGGTCGTTACCTTCACATATATTGAAACATGTTCATGCCATTTGCCCATTTTTCGCTTTTCTGTTGGCAGTAGACTGTATATTCAGTCTCCGACGCGTTCTTGATCGAAGCCTCCATGCAGAAATCGCTGTCAATGTATCTGAATAGAGATCCTGGGCAGAACTGCGTAATTGAAGCACGTGTCTCTCCCTCCTGAATCGGAGAGTTTCCATGTGTGACTATTGCCAATGGGATAAAGATTGTGGAGCCTGGGGGGAACTCTATAATGGTTTGCAGGTGGGGAAACACAATGTGGCTGCCTTTCTTCAGATCGAATCGTCCCAACGCTGTGATAGAACACCACCCAAATGCCAAGTTCATGCAGTCACGGTGGGGTTTGCAAACGACGTTAGAACCGAAATTAAACACCGTACATGGCCAGGCACTGCCGGCAAACGCTGGTTTGAGATTTTTGTCATGATTCCACAACTTGTTGAGATTTCGAGTGTAATAGTCATATAGACGCGGCGCATGGTGCTGAAATTGAGCTGTAATCATCATATTGGCTTCAGCGATATGGAGACATTTGAAAGTGAGCATCTTAACCGTTGTGGAAATCGATGATTCTCAAAACGCTAGGGTGGTTTCTCAACATTGCCAGATATTCATCGAGTCCTTTGTTTTGTATGTTGATTGGCTGTAATGTTCCTATTCCGTGCATGATGCCTACGTTGACAGCAGGAAATGAACCCCGACAGTGGCCCAGATGAGCGTTTGTAAACATCAGGCCCTCTGTTTGAAGGAGATCGAACGTTATGTCGCAGCTCTCGTCGTAATCCGGATCTGGTGATTTTCCAACCAACATGCTGAAAATGACATCCTGTCGATCCACAAGTGGTATGCACATCCGACCATCCCATGGCGAGTATTTCCATCCGCAGTTCAGCCACAGCCTCAATATGGTCGCTGCATCTCGGTTTGACCATGAATCGGTTTCACTGTCATGTTCTTCAAGTTCATCAATGCCGCTGCCGTTGGCTGTGTATCCGCAAGTTTTGTTCATCACGCGAACCACATTGAACGGTATTTGTATGGCCTGCTTGCGATTTCTGCCCATTAGTTTGCCCACAGCAACAGCCTGTTGCGTGGATATGAACTCGCCTGGCCACGATATAGAGACTGTTTTGTGCAGATGCACCTTAATAACGTTGTCTCCACGTCTTCAATATCTGCCGCCGACGTTCGCGATGGCCGTTGAGGCTATGGTCTCTTGTTGTGGGATGTTTCTAAATTGGGTATTCTATTATAACCGGACTTCGAGCTATGCTAGTTGCATCATTCTTTGGTATTTTGTCGCTTCAACCCACTCGGCATATAGCCGTTATCAATCTTTGTATTTCGATAGTGAAATAGACACAACATTCAATGCAATACATCGCAAGCAAAAAAAAATGGGAGCCAATAACAACAGTTTACTACCTTAGATGCACCGCCATATATGACGCTATTTCGAGGTAACAGCATGTCTGCTGCTGCTGGTGATCAGTGGCTGCTCGTGGCCTTTCCCTCCTCCCATTGTTTTAGCGCCTTGATCGTATGTGCGTTAGCGATCTTCTCAAGTAATCTAAGCGAAATGAGATGTTGGCAATGGCATTATTGCTCAAGGAAACTGACTCGATGGCCGTGTCGATAGCATCTTCTACATCGCAGGTCGTCGCAGGGAGTATTGGACCCTCGGAGTCCATCTTGTGTTACAGACGCCGCCCAAAGGACTATTCATTTTCTTATCTTATCTTTCCCACATCCCTTATCTCCCCCATCATGCTGCGCAGCGCGCAGCCATCGAGTCATCTCACTTCCCTAGTCATCCTGAGTCATCTCCTTCCAGTCTTACTCATCCGCAGTCCACAGCATTGCGCAGCCCATGGTCCGTGCTCGAGTACTGTAGTGTATATAAGGACTCCCAGATGTACCAGTAACGCTAGGCTTAATATTCCTTTTGCCATCATCTCAAGACCACTCTCGCACTTAGTCTGCCCGAGTCCTTCTGAGATTCGTCTAGCCTAACAAGATATTAAGCCTCGTCGAGACTCGCTCAGACTCACACACACACCACGTCACGCTTTATCAAAGACTTGATCAACATTCGACGACAAGCGGTCGCCGACCCAGCGAGCACTAGCACGAGCGACGAGAGCACTTGGCTCAGAGAAGTAGACCAGACATTGCAGTCCACGCCATTCGCAGAGACAGTCCACGCCACCCGCAGAGACACTAGCAATCCAAACAAACGAAAGAGAGAGCGCACACCTACACCAAGTAGCGACGACGAAGAACAGGCATTTCTGAGAGAGTTTGCCTTCACCACCACAGACGAGCCCGCTGAAATCCTCAGCGAAGGAGCAGCACAACTCATTGCAGAACTCTTCCTAGAGGGAGAATACGGGATAAGCCCAGAAGAGCTGTGGTCAGACCAGAATCTTCTTGCCGAAGAAGAGGACGAACCCATCCGCAAGAAAACGAGAGAAGAACGAACACAAGCCCGAGATTTTAGGCGACAACAGATCGAGAACTATAATCGCCGAACACAGGAGGAAGACATACTGATACAGAGAGGGCACGACGCACAGAGCGTACGACAGAACCAACGAGAACGACACCAGAGTCAAGGACACACAGGAACGAAACCACCGAATCCCTTCAGAGGACCAATCCGCCGAAGCACTGCATAAGGAGAGAATCGCACCACCGTGGCGAAAGTAAGCAACAGCGACTGGGACGAATACTATCGGTGGAGGGAGCGAAAAGGACTACCAAAGACAACCGGACCAACCGCCGCAGAGTGGGCCGATTTTGAACAAGCTTGTAGAATCGCAGGAGTCGACCTAGACTACTGGAAAGAACAGAGAGAGGAGCGAAGACAGAAACAGCTCCAAGAACAGCAAGCCCAAGTACAAGCACAGCAGACCCAAGAACAACAGATCCAGGAACAGGAAGACCAAGACCAAGAGAACGACGAAGAAAACCCCCAAAGGATGACGACAGAATACAAGGGAATCATCGCCGACCCGAAATCCTTTACAGGAGATCGAACATCCTTCGATATTTGGTGGAGAAAGATGAAACTCTACATAACCGCACATGGAGACCTCACGGATACACAGAAGATTGGAGCGGTCCTGTCTAGAATGACCGACGGACCCGGAGCCCATTGGGCATCAAAGAAGATCGACACCACTACAAACCAAAGCACATGGGCCGACTTCATAACCGAGATAGAGACACGATTCAGCAATGTCATGTCGCCATCACAAGCAGGAAGCAAACTATTCAACATCAGACAGGGAAACCGACCCATCGACGAATTTCTGGATGAATTCGTAGACCTCGCAGGGAAAGCAGGAATGACAGGAACAGCCCCTCGTTTCCTACTCGAGAAGAGCTTAAACCGAAGGACAGCAGAAGCCGTACACTCAATCTCCACACTTCCAACAGATGGAGATGAATATATCAAGACAGTTCGAGCGATTGGACGAAACATCGATGAACACAGAAATGTGATGAGAGGAGAATTCACAAGCAATCAGCGCAAGGCCGGAAATCCAAGCCGAGGAGCAGGACAGGCCATGGAAGTCGACAAAGTACGAAGCAACAACTGCTTCAACTGCAATAAACCAGGACACATCTCACGAAACTGCCCGGAACCACGAAAAGGAGCAGCAAATGTCACATGTTTCAACTGTGGCTTAAAGGGACACTATGCACGAAACTGCAAGAAGAAGAAGAAAGGAAAATCCCGGGTCAGAGAAGTGAAAGAAGAAGAAGGAGAGGACGAAGAAGACAAGGATGAAGAAAGCTCTGACAAAGAGGGTTTTGCCGAAGGGTCCGACTAGGAGGTGCTAAATCGCGACCCATACAACTGAAACAGACTCGCTTCGATACCGGATGTAGATCATCCCATACTCTGAAATACACCATTCCTGCCAAGCGATCTGAAGCACCAAGAAAAACCATCCAAGGGGACAAACCACCAAAGAGGAAAGAGCTCGCAGTACCAGCGAGGATACGAACACGAAAAGGAATCGCAACGATAACACCAGAAGTCGATAGCGGAGCGGATAGGACCTGCATCAACACCGCGATAGTAGCAAAAACAGGACTGAAGACACGACGAATCAAGAAGATTCCCATCATAAATGCAGACGGATCACCCAATCGTCAGAAAACAGCAGACCGAGTAGCGGAGGTCCACATCGACATTAAAGGACACAAGGAGCATATGGAAGCCATCGTACTCGATATCGGAAAAACCGACATGCTACTAGGACATGACTGGCTTGTCTACCACAACCCAACAATCAAATGGAGGACAGGAGAAATTGTCTTCGACAGATGCCCCAAAACGTGCAAAATAAACCACCAGACGATCAAGATACAGAAGGTGGCTGAACCAGCGAAAACCACAGCCAGCGACAAGACAGGAACCCAGATACCCCCATATCTGATCAGATTCAAACACCTCTTCAAGGAGAAGAACTTTGATCGCTTACCAGACCACAAAGAATGGGACCATGAAATAAACTTAACAAAGGATGCACCCAAAACGATACCGAGCAAGGTCTACCCGATGACACAGAAAGAGCTAGAGGAACTAGATGCCTTCGTCGAAGAAGGATTACGAACAGGAAAAATACGCCCATCGAAATCACCTTACGCAGCACCCTGCTTCTTTCGCAATAAGAAGGATGGAAGCAAGCGACTCATCCAAGACTACCGGGAAATAAACAAATATACGGTCAAGGACAAGTTTCCACTACCACGCATCAGCGAGCTCCTCGACGTACTACAAGGAGCAAAGTACTTTAGCAAGATCGATATTATCTGGGGTACAATAACGTGCGCATCCGGAAAGGGGACGAATGGAAGGCAGCCTTCCTAACAGCAAGAGGACTCTTCGAACCGACAGTCATGTATTTTGGGCAGTGCAACGCACCAGGCACTTTTAGCCGAATGATGGCGAGCCTCTTCCAAGACCAAATACGAAGAAGAGTGTGCATAATCTATATGGATGACATTATAATCATCGGACGAACACGAGAGGAACTCCAAAAGAACACCATAGAAGTCATGGAAATACTGAACAAGAACGACCTATTCATCAAAGGACCGAAATGCGTCTGGGAATCATCGAAAGTCCCAGTACTAGGATACATCGTAGGAGAAGGGAAGGTAGAAATGGAACCAGAAAAGATCACAGCCGTACAATCCTGGCCAACCCCAAAGACGAAGAAAGAACTACAAAAGTTCTTGGGATTCACGAACTTTTACCGACGATTCATCAAGGGATATGCAAAGGTCGCTAAACCCCTGACGGAGTTGACTGGAAACAAAACATTCCAGTGGACAGACAAGCAACAAGGCGCTTTCAAAGAACTGATCCAACATATAACCTCAGCACCCATTCTAGCACTACCACAGACAGAAGGAAAATTCCGAGTCGAAACGGACGCCTCAGGATATGCCATTGGAGTGGTACTATCACAACAGCAGAAAGGACTATGGCATCCGATTGCATTCATTTCGAGATGCATGACCCCAGCAGAGCAAAACTACGAAATCTATGACAAGGAACTTCTTGCGATAATGGTCGCACTAAAGACATGGAGACAATACCTCCTCGAAGCTCGAGAGAAGTTCGAAATATTGACGGATCACAAGAACCTATCATACTTCCGAAAGCCGCAGCGACTCAATTCGAGACAGATTGGCTGGTACCTGAAATTACAGGAATACGACTACGAACTACGACACGTACCAGGAAAGGCGAATGGAAAAGCGGATGTCCTGTCACGAATGGCAGGATATGAAGAAAACCTAGCAGAGAAGGACGACATACAAATGATCAAAGAAGCAGCATTCATTCGACATCTGGAAGAGAATAATGAACGAGACTTCGAATTTATGATGTTCGAGGACGAACACCCACAGAAAGAAGAAGCAGAAAATAACGAAACAATACAAACAAGAGGAATCACGATGATGAATCCTCAAGGATAGAACAAATTCGACAATGCGCACGAAGGGAAACGATCGTAACAACAGGACTGAAGGAAAAACCACACTGGTTCACAGAAGACGACCACATCGTATATGTAGGAGGGAAAATCTATGTTCCTCCAGACAACAAACTGAAGGAAAACATCATGTTTGAACACCACGACACACCCATCGGAGGACACCCAGGGCAATACCGCATGCACGAACTCATAAGCCGCACCTATTGGTGGCCATCAATGCTGACAGACATCAAGAAGTATGTCAATGGATGCGAAACATGTCAGCGAAACAAAATCATCCGACAAAAGAAACATGCACCCCTGCACCCGCACGAAGTCCCACAACAACCATGGGAAGATATCGGAGTAGATCTCATAGGACCGCTACCCAGTCGAACGGCTTTAACGCCATCGCCGCAGTCACAGACCGCCTGACCAAGATGATCCACCTAGTTCCCACAAAGACCGAACTCACAGCAGAGGGTCTCGCACGACTATACCGAGACAACGTGTGGCGGCTTCATGGAATTCCACGAAAGATCATCAGTGATCGAGGACCCCAGTTCGCAGCACGATTCATGACAGCACTTCTAAAATTACTCGGAACAAAGCAAAACCTATCAACGGCCTATCACCCACAGACAGATGGACAGGCGGAGCGATCCCACCAAGAAACGGAAGCCTTCCTCAGAGCTTCACAAACAACTACAGGACGATTGGGCAGAATGGATAGCAATTGCAGAGTACCAATACAATGACAAAGCACACCAGGGAACGAAGGAGACACCATTCTACCTCAACTATGGAATGCACCCCTGGAAGGGAGAACCGCAGACGACAGAAGGGAATAACCCCGCAGCAAAAGACTTCGTCAAAAGAATGAGCCAAATACGAAAGGAAGCAAATGCCGCGCTGCAATATGCACAAACACGAGCCAAAGACAATTATGACGCGAGACGAAAACCTGCCCGGGAATACAAGAAAGGAGATAGAGTATGGCTAGAAGCCACCAATATCACAGTCAATCGACCATCAAAGAAGTTATCGGCACTCCGATACGGACCGTTCAAGGTGGTTGAAAAGAAAGGAGCCTCGGCATATCGCCTGGAACTCCCAGCATCATGGCAGCTGATACACCCCGTGTTCAATGAAACACTGCTCACGCCTTACAAAGGACCCCGTTTCAAGATACAAGAGCGACCATCACCACCACCCCCTGAAATCATAAATGATGAAGAAGAGTACGAGATAGAAGAGATCCTAAAAAGGAAGAAACAAGGGAAGGGGACACTATTCCTGGTCAAATGGAAAGGATACGGACACGAAGAGAACACATGGATCAAAGAGAAGGAGCTGGGGAATGCGCAGCAAGCTCTAGACCACTTCCTAAAGAAGACTGCGAACCAGGATAAAAGGATCACGACAAGAGGGAAGAAGACCAAAAATCGCACTTCATGACCACCAACGCCCCCATCAGCATTGACAGCAGCGAGGGCAGCCGCGCACCTACCCCCAACCGCCCAAGCGACCTCGAGAATCTGGCAAGGATTCTCAATGCTAGCGACTACATGGACCCCCTCGCCATCACACTCGGCGCATATATGCGCTATGTTATGACCGTCCGCACGCACCTCTGGACCGGGAGAACCCCTGATGGGACCGGCCCCACTGCAGCTGAACGTATCGCGCTTCGCGAAGCAATGGAAATGCTTCGCACAGAAAACCGGCGGCTTAAACTCCTCGCCACCACACTCCACCACATTCGCGCCTATAATGAAGAGCTCATTCATACATGGGCCCCGCGTGCCGCGACCGCCTGGGAGACCAATACTGGGTGGGGACAGCTGGACTAAGGTTTTTCGCGAAGACGCGAATCTAAAGAGAGGGTGATGTTACAGACGCTGCCCAAAGGACTATTCATTTTCTTATCTTATCTTTCCCACATCCCTTATCTCCCCCATCATGCTGCGCAGCACGCAGCCATCGAGTCATCTCACTTCCCTAGTCATCCTGAGTCATCTCCTTCCAGTCTTACTCATCCGCAGTCCACAGCATTGCGCAGCCCATGGTCCGTGCTCGAGTACTGTAGTGTATATAAGGACTCCCAGATGTACCAGTAACGCTAGGCTTAATATTCCTTTTGCCATCATCTCAAGACCACTCTCGCACTTAGTCTGCCCGAGTCCTTCTGAGATTCGTCTAGCCTAACATCTTGCTCATTAATAGCATGTTGCTGCCTTGAAATATATGTTCCGCCTGCTCATCGCGGTACCCGAGTAGCAAATTGTTGGTTTTGTCAACCGCCTATTAAATATGAGAACAGGGTGTGAGCGATTAGTCCACATGTTACCGATACAAAACAGAAAATGAACAAAAAATCGCACATCAAAAGAATGATAGCAGTAGAACTTGGGCATTTCAATCGCGTGTACACATTCGGTTTCATCGTCATAGCCGGGGTTGCCTTGAGAACATGGGTGGACCCAAATGGTATAGTCGACGTAGTCCATAAACGCTGATCCGCCTGGACCGATGGCTGTCGGTACAGGAACGATAACTGGTCCTGGTGCGTTACACGCCAACAGTATGCCATTGACCAAGTTTTGCCGTGGCTTGCTATCGCATGAGCATATCATGCGGAGTCGTGGTGCGCGATGCAACTTACAAAGTCCGCATACATGTCCTTGATTTTTAGTATACGTCTCTCAATTTCTTGCGCGGTTTCTGGAGTCGTATCGGTAGCCATGATAAGAAAGAGGAAGAGCTCTGTTACGGCAGAAGGTGCCCTCAACCTTTATGTAATAAATAAGAAGCCCTACATGTACGGCACGACCTTGTGACCTGATAACGACTCGTACTGCTTGATGCTATAGCCATAAATAAAATCAGCACCGACGAGGTCGCAACCCGAATGTGATTGCATGGCTTGGTCAGTAGGCCACTTCTCAGAGGTAATACGCTAGTTTGTACGGGTAATTGACCGAATAGGTTGTACCTATAGTAGGTGGGTATGTCGGACCCATAGCTCATTCGTGGGTATTGCACGTTCCCAGCGATTGGTGAGTTTATTGTGGTGCGTAGCTTAATTGGCATCGTTGCTTCCATGCCTGCTTAAAAACCCCTGTGCTTTTTAGATCTTTTGCACCAGTTCTATCTCACTCTACCTCCCGTTGCGATGTCCACAGTGCCGGTGACCCTTAGGGCTATTCAGCGACGCAGCCAGGAGGTAGTAACCTACTACGAGGTGAGATCTATTATATCCTTATAAATCACAGATCACAGTTTCTGACTCGATTGCGTCCTCGTTGCGTCAACTTCAGGAAAATACCACACCGTGCACCTTGTTTTCAGGCATTCTATTTGCTTGCAAAGCGGCCACGCTGGTGCTCATTCCCGTCCCCATCACGCTGAGTGGCTCTCCTGCCTATGGTTTTATCGAGGACGTGAACTCAAAGGCTTGGATACAACCCTGCCCTTGGGAAAACGTACCCGACTATAGGGAGACGAAGTCATGCAGGCATAGTATCGAAATATATGAACCAGGGACCAACGAAGGCTACTGCACCTATCATTCATGGGATGTTCGTTCGTTCCATGTCTCGACCTATTATCTGCATTCATGTAAATATGCAGGCTGACAGGACCAACAATTTGCTACTGAGCCCCCATGGCAACACTCTAGCACGATGTATTCAAGGCGGTAACCTGCTCATGATGAAGATGGCGACTCCATATGACACTATCACCAATGCAACATCCGACTATTTTCCATCCGCAAACCGTACTGCTATCGAGTAATATTTGGTTCACCTTTCTGCCCGTTAACGGTCTCATTTTTTTTTTCTTTTTTTTTTTTTTTCCAGCTTACTGGAGAGGATTAACAATGGCTACATGAGCGAGCTCGTGGAAATTAGCGATGCGGAGAAGGAGAGTGATTGGCGGTGGCATAATAGCACGGCATAGTATACGTTGCGGATAATGTGAAACGGCCTGTTCCCGAATTCAGCCCAAATTTTATTATGTTCGCGGCTTATGCCTCTTCCTTCATCACGATCTGTGGGAATAACATGACCGCGTGCATTATGTAACTCGGGGACTCTCCCCTATTTACATAATACATGCAGTCATGTTATTCGTGCCTCCAAACACTTCGCCAAGTCTGATGGCCCAATCGCTGTTGCAACACGACATATGCTCTCACACGCGCGTCAGGAGGACAGGAGCTACGAAATGCTTCATTTGTCTTTCAAAAAGGACCGGCGACTCCTGCCGCTTCGTTGGTATCCGGAGTTTGGTCCTCGATGACAGCGGCGCCATCATGAGCTATTCATTCTCTTCACCAGCATCGGCATTGATCAAGGCGCTGGATATACGATATCCGAAATGCTGGTATAATGCGGTGGATGCCAGTGAAATTATATATGTCAAAGTGCATCTGATCGCTCGTGATTATATTTCTAACCGTGTTATTCCTGTCTTTTTTATATTCTTGGGTGCCTTTTTGGTCATCTTCGTGTTTCTGATGCATCACTCCTTCAGGCTGCCGTGGCGTCTGCACTACTGCCTATTCTCGAGCGCGAATTGGACCATGTTTCGAAGGGCAGTGCGATCTTCAGGCTTTCGGATCCGACTGTATGCCCTACATGCGGTAAATATGGTGCTCTTGCTATATCCCTACTGAATGTACGTGTTGACGTTTTTGGTGATAGATTATTGCTCAACGTCGCTATTCACATGCTGTCGGATCTGTTATCATTGTGGGAGAGAATTATGCTCCAACTGTTTTGAAGCAATCGAACGCCTGTCAGGTATTGGAGGAGATGCAGACGGTGAACATCGTCAAAGGAGAAAGTTGAACTCATCGGCACAGCCTGCTCTCTTTTGCATGCCAGGGACGCCTCATTACGAGGTTTCATTTGCTCCTGTCTCTTACCTTTCGACTGACGACATCAAACAAATGGTCAATGACATGAAACCTTTGCTCAATTACCCTCCTCTCACGTCTTTAAAATGCCTACCGTTTACGTTGAAAGGTGAGCCGTCTTCGTTTGCAGTAGCATCTTGGTACTGAATAGTTTTTTAGATTCTAACGCATCTGATGCGTACTTTCCTGACGGTGCATCCGTCATTCATGCCCATTACCTGAATCGAGTTCCACATCTCGAATTGTCAGATGACGTGTTTACCTATTTTTTGTCTACTCGTCGTCCGTTCGTCGTCACTGGCCTCGCGGATCATTTCAAGTTATCGTGGACCCCTCAGTACTTCATAGAAAATTATGGCTCGCAATCGTGCCACATCGTGGAGTGTCAGACTGGACAAAACAAGCATACGACTGTTCGAGAGTTCTTCGAAATGTTCGGTCGTTACCAAGACAGGCAAGGTACATGGAAATTAAAGGTACTGCATCGTTCGCAATGGAATGCAGCACATATTGAAAGCACTAATTTTAGGATTGGCCGCCGTCCCACGATTTCAAATCCGCATTTCCTGACCTGTACGCGGATTTTCAGGACGCCGTGCCGGCGCCCAAGTTTGTGAGAAGAGATGCGGTGCTCAATATTGCTTCTCACTTTCCTTCATGGTCTACAGCACCCGACTTAGGTTGTTATGTCCATGGCTGCCTCTTGTTCTTTGTATGTTGACCTGTTTTTTTTTTTTTTTTTTACAGGTCCTAAAATGTACAATGCTATGGCCACATGTTCCACTGCCGGAAGTCACGGAATGACGCGCCTTCACATGGATGTCGCTGACGCCGTCAATGTCATGACGTTTGCATCCCCTTGTCTGGACGGATCTACCGGCTGCGCAGCTTGGGACATTTTCCCAGCCGAAAAGAGCAATAACATCCGCATGTTTCTTCGTGATCGGCAACCGTTGCGATGGCAAACCGATGAGGACCCGATCCATAGCCAGGATATATATTTGGACGACAATGCGATAGCCTCGCTGTATGAAGACCTCGGCATAATGAGCTACAGATTCTATCAAAGACTGGCGAAGCGGTTTTTATACCTGCCAGCTGCGCCCATCAGGTAATGACATCATGTCGTGCTGGCTTGCATTTTTTCATCGATTTGCTTTCAGGTCACAAATCTCAGTGACTGCATCAAAGTTGCAGTTGATTTCCTGAATGCCGACAGCATCGCTCAATGTCTGCAATTAACCGAAGAGTTTCGTCGGCAAAATATCGGCGGTCAATGGAAGGAGGATGTGCTGCAAATTCAGCGTTCAATGTGGTTCGCTTGGCACTCATTGTGTGCCCGGGATCGTGGCTCGTAGACAGCTTAGTTCATCTCTATCGCATATATATTCTTGTTAAAACCAGTGCATTTTTGCTGACGTTTCAGTACACTAGCTATGTATCGTACCAATAAATCCCTTTGTTCATTTTTTTGTCCTGGACTTTGCAGCGCGTCGTCGATACTATGTGCCCAATGAGGGTCACAATATAAGCGTGCTGATAAACAGGCGTCATACCTCGTATCATCATCGCATTCCCCCATGCCCAAGCCGCGAAGGCCCACTGAGGGACTCTATAGTTAATGGAATGCATTGCAGCAATCACATCGAAGGCTGGTCGATGCGAATGCAGATAACGGACGGTTTCCCTTCTTGCAGCAGGGGGGAACAACGTAGCCGTTCTTCTGTGTGAGGCAAATAGTAGAGTCGGCCACTGCTGGACAGATTCGTCAGCAACAGCATCGCAAAGCCCTTGATCGCAGCAGTCCACCGTTGTAGCGAGGGCACTCTGCGCGGTTGTTTGCCTTCACATGCCCTTGCTCAATATGTGAATCTTACGTAAACGTATCCTCCGGAAAATTTCCGTCGCGTTACTGCATCGCGTCACTGTGCCTCCTAAGACCCGTCATGCGTCATCCAAAGATGGTTGGCTTGCCCTGGTTATCGGATGCATTTGAAGGAGAAAAACTCAACGTTTCGAGGCCTGAATTCGAACACATCAGAGTGCGCACGCTTCACCTTTCGTCATTGTTATTTTTTCGTCGTTCTGATTATATCACAGCACATAGCTGCATACCTGAATGGACAAGATCAAGCAGATGAAGATGCAGAAGACCTCGAGATGCGAGCGTTCAACACATGGCTGGACGCAGAATCCTCAACCTTGAGTTCGCTCGATGCAAAATACGTGCTTACGAGATTACTCATGTGCCGCATATTGGACATCTCCGTTTGGCGCAAGGGTGGCAGGCGGAAAACCCAGGCAAAAATCAAACCCGCCCAGAACTGTCTTCCTTTCGCAGAATTCACTGTAAGTCTCCGCGTTTTGCATTGGATTCATTTAAACGGCGCATTAGGACTGGTTCGCATTCATAAGTGAACAGAAAAGGGATTTCGACGCGGACGTTAAGAAAACACAAGTCACAACTTCTTCCTCGTCCCTCACCTTAAAAAGTCTTCTAGACTTCATGGTAAAAACTAATGTCAAGATAAAGAATATGAGCAGGATGTCAAACATATCGACCGCAGCGTTTTATTTGACATACTTGTTCTTGGTATGTGCCTTGCAATCTGTGCTCATTTAACCAGCCTAATTCTTGTAACCAGGGTCAACGAGAATTAAAAACTATCGCGGAACTGGTTGCGTTCATCAACAATAAGATCCCGGCCTCCGAACCGCAAATCGCCAATGACGTTGAGCTTCCTCAACCTCGTCATATACGAGGACCGCTTGAAGTTGCTTTGCTTATTTATCCTGGCTGCTTGTTCTTGCCGCAGCGGTTCAGCAGTAAACCTCCCAACGCGAATGCGTTGATAGACGTAAGATCAAATTATAGTGTTTTTTTAAACTCGCTGATATTGGCCAATAGGGTTTCTGTAGCATGAATCCTCATCTTTGTGAATATGTTGAGAGCTCATGGCAAATATTCACAGACATGATTTGGGACCTCGCCACTCTGTCTTTGCCCATATATCCGCGTGTGCGCGATGCCTTTGACGCTTTATTGCACCAAGACCCACCTGCTGCCGATCGTGGATGGTTCAATCCAGGTAATCATACCATGTTGTTACATTATCTGCGTGTTAATCCACCACGTCTGTTCATTTTAGCGCATGCGATTTCAAACGTGGTCGATAAACCCGGGGAAATTCAATCGTCGCATTCATTGCCTCCGAATTTGCCTGACAGCATTGGAACGCACGTTAGCAGCTTCACGGTACACGGTCCCTTCTCTCATTCCTCAGAAGATGATGCCGAAGTGGATATCGACAACGAGGCCAACGGCTCTGACATTGGTGGCACAGATGCGTATGATCATTTGCAGACAGTCATGCAGCCATATTCTGCTGAGACCTCGAGTCATGCAAAATCTCCCTCTGCACCTGTTGTGGACCACGCCATTGGCCGCACAGGTTCCGCATCATCAGCCTGCATTAGAAGCTTATCGACCATTGCTATTAACCATGGACCCGTTCTTCATGAACATGTCAACACTCGACCTACATCCGTGGCCTCATCTCCAACCGTCAGGGAAATACAATCTGATGAGAGTACGAGCTCTGCGAAATCACACTCTGCACCCGTCGTGGACGAATCTAATAGTGACTCAGATCATGCGGCATCATCCCGCATTAGAACCAGATCAATTGCTGCTAACGACCACGGACCGGTTATTCGTGAACAAGACAGCTCTCAACCTACGCCCATAGCCCCTTCCAGGCACCTCACGCGTCAACCCCGAAACATCGAACAATGGCTCACTGCCATTAAAGCTCCTATCCGTCATGGAAAGACCGTTGGCTGCGCTAATAACAACATCCGCGTTAGGGCGAATAAAAAAAATCGATCATCGTTTTCGACACCAGCTCATGTAAAGAAAACATCACCTTCGATGTCAGCTCGCCCTAAACTGGTCCCCGATATCGTCCCTTTACATATCAGCAATATCTTCGACTTCAGTTCACAGTATGTCAGTGACTTCGCATCTGACCTCATATTTTAGATTCGTTACCTGATTCCCCCCCCCCCCCCAGATTGATCTTACCATTGACGATGGTGATGATGTCATCACTAACGATGTCCAGCCTTCCTTCAACTTCCATTCTCAATCAGTAACCATAGCCGTTCCAGGAAATAGCGAATTGTTTGTTTTAGTCATGGGCTTCACAGTATGTTTCTTATTTGGTTATTCATTTATTTGACTAAGTGCTGTGGCAGCATCAGGCAGAGTTGGACTGGTTTAATGATCTAATCATTTCCACCGGATTATGCGACAACTCACTGGACAATCCAGCAAACTATCCATTCATCAAGACCATTTCACACGACGAATGGAATCGATCCTGTTCGAGTGAATTACTCGACGACTTTGCAGGGCATCATTTTTTGTTATATGGACGATCCGCGGAGTCTGTGCCTTTTGACAGGAAGACATTTCGAGATTTGTTTTGTGTGGATGCAATCACAACTTACAACGGTGATGTTTCATGCACTCATTCGACGTTTCTTTTGATCCTTACTTCTGGTCTTCTTATAGATTTGTCCCAACCTCGTGAGCCGTCAAGCATGGAATCCGCATATGTTAAGGGAATGTTGGGTGATTTCCTCGACAACGACGGCGGCCCGGTGTCGAGGCCATTAATAGGATTCGAATTCGTTCGAAAGACGTTCAGCACACCAACATGCCCTTTGTCGACAGAGGCTGTTGCTTATACTGAAGCTATACAATTACTGTGGTGTCCGATCACCGAACCCATACCCTATCCGAGCATGCAGATGGGCATGTGCTGCACTGCTAATTCTTACTCTGGCTTTCGAACATTTCCAGATGGATTCGCGGCAAACGTACAGGTCGTCTGCGGCGTGCAGGTGTGGTTCATCATCGTGCCTGACGGCGACGACTTTGAACAGTTTGCCTCTTGTGACGCATTTGATTCACTATCTATTTCAGATCGTGTGTCCCTTCGCAGTCGTCGGATCGTGGCTTTGGTTGTTTGTGCAGGAATGGAACTGTAAGTCCATGTCGCGAAGCCGCTACAATGTTACTTACAACATTGCGTCACAGTTTTATCCGTCCCAATACGTCTTTCGCCGTGTTTTCGCCTGAACATCCATGGCATTCATTCGTTATTTCTATTCTACCCCTGTCATCGCAGACACCGTTTACGGCGTGTTGCACTCCTTCCTTGATGACACGCCCAACAAACCAAATTCTACACGACGATGGGTGTTTCAAGTTCTCACTCACATAGTGGCTCTATACCACAAGGATCTATTTCTCAAGCAATGTCAGCAAGGTTCGTACACCCACTATGTGTTGCCTTGATATGCTCTCTCTGATTTAAGGCACAGATGTTACTGACAACGAAATGCATTACTTGCGACCGTCGGATTTTGCCGACATCACTCGATTATTGCAATTGAGAGCGCTAATTCACCTCAGCAACGTTCTTCACGCGTGGCAATATACAGACGTCGATGAACCGGTTGCCCAACGTCGCCATTTGGTGTATGCTCGAAAGAGATGCAGCGAAATTTGCTCTTGGTTTTTCGGTTCCTTTTCCTTGGTCAACGATCGTGACATAGTCATTAATTGCGAGCACGAGCTCTATCGCCCATATGTTACTCAAGTCGCATCTGCAATTGTCAGCCGTAAAATCTTGCTAGAAAAACGTGGCCTATCGGGATTTCCCTATTGCACGTCTGATGACATAAAACAGGCCCTTTTTCGTTGTTTCAAGAACACCAGAGGTTATCCGAGCTGTTCGAAGATCTACTCTGCCATCCTCCATCAACCTCCACTTTTGCTTGGAATCCTTCTCTTCAAGGGTTATATGTACAAAATCAGCCCCAAGCCAGGGAAGAAATTCGTTCGTTGTTCAACTTGCATTATTTCCTCGTTTTTGGGTTTTGATCAAGTTGCATTTACTTCTTAGCACTGTCAGATGGTTTGACCTATGATGATATACATTTCGACTGTGAACTGTCGCGGTTACAGAAAAATCTCACATCTAATCCGGCTGGCGAATCCGATGCCATTTCGAATTCATCTATCGAATCCGAATCCGAAGACGGCGACAGTGACGTTTGACAATGGGTGCCTCATTGCCTCAGAACTCTAGCTTTCATTTACGCGTCTGTCCTCACGTTATTACTTCTATTATGTTTTTGTACCGTCTTTATAATACAACGCGTGTGGAATCCTCTCGACATCGCATCCACTCAACGACCGTCGAGGTAACTCAACCCTGCTCAGTATGCTTGTTTTCCAATGATTTTGGCGGCAGCCCAAGTTCACGTCGATATACATTGCAGATATGCTGGTCATAGGTGTCCGATCGGGTGCAACCCGTGAGCCTGATGCTCTGTGGCCTGAGATGTACTTTTTTATCGAGCGGATATTTCCCGCATATAAGATCGCTGTCGACACCAATGTGAAACGCGACGTAGACGTATTAATGACTTGGGCTTTCGCAGACTGGTTCGGATTGTTCCCGGACGAAAGTCAAAGCAAATATAATCGAACTGTGGTGCGTTAGATCCTTATTCGTTCGATTTTCCTCTTATTGAAATTTGCTAGGATATCATGGACTTGTTGTGACTGAGGGATCTAGAGGACACATTTTGCGTTAGCCGGTGTCGTAACATCTGCTCTGCATACAATTCCTCTTGGCAGCAAGTTTATACAGAAGCAATGAGAATTGGAACGCTGAATCTGTGAGACGAAACCCATTCCCTCCACCTCCCCTTTCACCAGCACGTCACGCTATTGTTCCACAAGCGATCTATTGTATGACATACCCAACCCGGATCCCACTTACAATGCTGCTGTACCCTCCCGATTTATTCCTTTCCGTGATTATAAGTCCTATATTTCCTACGTCAGTACTCTGATGGAAACATTCACTTCCATCGACTAGCATGCATTCCTCTCGGAGGGGTTTTTTTTTTTTTTTTATCCACTGTTTCTTTTGGTCGATTTGGCTCTCGTTGTAAACAAAAAAAAAAATTTGGTCAATTTTGTTCTTGGTGCAAACTGATGTGCATGTACATTGTAACATTGTCAATTTGTCAATTACATCGTCGTACATGTTCAAAAAATATTTATAACAAGGGAGACGAAGAAAAAAAAGAAGAAACAAAAAAAGGATGCATGCCGTTGACGTCATTCTTTACGACCTTTCATCGCTTCGCTCATGACTACATCCTCTTCCAAGATCGCACCCGCTGTCTCAAGCACTGGAACCTTGACCCATTTTATAATGCCTTCACCGTCTTTGTCGTATCCGACCTTTCTTTTTATAATCGTTTTGACGTCTTTGTCAACCTTGTTCTTGTTCTTCCGTTGTTCATAGGCAGCCTGTATAACATGGTCAAAAGTCAATAGGTTCGTATGATCATATCGAGGGGTGGGGGCGGGGATCTGTACCTTTCTGTACTTGCTATTCAACAGAGCCACTGATCTCAGTATCGCTTTCACCTTCCACTTTCCTTGCTGTGCTGGCACGGCGATGAAGGATGCTTGAATCTGCGCAATATTGCCAACATGGAAAACATTGGAATGCGAGTTTGTCATTGTCCTGCGGCTCCTTCAGTACTGTGTTTGCTAACATATGTAGCAACCTACTCTTCTTGACCGTTTGTTCTCTGGTAATATTCAACTTGATTCTCGGGCATCCTAATAACGTCGAATTGTTCAACAGCCTTTTCGAGAGCACCGTGTTTGTCTTCCATGGCTAAAAACGGTATGTGTGCTTCATTTGCTGCCTGCTTGACTGGCGTGTACACGCGGTTGCTGATCTCGATGGCGGCGCATTTCTCATTGAATAGTTCCTTGGGAAATTTGACATCGACGCTCCACGAACATTCAGCATCAACACCCATCTGGTCCGAGAAATGTTGGTAAATGGCGTTACACATCGCCAAGGCCTGATCAAATTCCGGAATTCCAAGGCCAGTGAGTCGGACTCTCTGCATTAAACGCAACGCTGCTTTGAGCGTACGTGGGTTGCCTGCTGGTCTACAATCCCAGCGGGTGTTAAAAGCCGGTTTTCAAATCGATTGCAATGGCAGCATATTAGGCCATGGACTTACAAGCTGCATTCGAACGGAAGAAGCTCAACGTGTGCGATAACACCTTTGACAGTGAATACCACTTCCTGCCTTTCGACAGTACCCGTATGACTGTCTACAGGATAAAGCAATCTCCAGCAGGTCGGGTTGCTTGTCTTGACAACGTCAAAATCCTTGATCGTATCGTCAGGCTGCCATGGATTCACAATTGCCGTAAGTTTCTAACCAAGTTTCGAGGGAATGCTGCTTGCCTCTTTGTAATCGTGGAGCTCGCAGGCTCCCTCTATGAGTTTTTGCATTTCTGTCACGAGCGCTTGTCCTGTCCGGGTCATTATCAATATTGCTGCACGGCGTAGGAATCACTTACGGGCGCCGTTGAAATCGTAATATTCGTCCATGTGTACAGCATCTATTTGCAGCGGGTGTTCACAATGTGAGTCTCAGTCTTTGATTCTCTGAATCCACTGAAGCCACCCTTTTTCTTGGGCTATTTTTGCAATGACGTGCCTGCATGCCCGCACGGACAGGCACCGTTGATCCTTGAAACTGGGACCACTCCATTAATTAAAGAAGCATGACCGCTTCTATTTCAAAGTATGTCAGGTCGCTTCTTGGTAGTTGTGTATTTTGATTTCTCGGTAGCTCGACTTTTCATCACTCAGCTTCTGTTAACTACTTCAAATCGACTTGACGAAGCTTTTGAGTGCGACATCGTGTACATGAAGAATTAATGGCCGCTCGTCGGTGGGGAATTGACCGTGCGTCTGCAGCTCGCGCTTATATCACAAATTCGATATTGGCATGTCTATACCTGCCTCTGTTAATCGAAGTCTGCATTCCGCAGTCAGAGCACGAACTTTCTCACCTAGCTCCAAGGAAAGCAAAACCCTCTACCCCGATTTTGTTCTCTATTTATAGGTCATTCCACTGCGCCTCAATTGCGTCGCCAACCACTCCTTCTGCGGAGTTTTATTGACCTTTCTGGATGAACCTGGCACATAAACGTAATGGAGAAACAAGCATGCCCTTTGCCCCATTTTTTTTTTCTCCGTTTATAGGTTGCCATCGCGCTGTGCCACAGACACTGATTATCGTAAAGGTATATAAGTCGGCACCTTCCCCATCTTTTTTTTTTTTCGACCCGCGTCCTGCTCCCTCCTCTGTTGATCAACATGCCATCGAACCTATCGTCACTATAACGCCAGCCCTACCATGCCACCGAAAGGTTCCAGGTCTAATGCAAAAAGGTGTGCAGCCTACCGTCTTGCCCATCTCAAATTCGTTCCCTTTCGACGTCTAGGTGTTTCACAACATCAACGGCTGTAATTGTGTGTCTAAACATTTGTTCAGTAAAAGACCTGCCGATGCTGCAGATGGTTCCACCGATGGAGACGTGTGCGTATATCCATCGAACTAACCACCTGTGCCTTATACACCGTACTTGATCTGTTGTTTTTGATAGGTTTCTCATCGACCAACCGTCTTCTCCTACAAAGCGGGTGCGAATTCAATCTGCCAATGCCAAAAAGAAAAAGAATAATGTGGAAGCGTAAGAAGTCGTCGCCATTTTTCATTAACTCTTGTTACAACTTTGAGTAGAGCCGAGGTTCTCGACGCCGATGATGATGATGAACCTGCATCTTCGGAGACTGCAGCCACTGCAGCGCTTGCACAGCTGCAAGCCCTACTCACACAGAATCCTGGCCTCTTGTCGTATGTTCAGTATTTGCATATGACTAGCTGATTGCAGCTGACATCATCTTTCGACAGTGAATTAATGGGCAAAACAAAGCCCGCCGCTCCTAAGATTATGCCGTCCAACGTTGTTACTAGTGCGCCTGTATCCAGCGCGTCCAAATCTCTGGAGTACGATATGTAATATTTTCTTTTAAAGTTCACCGACCTCACTGAATAATCATTTTGTAGGAATAAACTCAAGTCTGCGACGCGTAAGCAGGGTAAACTGGTCATGGACAAAATCAGTACATATGAGTGCGTATTCGTTTGCTTGCTTATTGGCCTCAATGAAAATGGATGTGCGTATATATGTAGAACGTCCGATGGTGTTCCGGCAACATCTCTGCCATCCACCCCTCCTCTGTCTTCGCTTCCTGTTACGCCTACTCCAACTCCAGTTGGGTACGTGCTAGCTTCTTGTATATTGTTCTTAACATATACCGAACCCTCATTTTCATGATTGTTTGACCTTAGTAAGGGTGCCCTTCAAGCGGGTACAGAGCTAGCGGATGCTCCTATGTCATTGGTGCCAACCCTTATGGTCTCGTCGTATGTCTAATGCTATCTATCTATCGTCGATTTTTTCTAAAATTGTTTGGTTGATGCAATGTCACAGCGGCGACGTCAGTGAAACCACCACCGTTACTGGCGATGGGGTAGCCATTGACACAGAACCGGCGGATGCTGAAAACATCGAAAAAGGTGCAGATCTTATTGAATTGAATGTAGGAGCATGCAACGGTTTATTGACACGATTCTGCTACCAGCGGGTCCTTCTGGCCTCGACAAATTGGACAAGCTCCTTTTGGATGGCAGCCTGATAGTTGGCGATGATAACTGGAAGCCTTCAGCACCCACCGTCATCACCAATCCTATGGATGTGATGCAAGATTCATTGCAAACTGAGTTCGCCAAGAGCCTCGGGTTATACGAGAAATTGCCCGATATTGGGTAAGTGTATCTACTTCTATAGTGAGTCGCATACTGATATGCCCTTTTTTTTCGTTTTTCAGTCAGTTTCGTGCGATCGATGGCTACGGCCATCGAAATGGTAACGACGCTCGTATCAACATCGATATCATCTTAAAATGTTATGGATATATCGTCCTACGGTGAGCTAGATTGCTTGCTTGAGTAGGCATGGTCGCTCGCTCACATTTAACGTTCAGTGCTGCTGCTTTAGCGTTGTTGTGGGAGTCGAGCCCGCCATTTTATAACTTCGGGCGATGCGATCCAAATGACTTTGGCGTCGGCAAAGGCGGGCTCATCACGGACGTCGCTGACGATAACAGCATTGCGTACGGTGTAATGCTGGGTGTTGTAACCGGTTCGTTTTTGGACACCGCTCGTCCCTCTTTTCAACAGCGGTATCAGTTCTGCGTCACCATATCGCCCGACGCGCAGTTTTGCCATCGAGAGTTTACATTCATCAATAGCATTTTCGGTAACCCCAGGTGTGTCTCTGGTAGTTGCATTGGGCAACTCGGATTGGCTATGGGTTCGCGCGTCACCAGTATGTCTTCTTCATCTCTTTGGTATCTTGTTCTAATCTTCACTTTTTAACCATATTAACTTCGGAATTTAAAGGCACAGAGCCGAAAAGGGTACCGAAAAAATACTCGGCTATCAGCTCGCCCAAGAAGAAAAGTACCACCTCTGCTGCATCGCAGTCTCTAAAGAGCCCCGTGCCTCTCTTGAACCTTAAGGAGCATTCTCCCTATGACGATGCTGCCATGGAAGAAACCGCATCTGAAGGTGCCTCAAACGAACCCCCTCCGTTCAAGCCTGACCTTTATGTCAACGAAAGGAGTGCGTTTATGCTTGTATTTACATGGCATATGCTAACCTAATTGACTAGTCCCCGTGTTCGACGGCCGGAAGCGTGTCGGTGCTCCCGGTTTCATGTTCAGCGATGACGATTTTCACAAGCTTTCGATGCACGACTGGCCCACTTATCAAAATGAACTTCCCCTTGGTTCTCTCGTCATTGTCGGATATTGTCCGTCCGCTTATGAAACTAACTCGGGTGACCCTGGTGTTTCCCTCAATGCTGCGTTCGTCATCCTGCTAGGCAATGCCAATAAAGAGGAAAAGGAGGACAAGAAAGCAAAAAATAAGCCATGTCGTTGGACGGCATTTTTTTCCTAAATGATTTCTTTCCTGATATTTGCTTCTCCTTTTTTTTTTGGGTATTGTTCATGCATTTCACTATGCCTTCATCTGTCCTTACAGTATGTCGTCACTCTTTAGGTTGAATGTCATTTGTGTTTGCACCAAGTTGTTTTTTGCCAGCTATTGACGTTCTATAAAGTAAGCGTCGCCTGCGCCGACAGATAAACTCGTATGCAAGTGGGGTGCTGAATAATGTATTTGATTCTCACGTTTCATGAGCCACTGAAGCGCCTTGGCACATGTAGTGTTAGGCTAGACGAATCTCAGAAGGACTCGGGCAGACTAAGTGCGAGAGTGGTCTTGAGATGATGGCAAAAGGAATATTAAGCCTAGCGCTACTGGTACATCTGGGAGTCCTTATATACATTACAGTACTCGAGCACGGACCATGGGCTGCGCAATGCTGTGGACTGCGGATGAGTAAGACTGGAAAGAGATGACTCAGGATGACTAGGGAAGTGGGATGACTCGATGGCTGCGCGCTGCGCAGCATGATGGGGGAGATAAGGGATGTGGGAAAGATAAGATAAGAAAATGAATAGTCCTTTGGGCAGCGTCTGTAACATCACCCTCTCTTTAGATTCGCGTCTTCGCGAAAAACCTTAGTCCAGCTGTCCCCACCCAGTATTGGTCTCCCAGGCGGTCGCGGCACGCGGGGCCCATGTATGAATGAGCTCTTCATTATAGGCGCGAATGTGGTGGAGTGTGGTGGCGAGGAGTTTAAGTCGCCGGTTTTCTGTGCGAAGCATTTCCATTGCTTCGCGAAGCGCGATACGTTCAGCTGCAGTGGGGCCGGTCCCATCAGGGGTTCTCCCGGTCCAGAGGTGCGTGCGGACGGTCATAACATAGCGCATATATGCGCCGAGTGTGATGGCGAGGGGGTCCATGTAGTCGCTAGCATTGAGAATCCTTGCCAGATTCTCGAGGTCGCTTGGGCGGTTGGGGGTAGGTGCGTGGCTGCCCTCGCTGCTGTCGATGCTGATGGGGGCGTTGGTGGTCATGAAGTGCGATTTTTGGTCTTCTTCCCTCTTGTCGTGATCCTTTTATCCTGGTTCGCAGTCTTCTTTAGGAAGTGGTCTAGAGCTTGCTGCGCATTCCCTAGCTCCTTCTCTTTGATCCATGTGTTCTCTTCGTGTCCGTATCCTTTCCATTTGACCAGGAATAGTGTCCCTCTCCCTTGTTTCTTCCTTTTTAGGATCTCTTCTATCTCGTACTCTTCTTCATCATTTATGATTTCAGGGGGTGGTGGTGATGGTCGCTCTTGTATCTTGAAACGGGGTCCTTTGTAAGGCGTGAGCAGTGTTTCATTGAACACGGGGTGTATCAGCTGCCATGATGCTGGGAGTTCCAGGCGATATGCCGAGGCTCCTTTCTTTTCAACCACCTTGAACGGTCCGTATCGGAGTGCCGATAACTTCTTTGATGGTCGATTGACTGTGATATTGGTGGCTTCTAGCCATACTCTATCTCCTTTCTTGTATTCACGGGCAGGTTTTCGTCTCGCATCGTAATTGTCTTTGGCTCGTGTTTGTGCATATTGCAGCGCGGCATTTGCTTCCTTTCGTATTTGGCTCATTCTTTTGACGAAGTCTTTTGCTGCGGGGTTATTCCCTTCTGTCGTCTGCGGCTCTCCCTTCCAGGGGTGCATTCCATAGTTGAGGTAGAATGGTGTTTCCTTCGTTCCCTGGTGTGCTTTGTCATTGTATTGGTACTCTGCAATTGCTATCCATTCTGCCCAATCGTCCTGTAGGTTGTTTGTGAAGCTTCTGAGGAAGGCTTCCGTTTCTTGGTGGGATCGCTCCGCCTGTCCATCTGTCTGTGGGTGATAGGCCGTTGATAGGTTTTGCTTTGTTCCGAGTAATTTTAGAAGTGCTGTCATGAATCGTGCTGCGAACTGGGGTCCTCGATCACTGATGATCTTTCGTGGAATTCCATGAAGCCGCCACACGTTGTCTCAGTATAGTCGTGCGAGACCTTCTGCTGTGAGTTCGGTCTTTGTGGGAACTAGGTGGATCATCTTGGTCAGGCGGTCTGTGACTGCGGCGATGGCGTTAAAGCCGTTCGAGCTGGGTAGCGGTCCTATGAGATCTACTCCGATATCTTCCCATGGTTGTTGTGGGACTTCGTGCGGGTGCAGGGGTGCATGTTTCTTTTGTCGGATGATTTTGTTTCACTGACATGTTTCGCATCCATTGACATACTTCTTGATGTCTGTCAGCATTGATGGCCACCAATAGGTGCGGCTTATGAGCTCGTGCATGCGGTATTGCCCTGGGTGTCCTCCGATGGGTGTGTCGTGGTGTTCAAACATGATGTTTTCCTTTAGTTTGTTGTCTGGAGGAACATAGATTTTTCCTCCTACGTATACGATGTGGTCATCTTCTGTGAACCAGTGTGGTTTTTCCTTCAGTCCTGTTGTTACGATCGTCTCCCTTCATGTGCATTGTCGAATTTGTTCTATCCTTGAGGATTCGATCATCGTGATTCCTCTTGTTTGTATTGTTTCGTTATTTTCTGCTTCTTCTTTCTGTGGGTGTTCGTCCTCGAACATCATAAATTCGAAGTCTCGTTCATTATTCTCTTCCAGATGTCGAATGAATGCTGCTTCTTTGATCATTTGTATGTCGTCCTTCTCTGCTAGGTTTTCTTCATATCCTGCCATTCGTGACAGGACATCCGCTTTTCCATTCGCCTTTCCTGGTACGTGTCGTAGTTCGTAGTCGTATTCCTGTAATTTCAGGTACCAGCCAATCTGTCTCGAATTGAGTCGCTGCGGCTTCCGGAAGTATGATAGGTTCTTGTGATCCGTCAATATTTCGAACTTCTCTCGAGCTTCGAGGAGGTATTGTCTCCATGTCTTTAGTGCGACCATTATCGCAAGAAGTTCCTTGTCGTAGATTTCGTAGTTTTGTTCCGCTGGGGTCATGCATCTCGAAATGAATGCGATCGGATGCCATAGTCCTTTCTGCTGTTGTGATAGTACCGCTCCAATGGCATATCCTGAGGCGTCCGTTTCGACTCGGAATTTTCCTTCTGTCTGTGGTAGTGCTAGAATGGGTGCTGAGGTTATATGTCGGATCAGTTCTTTGAAAGCGCCTTGTTGCTTGTCTGTCCACTGGAATGTTTTGTTTCCAGTCAACTCCGTCAGGGGTTTAGCGACCTTTGCATATCCCTTGATGAATCGTCGGTAAAAGTTCGTGAATCCCAAGAACTTTTGTAGTTCTTTCTTCGTCTTTGGGGTTGGCCAGGATTGTACGGCTGTGATCTTTTCTGGTTCCATTTCTACCTTCCCTTCTCCTACGATGTATCCTAGTACTGGGACTTTCGATGATTCCCAGACGCATTTCGGTCCTTTGATGAACAGGTCGTTCTTGTTCAGTATTTCCATGACTTCTATGGTGTTCTTTTGGAGTTCCTCTCGTGTTCGTCTGATGATTATGATGTCGTCCATATAGATTATGCATGCTCTTCTTCGTATTTGGTCTTGGAAGAGGCTCGCCATCATTCGGCTAAAAGTGCCTGGTGCGTTGCACTGCCCAAAATACATGACTGTCGGTTCGAAGAGTCCTCTTGCTGTTAGGAAGGCTGCCTTCCATTCGTCCCCTTTCCGAATGCGCACGTTATTGTACCCCCAGATAATATCGATCTTGCTAAAGTACTTTGCTCCTTGTAGTACGTCGAGGAGCTCGCTGATGCGTGGTAGTGGAAACTTGTCCTTGACCGTATATTTGTTTATTTCCCGGTAGTCTTGGATGAGTCGCTTGCTTCCATCCTTCTTATTGTGAAAGAAGCAGGGTGCTGCGTAAGGTGATTTCGATGGGCGTATTTTTCCTGTTCGTAATCCTTCTTCGACGAAGGCATCTAGTTCCTCTAGCTCTTTCTGTGTCATCGGGTAGACCTTGCTCGGTATCGTTTTGGGTGCATCCTTGTTAAGTTTATTTCATGGTCCCATTCTTTGTGGTCTGGTAAGCGATCAAAGTTCTTCTCCTTGAAGAGGTGTTTGAATCTGATCAGATATGGGGGTATCTGGGTTCCTGTCTTGTCGCTGGCTGTGGTTTTCGCTGGTTCAGCCACCTTCTGTATCTTGATCGTCTGGTGGTTTATTTTGCACGTTTTGGGGCATCTGTCGAAGACAATTTCTCCTGTCCTCCATTTGATTGTTGGGTTGTGGTAGACAAGCCAGTCATGTCCTAGTAGCATGTCGGTTTTTCCGATATCGAGTACGATGGCTTCCATATGCTCCTTGTGTCCTTTAATGTCGATGTGGACCTCCGCTACTCGGTCTGCTGTTTTCTGACGATTGGGTGATCCGTCTGCATTTATGATGGGAATTTCTTGATTCGTCGTGTCTTCAGTCCCGTTTTTGCTACTATCGGTGTTGATGCAGGTCCTATCCGCTCCGCTATCAACTTCTGGTGTTATCGTTGTGATTCCTTTTCGGGTTCGTATCCTTGCTGGTACTGCGAGCTCTTTCCTCTTTGGTGGTTTGTCCCCTTGGATGGTTTTTCTTGGTGCTTCAGATCGCTTGGCAGGAATGGTGTATTTCAGAGTATGGGATGATCTACATCCGGTATCGAAGCGAGTCTGTTTCAGTTGTATGGGTCGCGATTTAGCACCTCCTAGTCGGACCCTTCGGCAAAACCCTCTTTGTCAGAGCTTTCTTCATCCTTGTCTTCTTCGTCCTCTCCTTCTTCTTCTTTCACTTCTCTGACCCGGGATTTTCCTTTCTTCTTCTTCTTGCAGTTTCGTGCATAGTGTCCCTTTAAGCCACAGTTGAAACATGTGACATTTGCTGCTCCTTTTCGTGGTTCCGGGCAGTTTCGTGAAATGTGTCCTGGTTTATTGCAGTTGAAGCAGTTGTTGCTTCGTACTTTGTCGACTTCCATGGCCTGTCCTGCTCCTCGGCTTGGATTTCCGGCCTTGCGCTGATTGCTTGTGAATTCTCCTCTCATCACATTTCTGTGTTCATCGATGTTTCGTCCAATTGCTCGAACTGTCTTGATATATTCATCTCCATCTGTTGGAAGTGTGGAGATTGAGTGTACGGCTTCTGCTGTCCTTCGGTTTAAGCTCTTCTCGAGTAGGAAACGAGGGGCTGTTCCTGTCATTCCTGCTTTCCCTGCGAGGTCTACGAATTCATCCAGAAATTCGTCGATGGGTCGGTTTCCCTGTCTGATGTTGAATAGTTTGCTTCCTGCTTGTGATGGCGACATGACGTTGCTGAATCGTGTCTCTATCTCGGTTATGAAGTCGGCCCATGTGCTTTGGTTGGTAGTGGTGTCGATCTTCTTTGATGCCCAGTGGGCTCCGGGTCCGTCGGTCATTCTAGACAGGACCGCTCCAATCTTCTGTGTATCCGTGAGGTCCCCATGTGCGGTTATGTAGAGTTTCATCTTTCTCCACCAAATATCGAAGGACGTTCGATCTCCTGTAAAGGATTTCGGGTCGGCGATGATTCCCTTGTATTCTGTCGTCATCCTTTGGGGGTTTCTTCGTCGTTCTCTTGGTCTTGGTCTTCCTGTTCCTGGATCTGTTGTTCTTGGGTCTGCTGTGCTTGTACTTGGGCTTGCTGTTCTTGGAGCTGTTTCTGTCTTCGCTCCTCTCTCTGTTCTTTCCAGTAGTCTAGGTCGACTCCTGCGATTCTACAAGCTTGTTCAAAATCGGCCCACTCTGCGGCGGTCGGTCCGGTTGTCTTTGGTAATCCTTTTCGCTCCCTCCACCGATAGTATTCGTCCCAGTCGCTGTTGCTTACTTTCGCCACGGTGGTGCGATTCTCTCCTTATGCAGTGCTTCGGCGGATTGGTCCTCTGAAGGGATTCGGCGGTTTCGTTCCTGTGTGTCCTTGACTCTGGTGTCGTTCTCGTTGGTTCTGTCGTATGTTCTGTGCGTCGTGCCCTCTCTGTATCAGTATGTCTTCCTCCTGTGTTCGGCGATTATAGTTCTCAATCTGTTGTCGCCTAAAATCTCGGGCTTGTGTTCGTTCTTCTCTCGTTTTCTTGCAGATGGGTTCGTCCTCTTCTTCGGCAAGAAGATTCTGGTCTGACCACAGCTCTTCTGGGCTTATCCCGTATTCTCCTTCTAGGAAGAGTTCTGCAATGAGTTGTGCTGCTCCTTCGCTGAGATCTCAGTGGGCTCGTCTGTGGTGGTGAAGGCAAACTCTCTCAGAAATGCCTGTTCTTCGTCGTCGCTACTTGGTGTAGGCGTGCGCTCTCTCTTTCGTTTATTTGGATTGCTAGTGTCTCTGCGGATGGCGTGGACTGTCTCTGCGAATGGCGTGGACTGCAATGTCTGGTCTACTTCTCTGAGCCAAGTGCTCTCGTCGCTCGTGCTAGTGCTCGCTGGGTCGGCGACCGCTTGTCGTCGAATGTTGATCAAGTCTTTGATAAAGCGTGACGTGGTGTGTGTGTGAGTCTGAGCGAGTCTCGACGAGGCTTAATATCTTGTTAGGCTAGACGAATCTCAGAAGGACTCGGGCAGACTAAGTGCGAGAGTGGTCTTGAGATGATGGCAAAAGGAATATTAAGCCTAGCGCTACTGGTACATCTGGGAGTCCTTATATACATTACAGTACTCGAGCACGGACCATGGGCTGCGCAATGCTGTGGACTGCGGATGAGTAAGACTGGAAAGAGATGACTCAGGATGACTAGGGAAGTGGATGACTCGATGGCTGCGCGCTGCGCAGCATGATGGGGGAGATAAGGGATGTGGGAAAGATAAGATAAGAAAATGAATAGTCCTTTGGGCAGCGTCTGTAACATGTAGGTAGTAGTGCGCAAATTGGGAAAACCATGTACACATTGTAATATTCTGGATTGAAAACCAAGCTATGTAGAGTAATGTTGTGTATCCATAGCTGGTGCCTCATGGCTAGGCAGGTGTGGTCTACACAACGAAAACGATTTATTTTCCTGCATCTGTTGACGGAACATGAATATACCACAGCAACAACTTTCATTGTCAATCAGCGTCGTCGGCCTGTCAAAAAAAAACTTGTAAAGGTATGTAAATTTGGCAGCGCATGCAATACGCATGTTGATGACATACAACCTCCACATAACTTCTTCCGCTAACTTCTTGACGCATTTCCGGCATACTTCCACCTCTAGCTGTGCCAATTCTATTCTGTCCACTGTGTCAATCATTTTTTTGTCCAACCGTGCAGTATGTTTTCGGCGCTGGCATTTCTGTAGGCATTCCAGTCGTCTCTTTTCGTGTTTTACGACCTCCTTTAAATCCAGCAAGTCGACCTCAGCGCTTTTGTGTTTCCGTTCCCATATTTTTAACGCTTCTTCGTCTTTCGGCATGCGATTGCTGGCTTTAAATTTTTCGTATTTGGCCTCTGCCTTTATCGAACGTGGGACGTCATCGTTTATATTGTCGCCCTCACTGATATTAGAACTTGTATTTTCACGAACAGGCATTGAGCGAATGACATTTGCATTTGGTTCCTCGGAAATATCATCGGGCATGCACGCCGTGCAGGTCTGCTCTTTATGATGTTGCCTGCAGAGACTACATCCTATTTTGTTAATATGAATGCGACAAGACGTGGCCGTGGCATTATGATCTTTGCATAAGTTGCACTGCCATCTTTTGCATTAATGCGGAATTATGCATGCTACTATAACTTACGCGTTCGTCACCATAAAATTCGTCTATCAACGTTCGATCCGTGCGTTTTTTACTCAGGCATTTGCTCTATTACTGGCGTCATTCATCTAGTGCACTGATATCGCAAAATTGTACTCACTGACATGATGCTTGCGGGGAAGTAGACGTACGTTGCTGCTAATTTAATCATTCCCTTGTCTTTATATCGCTTTTTTGATTTTTTTAAACTCAGTGTCTTCCATTTTCGACGTTGTCCTGCTCAAGATATTGCATATCCTTTCTCATATTCAACACTGCAAACGAACCTGATTATGTAACACAGTGGTGAATTGGCAACACCGAATTCAGTCAGTCAGTCAGTTTCATTGCCAGTGTCAAAGTCTTTGTTGCACATCAAATTCTGATGGCATGTCAATCAAACGCGACTCTCATTTATCGTTCGCAGACAGATTCACTTTCAAATACATGCCACGGCTTGTCTTTTCGATGATGCCACTGATACTCTAATTTGCACGGAGGGGGGCACATGCATACCGCTGTCGTCATACGAGCCTTCGTTCGCCTTGAAGTGGCAGAATAAGTGTATGCAGCGGCGGGTTTTTCGGTCGACTGCCATTGGAGGGTACCGTTGTCTGTGGGACCAAAGAGGAAGATCGATAGTCAAGTTATTAGTGGGATAGTGGGGATGATTGTCGTCCGTGCCACGGAGTGGTCGGAAATGCTTTAGTGCACAGGCTGGCAGTAGCACAATGGGACCCACGTGATTACGTGGCGTGTCAGACAGTGTGTAAGGACTCGTACATGCCACTTGGTGGCCCATGCGAGATACGGCAGACGATCCCTGTGAACTGCAAATGGGAGAGAATTCAGTTGCCCCGCTCATGAAGTAGTGACCTTGAAACTCTAAAGCCGCCATGGGTCACTCGTCAGTAAAATATAATAAATTTATTAGATTTATACAATAATGTCATATGTGTATGTGATGCACGCGTCCTACCCTATATTACAGCCAGTGCAGCATTGCCTGGTGTTTGCGGCACCTTCGTCGAACTTTTGAATGTTTGTAATCGTCAAAGTAGCGAGTGCACCGGGACTATTGAAGGACGCTTGCCAGAGCATATGTCCTGCCGTGTTAAGATAGGGTTGCATTCTTGCTCCGTCTGTACCCTTTTAAGTAGAAACCTCAGTCGAGAAGAGAGATGCTCAATACGTACGTCCGACCGAAACTGGACCCTCGACGATATCATAATTGGTCGCCGTGCCACGATAGCAGCCGTCAACAAACTTAGCAATGTTTAGAACAGACATTGATCGGTTTATGGAATCATCTCACTGTGTGCCATGCTGTACTGCCAGTAGTGAAACTGCGTGGTTGATCAGCATGAACAAGACTTATTTTTATAGATTAAAAAGGGAAAGGCTCACCTCTTCTTTGTCAACGAATTGTTTGGCGTGTAGTGGAATGTGATGAGGTACCAATACCGCTTCTCCTTCTTTGGTTGCACTTTGGCCCAGCAGCTTCCCCAAGTCTTTGCTTCATTGATATCCTTGCATTGCAAGCACATCAGTAAAGGGTCATTAGGCACGAAAAATATAGCGGCTCACTTCGAAGACGTATAATCCGCCATGAGGAGAGAAATCACCTGGAGTGGGGCTGTGACTCGCTGGGTGTCTGCCCACGTGGTAGATGCCATTCAGGTGTGCCAATTCTGCGCCAGTGACGGCACGATAGAACGTCCCGGAGTTCTGCAAATGGCTTGGAAGGGCACTGGATGCGCGAGCCTCGAGAGGGAATGCCGGCCTTGCTAATGCAGAGAGAAAAGAGACAAAAGTAGCGGCAAGCGCAACGAAGAGTGTAGCCAATTTCATTTTCTTGCGGAGGCACTGAAAACGGAGAAGAAGAGACCAGCTCTGAGGAAAACGGCCGGGTGAAGGCGTTCCATTTTATACCAACAGCCTACCGTTGGATGCTGTCATCTCCTGCTACACCGAAGTGAAGAAAATGCGCGATTCGCCAGATATGGATGTGTTTCGGCATATTTGTTTTTCTTGCAAAAAGGAACAGGGTTATAGTCGTTTCGCATGGGCGCCCGCTCGGATGAGCTTATCGCCCGACACATGGCTAACATGGGCTTTCAGCGTCTGGAGTGATAGGGAAGCGATCAGCTTTCTTAGGAACCAAGAAATTGGGAGCCATAAGGTAGAGAGATACCCCACAGAGTTGCATTTCCGGTCCTGGATCAATCCCAGTGACGTTTTCTGTCAAGAGGATCATCAGGGATTGACGTTCAACCAGAACAGAGTAAGTAAAGCCAGATCGTCGCACGTAAGGCACCCTGCCTCGGAAGCATGCGGTTACCGATGGGAAAGCATGGGTCTGCACAGGTTGTGCGGACGTAACCGCTGCTTTGGGAACTCCATCGCCCGGATCAGGAAACGATACGGCCTTCTTTTGTTCTGAATGGGGATTTGCTAACATGGGCGTGTTTATCACCATGCGGTCAACGCCCTGGCACATGCACGTCTTGAAGCCCGAGTTCTTGCGCTAACTTGAAGTACATTGAGGAGCATAGCACGGAAAGCTGGATAAATCCATGGTGCAAATCCTGTGGCGAAGCGCAGACAATATAGCATATGCAAGGTGATCAACCACAAGAAGAAGAGCCTGATCGACGAGCGAACTTCATTTTCCAGCGCCTGAGAGGTATCAGAGGGGAGAGTAGGAACGGGATAGAAGTTAATGCAATGAGTATAATTATCGGGCATTAATGGGGTAGTGGTAACCTGGGTCGTTGCCATTTGACGAGCTCGACCCGCCGGGGGTTCGATTCCCCCTTAATGCATTACATTTTTTGAATTATTTGTATTCAGTTTTTCTTCGTGGCCTAGCGAAAAGGCGTGTTTTCAATCCGTATGTGCATACAACCTCTTCGAGGATGATCCATGGTTCAAGGTCTTGGGTTCAACTCCCCAAGATGTAGTACTTTGTGTTCTTTCGGCCCTATCTTCGGAGACGACCGACTGAAGCAGTACCGCTTGGGGCTCTACGCCCTGCGCACAAATCTTGGTACGCAAAAGTCCTGCTTGCCAGGCCGTCGGTAGGTGTCGGGCTTACACGCTCACATCCGATGTCTGTTGGGCACTGGGATAGGTGGCATCCCACCCAATAGAGACCGCCCCCACACTATACGCCTATCTCCAGTGGTCAAGGACTCTGCAGCGGTCGGCAGTGGCCCGAGTCCGGACTCCATTGGATACATCCAAAAAAAGGTAGTACCCTAAAGATTCGCACCGACGGTTAGGGCAGCGGTTAAGCCCTCTGATGAGCCCCTTCGCACGGGCGAAACCGTCATAGTCCAGCCGTCTTCGTAGATAAATACAATAGAATAACAGTGATAGTACAGCGTTTCAAACAAGCTGCAAGAGCCACTGGAAGGCTATGATCAGAAATTTGTTAGACGAGTCGCCTCTTAGAGGGTCAGTCGAGACTACTAACCTTGGTCAATCGTCTCCCGTTGAGCTGGGTTATACGTGAAGAATGAGATTCGTCCTCCTGGCTGATGGAAAGTTAGATGCTATCCGTCTCCAACGCGCAAGCATGACACTCACCTTCGAGAGGGCCGCTTGCAAACCCAGTTGATCGGCCAAGCCTCCCTCGCTAGAGGCGGAACTCAGAACAAGGATAGGCTTCGCGATGGAGTGTCATTCAAAAGATCGTCGAGCTCATTCTTGGATTGCTCGAGTCCTGTGCTTTCCTTGGCGTCAATTAAGTACACGATGCCGTCGAAGTCAGGCAGGCTCGCGCGCCACGAACGACGCGCTGTCGCGAAGAGAAGTCAGAATCATGTATAGAAGTCAGTGGGACCACAGATGGAAGACGTACATCCTTCGTTGGCGCTCGGGATGACAACAGATAGTGTTATGTCACCGATCTTGAGCTCTTCCGAGCCTGAGAAGTAAAATGTTAGCATCTGTCATTTGAGGACGTAGATGCATAGTGACTAACTGGGGTGGATGGATACTTCATGCGGGGTATATTGGCCAGCCTTAAGTGAGTGGACCAAGGCCTAGCGTCGTTCATTCGTTGAAAAATGCAGGCGCAAATCTAGCCCGAAGAAACACACGGTTATTTCTGCGACATCGGGCCCCAGAAACTGATGTTTGCTCTTTTGTTCATGATTCCTATTTGTACTGTGTTTAGGTTCGGAGATTGGAAGAGATGGTCCATCTAAAGCTCACCAAGTCGCGATAGAATGGCGCTAAGCATTCAAAGGTGATCTTACAAGATGAGGTATTGGTAGAAGGTGCTCAGAGCTTGGGCCTTTTAATACGAATTTGGCGCGCTGACACAGGATGGAGGATACTCTGACGAGACGTGGCAGTGAGGTGGCAACAGGAATGATGATCGCCCCGTCTCATGTATATCAAGATGCTTCCTCCGCCTGTGCAATCAGCGCTGGAAAAATCAAATTAGTATCGAATAGCTGAATTGGGTCAGAAACGCGCACGCACTTCCAGTCGTAAATTTCTAGCCTCGAAGCGCAGGAGATAATGGTACGAAATCCGAGATGCTGTGTCTGATCTCGGGGATGTGTTCAATCGTGTCCTTTACGGCGTGAGAAACAAATACCAAATTAACGTTCTTTGTCTCCTCGACCATCTTCGGAGACGACTACAAAGCCATGGCGCAGTCTGGCTACACGTCGGACGTCTCCTCCAACTTCAATGTCGAAGATTCGGAGGCACCTGAGAGCGTCACCCTGACCCAGTCCAAGCTCGCGGTACAGAAGCACGACGCAAGCGTGAGACAGGCTCATGCGGCGGAGCGAGGGAAGAGGAAGGAGCGGAACAGAGAGAGGGACAGGTGGTTGAAAGAACAGGCTCTAGGCAGGAAGCAGAAGAAGAGAGTTGCGGAACTCGGGAAGAGGAGGCAGGCGAGGCAGGAGGTGATGACGTGCGTTTGGAGGACAAAGTCGAGGAAGAGGAGGACGGGGATGGGACGAGCGAGTTGGGAGACAGCGATGCTGTGGATCCGGTTTTGAAGGCACGAATGGATAGAGCAATGCAAGAAGCTATGGCAGAAGACGAGATCGGCGCGTCGGGCATGGTGTCTGACGTCGAAGAGGACGCCGTGGACGACACGGATGGAGACGCTGAGGAGGGTGGAGACGATGAATGGGGAAGGATGGGCTCAGACCCGAACGAAGCTTTTGACGACTCAGCAGACTGTTCAAATGAAGAGGAACATCGCTCAAGTCCGAAAGTCAATGCGTCGGACAAGACGAACTCGTATCACCTTCCAGACCACATATTCAAGGAAGCGTTCAGCAATGCGTCCTCGAAAAAGTCTGCCAAACGCAAAGCAGCCGAGGACGAGGACGACGAGGACAACGGCGGTCAGCACAAGAAAAAGCGGATAGCTAAAAAGCGGAGCAGGAGAAACGACGAGAAGAAGGACATCGTCGTCGGGTATGTCTTCTCCACATGTCGTTGCTGGAGGTCTCATTGACCTCGAAATGGGCTTGTGCAGATCTAAAACGATCCGCGTCCTGGACCCAAACGGTCCTCTTTCGTCTTCAACCAGAAGCGTCCTCCCATCCAAAAAGATAAAAAAGTTCCTGGACAGGACTCTAGCCTTAAAATCCGGGAATGCGAGAACGAGAGGGTGGGAACGGAGACCAGGTTAGCCACTGTCTTTGTCCTGTCCTGTGACAAGATTCTGAAGGCGCACTTCCACCTCCGTCCTTCACAGCCCATTTAGGTGTCATGAAATGCACAAGCGCTGGCCCTGCGTCCAACTTCGTCCGCAACCGTTAAGCAAAAATGCACCGCCACGCCGCCTAGGATATCCTGTTGTCTTCTTATCCGCGATGGCTCCCACCAGAAAAAAAGCGAGCCGGAGCACCAGCTACTGAACTTTTAATATAGATGATTCGTATCTATCGTGACATCGTTCTCCTCAAAGGATCCTGACCAGAAAATGCATAGTAGTTGAGAGCAAGATGAGATACGGGTATGGTGGTCTTGAAATACACATCTACATGGTACAGTAAGATAGGATGGATATCATGAGCGCAGAAAATTAGACCGCGTCATTTGCGAAGAACGTGAGGCTCGACAGCGGGAGACAAGATCAGGGCCTTCCACAATTGTCTCCACGATATCGGGTTTCCCTGAACCAAAATGCCATATAAAAAGGGACCTCTAGATGAGCAACGAGAAGTGACAACTCACCACGTCGCGCCGCATGACGATAAAGCTCCACTCGCTGCCTCTATACACAAACTTCTCGACGTCGACCCAGCCCTTGAACATCTGTTTTCGTTTGTCGTACCCGCCGATCCGGATCCTGAACGTCGCATCTGCGGCGGACCCGTTTGTCCCGTTTGTTTCGCCGATTCGTCTGTCGGCGGCGCTGGCGCGGGCTTGCATCGCACGTCAAGTGATTCCAGGGATTCTTGGACGATCGGTGCGAAGAGGGAGGGAGAGAGGGAGGCGTAAAAGCGGGTCAGATGCGGCGTGTATCGGTTCCCCGATTGAGTCTGGGACTATACGCAAGCGCCCTTCAGAATTGCGGCAAGAAACAGCAATTAGATCCGACTTACGAAAAGCATCAGTGATTGTGTGAACTGGGAGTTGTGTGTCGCGGTGAGCATGATTTGATCACCGTCTTCATCGAGGTCCATGTTCTCATCCTCCCTAAAAGAGACAAACAAGTCTTGAAAAGACGATTCCACAGAAGCAAAAACGGAGTTAACATACTCTGCCAATTTGGGCGCAGCCAAGCCGAGATCGCCATTGAGTCGCAAGGATTCGGTCAGCCTGTCTGCGAGCTCGATAGGGCTTTGCTCCGCCAGTTGACTTGGCCTACATATGCGTCTCGGGATCAGTCGAATAAAAGAGAGGCAAAGTAATCACGTACCGCATAACCCACGGATGCTGGAAAACATCGGCGAGTGACATCCGTTCCTGCGGGTCAATAGTGAGCATTCCTTGAAGGAGGGCTAGGAGAAAACTGAGAATGAGCCGTTTCATAAGTGTATTGGCCAACTTACATAGGGCATTCAAGCCAAACCGACACCATGGCTCTTCTTGAAATATCGTACCAGCGACGTAGCGTCGGAATTCGGGACTGCGTTTTGTAGGTTCGTCCCATGGCGTATCTGGGGCCAGCAGAAAATTGCTTTTAGCACCACGAAACACAGCGGATTCTAAACCCACTCACTGCCACCTAGGAGTGTGAACAAAATGACGCCACATCCCCAGACATCGACAGGTTCTGCCTGATAAGGCTCGTCCGAGTTCAACTGTACGTCTCCGTTACTTCTAATTTTTGACAAGGGCAATAGGAGTGTAAATGATCACCTCTGGAGCAATGTACGGCAAGCTCCCGCATCTTTCGGACAAGAGCCGAGTACGACCCGACTCCTTGAGCTTGTAGACCGCTGAAAGGCCGAAATCGGATATTTTCAGCGTCCCCGTAATGTCGAGAAGAAGGTTTTCGGGTTTCAAGTCGCGGTGGCAGACACCTTGGTTATGTATAAACTCCTGTTCATTTTGATGAGTCGGGTTGTCAAGGTGGCGCAATGTTAACATACCATGCCATCGAGAAGTTGTCTGAAATAATAATGAGCAACTTCTTCGCCTACACCAACATCAGGAGCTGAACAAAGAATACGAGCGTGAACAAAGCGTCCATTAGATTGGAATGAAAAGCCGACTTGCCGATCTTGTCAAACAAGTCCCCACCAGCGGCCAACTCCATGAGCATGTAGATCCCTGGGACATAAAGATGCTTATGCTTGAGCTCCACAACGACCGCATTGATGAATTCGAGCACGTTTACGTGCTTGAGAGCTGCGTGAATGCGCATCTCCTTTTCGATCGTCTTGCGTTCCTTTTCCGTCGTTTTTTCGGTTAGGGAGATGAGCTTGCATGCTGCGACGCGGTGGTCTTCGAAGTGAACGGCTCGGAAGACGCTGAGTCGTGTGTTTCGTGATCCAGGTAATACGATATTTTGCTAAATGTGACTCACGTCGAGAAACCGCCTCCGCCGATCTGTTGCACAAGTTCGTAGCCTGAGAAACCAAGGTCGTTGATCCAGGAAGCGTGACTTTTGATATGTTCACAGATACTCACCGACAACCTTAGGATATTTTGGTCCCATGTATCTCAACTTTTTTCAAAGTGAAAATGAGAAAGTTGACGGTGAAAGGCTGTTCCTCTGAACGACGCGTGGTTAACTCGAAATTATTAAGCGCGTGACTCTTGCACGTGATCATGTGATCCATCGTGATTATTCTTTCTTTCGGCGACATTTACTATGATTTAGGGTTTCGTCCTTGCGACGGGAAATGGCGTACATGACATGGATTTCGTATAGGAACAGTCATAAGCTCTAGTTCAACTTATCGTGACATTTGATTTTGACTTTAGTGGAAGGAGCACTTGGAGTCACTGATCTGAAGATGTAGTAAAACTCCTGGTTTGGGACTCAATCCACGAATCGTATGAGCACGCCGATTGTCGAAGCTCATGTGTTGCTCAAGTGAACGCGGGTATCCAGCATTAATCTTTTCCTTACGATGCACGGTAACGCGAAGGCTAAAAACCAAACTCACGCAATTCTGCTTTGCCTCGGGTTATTCGGGTTATTCAGTCTTGCTCCATAGTCGCGTCCTCTCCAACCTCTTGTTCCCCCGCATTGCTCCACCATGCGACGGGACCGAGACCTTGCTCCGCGATAGAACACTGTTGAAAGAGAAACACGTAAGCTCAAATAACGTAGAACCGGGTGAGAGAAGAGCAAAGGCCGACGCACGATCAGGTTATAGGGCGCTCTTCCCGTCTTGGCCGTCCCGATGCCGATGTGACCGCAACGCCCTCGCTGTACTTGATCGGGCCCGGCTCGTCGTCGTAAAACTCCTCGGACTCGACGCGCACGCGGACGATCTCTCCCTGGTCGATGTACATGCGCTCCGCGGTCGGCGTGTCTAGCATCTCGTGCGCAGAGGTAAGCTCAGAGTCGGGCAACCAAAAGTGCGCGCGCTCGTTTGGGTCGCTAGAGGGCGCGTTGTGACCGCTGGTGAGTCATTGGTGTGAGTGGGAAGGGGGGACGACGCACAATGCGGAGGGTTGAGGAAGGTATGCGGCGGGGATGTATATGTCGTCAAAGAAGCCGACGCTTACTGCGAAAATATGTCAGAGAAGGTTTGCATGATATGGCCCAGAGACGCACGCCTGATGCCTTCATCATCGGAGGTCTTGACCTTTGCAATGATCACCTCGGACGTGAAAGGCCTGAACACGACGAGACGGAACACGACTTTTGGACGCAAGCGGTTTCAGACAAAACTAAACAAACGGCCATAGTGTGGGGCGCTACCTCTGTACCATAGGCACCCGTCTCCGTATCGCACTTTTCCCTCGCCGACCTCGGCGAGATCAAATACGGAGATGCAGAGGCCGACGTCGTGCAAGACCCTGTTTGCGTATTTCTTGTTCAATTCAGATATGATCGCCTGATCCGCTGGGACGCCAAAATACGCAGGTTGGATGGACACGGTGTCCTGAGTCGATGTGCCCAGTATTAAAGAAGAGATTTACAATTTGACGTTGAGGAGAGTATGCTTGCCTTGATGACGGCCAGATTAAACATGAGTCTATATCATGAAGAACTCTTTGTAGGTCTCTGTCTGCTGTCAGAATAACTTTCAATCACGGACGAACATGTCCCACAATCACAACGATCGAGTCTGTCAACGACTAAATTTTTGTTGAAGCTTGTTGTGCTATCAATCTTATCTTATCTTTTATCCCCTTCTGGAAAGCTTAGCTAATCGAATCACGGACTTCATTTTTTTTTTGTGGACATGTTTTCCGCTCAACTGTTCCTCGACTACGCTCCCTTCGATTTCTGGCAGTCGACGCCCTCGGTTACGGAAAGGCTGACGACGATAACACTTAGAGCCCTCCTTTCCTAGACCCTTTCTCTGACTCGTGCCTTTCTGGTTTTCTGCGGATTCTTTTTTTTTTCCTCGTTGGTTCTTTGGAGCGACTCATTTGTATGATCGACGTGGCTCGTGAACGAAGGGAAGGAATAAATTTGTTATTGCATTCGGCGTCGACAAGATCAGCACAAGAGTGGAAACCTACGAGAAGGAGCGCGAGGGCATGACTGACACTGAAGCTGGAGCCGAATCGCCCTCGAGTTCGACTATTCCCTCTTCGCGGGCAAAAGTGGTCAGCTCTCTTCTGCCTGCAAAGTCATGGCAGCATTTCATTGGCGGAGGGTACGTCTACCGTTATCAATGTCCAGTGACTACTTTCAGGCTGATGTGTGATGTCTAAATGCTTGTCTTTCCTCTGACCCCTTTTTCCGTCTTGGTGATTCGGCAGACTTGGTGGCATGTGTGGCGCCGTCGTCACGTCTCCGTTTGATGTCGTCAAGACGAGGCTGCAGTCGAGTTTCTTCAGGGAAAAGGCTGTCGGAACGGTGGGCATTGGCGGTGGAGGCGCAGGGCACGTTGTTGTGAGTGCCAGACCAGGAGGAGGCGGCCTGCTCTGGAATTTTATCGAGACAGGGCACATCCTACGGTGAGCAGACATGTTTAGCCTCTCCATACGTGAGCTGGATTTTGCCTATGCCTTTTTCAGGGACATTTATCGCGAAGAGTCGCCGAAAGCGCTGTTCAAAGGCCTCGGGCCGACGCTGGTCGGCGTAGTTCCCGCACGGTCGATCAATTTTTACACGTACGGCACGGGCAAGCACGTCATTGCACACGCGTTCAATGAGGGCGAGGAGAACTCGTACGTGCACCTCACTGCCGCGGCTGTCGCGGGGATCATGACTGGCACGGCGACGAACCCGATATGGGTCGTAAAGACGCGGTTGCAGCTCTCAGCGTCCCAGGAGATGTGTGGTGCGGCGGGGATGCGCGGGCAGGAGAAGATGCTGGGCAGCAGCTGGGCGGTGATCAAGCAGATCATGCGCGAGGAGGGCATCAGAGGTTTCTACAAAGGTCTCAGCGCGAGCTATTTGGGCGTCACGGAGGGGACCATACAGTGGGTGTTGTATGAGCGACTGAAGAAGCTTAGCCAGAATAGGGACGGAAGGGGAGGCGTGATGGAGTGGCTTGGCATGCTCGGCAGCTCCGGGACGGCCAAGTTTGTGGCGAGTCTGATCACTTACCCCACGAGGTGCGTATTTTTCTTTTCGTTCCGTTTTGTCACTCACCGGTTCGCTAGGTGCTGCGAACGCGATTGAGACAACCAAGCGTGAACGGCGTCATAAAGTATACCGGGCTTTGGCAGACTCTGCGGCTAGTTATCGCAGAGGAGGGCGTCAAGTCGCTGTACGGTGGCCTGAGCGCGCATCTGATGCGCGTCGTGCCCAACGCGGCTGTGATGTACTCGATATACGAGGGCATCCTCAGGTGGGGCGCGTCATGATTGACAAGGTGCCTGTTTTCGTGTCCTTTTGCCCCTGCGATTTCCTTTCATTTTAGAGAAGAGGATCTATTTTTCCATCTGCGGGAACATTTTTTGCCCTTGTTAATCGGAGCGCCCTCCTACCCCCTTCTTATGCCATGACATGCCTCTCGTTTCACCCCACCACACGGACCTACCGACCACCCAAAAATGCCCATGCAAATATGCTTCGCAATCCCATACCACATATTTACCATCATCATATCATCGGTATCAATCTTTGCTCTCCCAATTCAAGTACCATAATCCATTTTATTCCGCTTCACACCCCTAATTGTACAGCTGCTTTTTCTGTCTTTATACTTAACAGTATACAGCCCTCCTGCTCAACTAGCCAATATACACATGAATTTCTGCACCATGAAGGTCTACTCGTGGTTAGTGCACAGCCACAGATTTACTCTTTTCATGCAACCCGTCCTCGACCCGGCGACTCAGACGCTCTACATCCCTGTCGAATCGCCGCCAACGCCGTCGCCGTCGCCACGCCTTCCCTCTCCAGAACGACCTGCGTCGTCATGGGCGGCGGCGAGCTTATCGCTCTCGACATCGCCCTCATCGACGGTACGCGAACTAATCAAATCGCCCACGCCACCACCACCACCATTATCGCCACATCCGCCTCAGTCCGAAGCGGGCCTGATCGACTCTGCGTCGGCGTCGACTGCACACGTTGACAGCGCCCTCGTCGCTCGCACCGCGGATGCCGCCCTGGTGCCGACGCTGCCCGCCGGGCCGTCGCATGTCCGGCTAGCACACCTCACCGCACTCCTGCAGAGCTGCACGCCATCAGAGCTGCTGCACGCCTCCGCGCTCATCCCCTCGCTTCTCAGCGCCCACGACGCCTCCGCGCGGCGGGCACATCTCGCCGCGGTGCTGAGCGCATGCACGCCTCAAGAGCTGCAGTACGTCGCTTCTGCGATCGCGCCGCTCCTCCGGCGCGACGTGTTCGCGAGTCTGCCTGTCGAGCTCGGGCTGCATGTCGTGAGCTTTGTGAGCGACGTGCGGACGGCGCTGAGCTTGGGGATGGTGAACCACGCGTGGAGGGCGATTTGTCGGGACGAGGGGTGTGGAGGATGATGTGCTTTGAGTATCGGTTTTTGGGCGGCGTGGAGGAGTGGGTGCAGGAAAGTGGGAGAGGGGGGAGAAAGAAGAGGTACAGGTGCAGGCGAAGGGAGGAGGGCGGTGTAGCAGTGATGAATGCAGGAGACGGCGGGAAGTGGATATATGCGGACGATAGACGCGCGTCGGAGCATAGAGCACAGCTCTGTGATTATAGACGAATGCGGAAGAAGGTTCACCAGGGCTGAACGATGAAGACGACGATCAGGAGCCCTTGAGGAGATGGAGCGATTCGCAGAGTTCCCATGGACCCTGCGCTAGAATGGCTGACGGCTCGAAACGCAAGGCGAAGAAGGAGCGCGCCACTTCGAGCAGCAGCTGTACCACCACATGCAGCTCCAGCAGCGGCGGCGGCGATGGGCGTTCGTCCAACAGCACGTCTTCCAGGAGAAGCAACAAGATGTTTCTCACATCTCATCGCGCATATTTAAACAGTCCTATATTACCAGTGCGTACTGCTCCCTCTGTACCATCGAAAAACTGTTCTGAGCTGCCTAGTGATGAACTGGAGGCGCGGCGGACACCTCATCCGCACGCATTTTCTCCCCGCACTATCCACCGCACCACCCCAACACTCGGCTGGAGAAACGCCGCCCCCTGGCAGTAGCAGAGGGACACCAGAGCCTCGCCTCCAAATCGAAGAAGTCACGCACACAACAGGTCGCAGACACAGGCCTCCCATCTTCAGCCAGTGCACCATCGGCTTCCGCCGCAGCGTCTGCTCCGCCTGACCACGGCATCGTGACGTCCCTC